>JBBMOC010000009.1:12176633-12581974 GCA_037975185.1 Centropyge bicolor | reverse complement strand
AGAATAAGTGGTGAACAGGGAATGGGCTGTGTGTGAGAGATGATGTTGGGGGGGGGAATCATGGGGCAAAGGAGGGAGGGGAGGTATAGAGAGAGGAGGAGAGAGAGGGGGTGCAAGCAAGAAACATGTTTTGAAATATTAATCCGTGGTTCTGGCCGTGGGCTGGAGCACGGAGATGAAAAAAAGCAGGGGAACCTTTGAAGCGAGGGAATGTTCCCTGCATTCGTGAAGCAGGCGCTGCACAGACGGCCATGTTGGTGGAGAACAACTGGGGCAGGTGCAACGTTTCTGCCTCACATCTGAGAGCCCTCGTCTCCACTCCACCCCATACGGCTTATTGGTGCAGCATGTATTTAGAGTGCTCCCTTTTCCCAGCCCTGACACAAATGAGATGAGTGTGGTACAGTCTCTTAATCCCCAGTGCCTTGTAAAGCCTTTGAAAGGAATACTTACTGCGGCATAAACTATCGTTCACAGTCTTAAAGCTAGCAGCATGAGGCTCTGTGCTCTGAGGGAAAGACAGCTTCCTGCGAGCAGCATCCATTGGCTGTTGCGTCATCAGATTTAGGTGAAGAGGAAAAGTGTATAACAGGATATCACAGGATCTTATTGAACCTTAATGACCTGCTGAAGCCCTGCTGAGGGACTAATGGATTCAGCACTCTGTTGTGACTGTGTGCCTTTTTTTGACCACGGCCCACTTACTCACAGCCCTGTGTGGCTGATCGGCCGGCCAGCCAGTCAGCCGGCCGCATCGCCTCTCAGCCATCTCTCAGTGGTATCACACATGATCTCACTACACACACACACACACACACACACACACACACACACACACAAAACACCAATCCTCCCTGCTCTCCACACACAGCCAAACAAGAGCCACAGCCACGGTGCACGTGGAGCAGCATGAAGACGTCTGCACAAAGTGGCAAAAAGTGAAGGCTCATTAAACATGAAAGAAAAAACTCATTTTAGGTGGATAACTTAATATGCAGTCCTCGAATTTACCACGGCAAACACATCCGCTATGAAGACAATGCATTAAAACACTTTGAAAAATCACATTGGGAAAAGTCATCATCATTAAAGCGTACTCAGGCTAAGTATCTTAGATGAATTATGCTCCCTGCATCAAAAGACAGCAGGAATAACATTGTGAGTGTGTCCTTTTCTCTTCTATTCTCTGGCAGCACCCTACTGGGAAACTTGAAATTACCCTCTGTCTGGCTATTCTCCACTAATAATAATGATAAAGTTTTTTCTCCCTAATTATGCAAAGAACTCTCAATTAGCATAACTCGTCCTCTGTGTCAGTACAAACAGTAGAACACCCTGCGGGCCCATGATGGTTTCATTCTCAGCCTGTTGTTTTTTTTTTTTTTTCATTTCTTTTTTTTCCCTGACTTCCTCTGGTGAGTTAATGAAGATGTAGCTTAATAAAGATAGCTGTGGTGGTTGTGGTGGTGCAGGTGTGAAAGGAGCTTCTGCTGCAGGAGGTGATGCTGTGTTTAGTATGCTGCCCTCTGCAGGCCTCCCACAAGGGCCGCAACGCTGTGCAAGCCAGACCTGAAGCCTCAGCAGGGAGGCAGTGACACACTCCCTCTCACACAGCCTGCAGCAAAGATTAAAGATGTATGTTTAGGGCACATCAAATAGAATGCAGAATCCACAGGCCTACAGAGAGAAAACAACACATTAAAAAAGATTTTAAATAAAACCATACACACTGTATGCGCTGGAGGCTTTGTCTGAGCCTGGAGTCGTGGCGGCTGATAACGTCCATCAAACCCGCCATCATCAAAAGAAACAGGCATCCGGAGAACCAGAGCTACTGGTTGTGATTTGTGCATTTTAAGGACAATGCCGTCCTGAGGGGAAACCATGAAAGAAACTGCGAACAAATGACGGCTGGTGCAGGATGCTCTTCATGAAAATGAGTGTATAATGAGAGTGTGTTGCCACTAGGAGATGCCAATCAGTCCTTACAGACACAAATAAGTGACGCCTGGGACTCAAAGGTGTCATTTATAGTTTTTTTTTAAAAAAATGCACAGAAGTGTGAGAGGAAAATAAGACATTACAAGCCGAAGAACACAGGCGGGTGTGTACTATGTACTACTTAGTGCTGATGAAAGAGCCTGAAGTCCTTAAGGGTTTGGCAGTAAACACTACAAACAGACAATCCCCAGAGAGGCCCATCACCTCCCTATTCCCCCTCCTTCTCCTCCTCTACCTCCCTGTGTCTCTGAGGAAGCGCTCTTTGAGAGGAAACACCATTAAGACCACACTGAGGATGAAGACACAGCATTTCTTAAAAAAAAGTCAAACCAGATGCCAGCAGCCCTCGAATAGATCCACCGATTCTGCTGACTTGTGCTCTATCAAGTGTCCTCAACGCTGGAAAAAGTCACAGCTGAAGGTGTGAAGTGGACACCCAGACACCACATGACACAGCGATATCCAATCAGAGAACAACGTTTTGACACATCAGCAGCACTCCAGAGGGCCTGTGTCGACTCAAGTGTCCACATTCCTGCTCAGTGGGCGCCCGGCCCAGCCAGACTCACGCACTCACACACACACACATACACATAAACTGACGCAGGCATGTACAATGTGCAGGGTGGAGCAATGTTTCCTGTGAGGAGAGAAGATGAAAGGTCACATTATGGTGTCAGATTAGACATGGCTTTGAGTCCGGCCCTCTCAGAGCTCGGTCAGACACATTAGAGGGACATGTTTTCCCATCGCCTCATTTGAGGTACTCTTGTGAGCCTCGTGAAATCCTCTCCCCTCCTTACATCCCACTTCCACCGCCTCAGGCACTCACAGAGAAAGAGAGGCGAGAGTGAGAAAGAGAAAGAGAGAAAGAGTGTGTGTGTGTGTGTGTGCGTGTGTGAAAGAGAGAGAGGATTTCACGAATGCCTTCATCATTTAAACGGCTGTGCTGTCGCTGGAGCACAGCATGAATAATTCAGTGAGACTGCTCCTTCTTCAAACAGACAAATAGAACAGGATTACGCCTCCACAAAGCAAACGGTAAACACCACAATCAAAACAACAGAATTAATTAGGTAATTAGGGAGACAAAATAAATGTGAAATAATGATAAACTCTTCTGAGACCACAGCTGCAACTCTGTTACAGTATGCAAATATGCAGATTCAAGAGTTCAGAATACATTACAGGCTCAGAGGATTGTTTGGAATGAATGGCACTGGCAAGCATTTTTAAAATGATGAGATTCAACACATAATCCACATCCAAGCACAGTGCTGAGGAGGAATTTCAGAAGTGTATTTGCAAGGCAGCCTTGCACAAATCTATATGAAGCCAATCAATCAATGGTGATGAATATTCAAAGCCCTTTTTCAGGAGCTCATCAGCAGAGAACGTGCTGCTTACTTCATGTTTGTATTGCTTAAAAACCCTGGGCGAAATGGACTCATGCTCTTATTAATGCTTGCATTTGAAAGTTGAAAGAGATTATAAATCTTCTCTGGCAAGAATATATTTGTATATACACACTGACACCGTTGAGTAGAAGGAAAAAAAACTGATGGGGGCTTACATAATTGAAGAATGAACAGCAATCCAGCTCAAGGATTTGTAGTTCATTTGCAGTCTAGAGTTAAGGCATTTATCTCCTTCTCATTCCAGCTGGAGTATTTCACTGCTCTATAGCCGATTAAAAGTGTAAGCAAAGAGAATCCTTCTCATCTCTGAGAAATCCAACCATGAAGAACAAGTGACAAAAGCGTGTGGAGTAGCGGGCCTACTGAGAATTTTGTTTGCCGTGTGATCTGGAAAGGTCAGGGCTAAACCTTCTGCTAGCAGCAATTAATGTCTCCCGACTCGTGGCGCAGGAAGTACAGTGATCATCAGCCGACATCCTCGGCTTTCATCGCATAACAGAGCCTAGCACGGGGGGGTGGGTGGTTGGGGGGCTTAGGTGAATGTGAGCTATCCATTTCAAGCAATATTTAAATCACATTTCCAATTTGCAGCCCTTGAACAGCAGTTTAGAGCGGGATGAGGAGGTTGAGGCATAATGACAGCTTCTCCGGGGTTTATTGAAAGTGATGAATGCTCAGAAGAGGGGATTGCTCGATGTGAATTCATGAATTTGAGAGAGATTATTTAAGCAGAGATCAATTTGAAAAGTCCTACAGCTCAACATTGATGCAATGTTTCAAGGGCACAAAAAATACTGAGCACGGCCAAGTGAAAAAAGGAAAAAAAAGAGATCCCTTTAACAGCCTGAAAAGCCTTTTGCCGCTGGAACAAATTAGCTCTCTAAATCTGATAATGCTTCCATCCAAACCAGTTTCATCAGCAATTCCAGGGCAAGGGGGACACTTCATGACACACTAGAATGGAGAAACACTGTGCAGATACTGTGCAGCCTAATCTACCCACTGTATATGTGGCAGCAGCATGTAATGATGGATGGGAAAGAGGATGAAAAACAAGCCTTGATGTCCACCAAAGCAGCAGGGGTCACAAAAATAAGAAACAATCAGTAGCCGTTATGCCTCAGAGTGAGTACAATTTTACAGCCAAACCACCTCTAAACTGCTGGGACTAACTATATTAGCCATCGCTGGCTACAAACCCCTGAAGACAGCATTAAAAGCTCACCGAGACACAAGCCTGGAATACAGTGTAGCTATCAAAGGACCACAGAAACAGATCCCCTGTGTCGGAGGAAAGAAAAGAAAATGCATCACTAATAAATGAACATGAGATACAAAGAAAAAGGAAAATCTGGGACAAAAAAAGAACGAGCGCACATATTTCGTGTGAACGCGGGAGTAAAAAGGAATGGGGAATGAGGAGCTGCTGCTGCTGCTGTCCTGCAGGGGCAGGGCGGCTGTTTTTCTACAGCAGCACATCCCCATCTCTGCCAGCACTCATTTACTGATCTCATTAATATCCCTACTCTGAGGAGGAGAGAGACAGCAGCCGTGAAACAGCCTCCCCCATCTCCTCCTCCTCCACCTCCTCCTCCCTCCATCCTCCATGTGCCTGTTCCACTGGGTCCCCCTCCCTTTCCTCTCATCTCCGCCTCTCTGTAGTTCAGTAATTGGGCTCAGCTCATTGTTATTCAAAACCCTGTAGAACCAATTAGCTGCAGACCTCCTGACCCTGGGTTGCTATGTAATGGTGCAAGCTAAAGACTCTAAGTGAGGAAGCCAAGAGCAAAGGTTTTAAATTCCTTTAGTTCCTGATTAATAATCCTGTCAGGGCGATCAGAGACATTAAAGAGAGACTCTGGTTCGGCTCCTGCTTTTATGGCTTCTCCCTCATTTCTAGGCTGTCCATTAAAGCTTAATGATGCCGGGGGTCGCTCTCTCTCCTCTGTCTTGTCAGATAAATGTACAGTTAACAGGATGATGAGGAATCCTGTTCCTTCAGCAATCTGGGACAAAGCAGGCCTGTGACCCCGCTGGGAAGAAGTAGGGCAGCAGGGGGAAGATGAATGGCGAGCGGAGAGGACAACGGGGGCAGTGGTGGCGCGGATGGTGGTGGGCCGAGATGTCCGGCTGCCCTGGAGGATAGAGATGAAAGAGACGGGGCGGATAAAACCTGGGGTGGAAGGCAGAGATGAGAGGGATGCAGATAACACTTCATGCAACATTGATGAGGAGACCAAAGGTAAAGGAAGAGTAGTGGTTGAGGCTGCATAGACAGCCTGGTGCTACAAGTGATTTCCTTAGCAGGGATACACAAGTGCAGATGTTATTGTGCAGCATTAGATTGCCACAGAGGAAATAATAAATAATGAGCGACCAGGGAAGATTGTTTGTTTATACCTATTAGTGTAAGCTGGTATTACAGGAGCATATATCCATAAATTGATTAATTTTGCACAACAGATTAACATGTCATGTGCTGAGGCAACATTTAAATACTAAACAGTTCTCCAAAGCTTAACATGCCTATAATCTATAATTTTCCATTAACAGTGTACAGCAGTTCCCCGTCAGCTCTCGGGGGCTGTATGCGCCTATCAGATTTTTGGTTTTACCGCCCACATCTTTACCGTTTTGGCTCGATTTCACTTCTCTCATCAGCCACTCAAAGTGCTCTAAAAGCTCCCTGTGTGCTACAAAGCAACTAACTTGTGAACATAGCGGAGCATTTAGCAGCCAAAGAGCCAGACGTCTCCCTCAGGAGTTGGTGGAGACCAACAGCAGAGCTAAAAGGAGAGCGAGTATTGAATGTTAATGTTACAATGGGTCTGCTGGATGTGTTTACAAAATCAGCTTATAAAGGTGACGTCATGCTCACAACTTGTTCCTGCTGCTTCCAGGTGGCGAAAAAATCTGTTCTTGCATTGCATTGCATCAACATTTTGGGAATTATGACAATTAGCTTTATTGCAGAGAGAGAGAGAGAGTTGGCTTAGTTCAGGGTTAAAGGGGAAAAAACCCAAAAAACACCTATCAGCAGCTATAAAGCTCACCAGGTGTTACCTCAGCAGACTAACTGTTTCACTCTATTTTATGCTAAGCTAAGCTAACTGACTGCTGGCTATAACCTAATAATTCACGCAGACATAATAGTATCCATCCTTGTCATCTGGCTTTCAGCAAAAATTTAGCTCAAGTCAAATCTATTTGTAACCTCAAATGTCTCTCTTACAAGCTTGTTGACAATCCCTCTAGCTGTTAGTCTCAGTTTTATAGGGTGAATAATTGCATCAAAACGTCACATGAATCAGAACCACCATTCCCAAATCTCTCCATATAAGGCCACCGACTTGTCTTGTTTGTGAATCATCTCTGCAGGCGATTCCGATTTTTGAACCGTGCGCCGAGCTCACACCTGTTTTCTGAAACCTGTTTGGAGAACTTGCGGTGTTTGCATTCCGCGAGCTGAAGTGCTTATTTGGTTCAGTTCTCCAGGCTTGGCCGAGAGTTGAGGGAGGATTCACATGCGATGCTGTAAACACTGGCTGCTTCAAGCCCTCTGACACTGATGCATCGCCTCCCAGGCTGCTATAAATCCTTTTACAACAAACTCCATAAAGCTCTTTGGTGCCTAAATATTTATGGTTGCCTGAGTTTCCCTTGAGGGTTGTTTTCTGTCAAAGTACCAACAGCACTAAGTCATGTGGAGTGACTCCAGACATCTTATCTGGGAGTCAGGGTAAAGGGCCTGGTGGTCTGGCCATCTCCACCAGAAGGAGAACACACAGGGAGGAAAGGCCACTAATGAGTGCTTCTCCCCCCATCACTCCTCCTCACCGGCTCCCTCTGTTAGTGGACTCAATTGACCTGGCAAACAAACACACTGCTGCGTGACCTCTGCTGACCAGACAGACAAACAAACAAACTTTTCCGTGTCAAAACTACCAAGCTCGCCTCTGTCAGGGACCGCAAGGCAGTCAATGTAGGACAAACATGCTGGAAATATCAATGGAGAGGAGACAATAACGGACATGACAGGCAGTAACCCGACCTGGCTGCTGGATGACTCATGGATCAGCAGGTCAAATGTTGTTATCATTGCAGTGCACACCATCGGCGTGTGGATGTGAGACGGCTGGAGAGTAAATACAGGTGTGCTGATGGTGGATCTCATAGGTGGATGCCTTCCAGAAACATGTCATTTTGCCCATCGCCGCGTTGCTGTCAGCTGCTAAACAAGGTGGCTCCTTGAAACAAGTGTCTCTAAAAAAGCAGCAGCGGGCCTGATGAGTCCTCGAGCATCCTCCCACTGCTGTGATTACTGACGTTTACCCTCTTTAATATGTGTAATTCCCATTTTCTCTGATTCATGAGTAAGAGCCCTCAGGGGGACCACACTAAGTGGCAGTCTGCCAAAGCCCTCCTGTAGGAAAGGCTCTAAGTCACTTTTCCCTCAGCAGTTAGATACAGCGTGACAGTTACAGGTTGTCTCGCTTTACCTTTATTATTGTTATTTGCATCTACGAGCGCTGATGATAGCTTGATTATACAATGCTTAATGTTATGTGTTTCACATGCAGGTGTGACACAATTATGACTACATGCCTATAAAAAAAGTCAGTGAAAAATAGCAACATGATGTCTCACAAACATTGGCTATACATGTATCGCAAATTACTACTAATTGTATGCCGGAGCTGAAATAATGACCGGTGCTTGACCACAGAGGACACTAAGACAGATATTTTCTTAGTCCATTTTCCAATACACTCATATCTAGAGACTTTAAGGCATAAACACATGAGTAATGTAATGCAACATACTAGAACATCCCTGCGCACTTTTTTTTTTGTAGTTTTGGCCATAATGGTCAGCATTTGAACATCAGGTGTACGTTATTTTGTCCACAGACTTTCTCTATATTAACTTTTGATGATGTTCAGCTATGACCTGACCTGTTCTCACGCAGCAGCACAAAGACAAGACAAACTGCCTGTTGTCAAAATAACACAAATTCAAAGACAAGTCAATATAATATTGGATTTCTCCTGCTTCCTGGCAGGAGGTACTCTTCATCTTCACCAGCAGAGAGGATGTGACAGGTAGTGGTTTCATTTAATGTCTAGTTAGTGTATTCGTTTCATCTCTGGGTTACAGAGTGTGCTGCAGGCCAAACACAGAAGGCCCACTGTTGGAGAACAGCTACATGATGACAGACCCACCAAGAATGTTGCCCTGACCGCCATATGTAATACAGCACCCGAGTTCCCTTATTAAGGAGTGAAATAATTTCCACCAAAGTGGTTGGTGGTGCTGACAGCTCAGATTAATGCTCTCTGTAAAACAGCCAGAATAACAACTGCTCCTGCACGCATCGTGAAAACCAGTACGTTTGGCTGAGGGAAGCCTGCCAGCTCTACAAATTCATGCATATTTGGGTCTGTGAACATCTGCCAGTGCAAATAATTTATGCTGTTCTCTCAGTTAAGGGGCAATGAATCCCCTCTGAAAAGTTTTCTCCAACTTCTACAGTAAGCCTGCGCGCCCCCCCTCCTCCTCCTCCTCCCTCGTCTCCCTGGTGTGAAGTGGTGCAGACACACGCTCCAACCACAGACCAGGCTGAATGAGGAGGATCCTGAGGCGTGTGGGAAAGTCCCAGGCACCACTTCAGTCAACCAAGAGCCAACTGTTTCCTGTCCCTCTTCAGGCCTCTGGGTTAGAGCGCGCTGTCAAGGCCATATCCATAACATCCTCCGTGCTGCAGCATGAATGGAGCCTTGCCTTGGGTGGGATCTCCACAGCGGCCCCAGACACAGAGCAGATATCTGGATGCACGCCTCACTGTTGGGGCCCTGTAGACATGTTTCTCCACTGGAGCGGTGAATATATTATGAGCATCGTGGAGATGGATCAAAACATTTGAGCTCGCTGACACTCCGGCACTTCCAAAAGCTCTGTTGTTGTGTTCCAACACAATGGTATCAGGTGATTAAACATCCAGGGGGAGTTGTATTGATATTCAAAACGCCACCACCAACAGATGGCATATTAATCATTAATTGATTCTCTGCCATTTCTGTTTGATCTACAGCACAAAATTCTGGGCTAATTTAGCACCGACTATGTGCTGCTCGGTGATGATAGCTAGACTATTTATGAGCATAGAAGGAACCTATCATTTTCCTCCAAAATTATAATAATACACTGCTCTCTGTTCCTGTAGTCAACACACCCCGCTGGACACGAAGCCAGCTCATCCTCCATTCTATCAGCTGGCAAATTAAATAACAACCGTCAAAATATTTTTGTCATTATACACCTGACACCTAATTATAACGTATAAACGTACCTGGAAGTAAAAAGAAAGTAGTAATTTAATAAATGAACACTTTGCCCTTTGACTCACACAGTGGTAACGTGTGGGAGGAAAGCTGAGGAAAAACCTGAGATTAACTCTGCCAAATGTGTGTGTATGTGTATGTGTATGTGTATATGAGGCGAGGCAAAAAGCTGTCAAGGCGCTCTCCTCCCCTCCTCATTACTCCTCTCGTCTTCACCCTCTCCTCCCGGTCCAAACCGCTCTCCTCCTCTCCTCCGGCAGACTGGCAGGAGGTCAGCATCAGGCCAATCCCCGGCAGCCCCAGAAGGGAGCTGCTGTCAACAAGCAACACGGATAGTTTGAACACTGAGGGCAACGCTGTGGCACACCGAGGTCAGGAGGAATCACTCAACCAGGAACTGACCAGCAGCACAGTTGGAGGAGGTGTAACTGTCATGGTTCGGGCCTCCTAATGAGATATCACCATTACAGTCGTACACATCTATAGTCTGCTGCTGCCTGTCCTGTTGAGAAATTCATGTACAAAAAGCAAGTTTTTATAAAAATATAACATACTGTGTTCTTTGTTCCATTCATTATTGACTTTCAAATCTTGTTTCCAAATTGAATCCATAGTGTATTGATAAACAGTATTTTGTCACCTTGTTGGCAATGCAATTACAAGTGCATCATACACTCAATTGCCAGTTTAAATACACCCAGCTAAAAGTAACACAGTCCAAAACAGCAGCATAAATTCTCCCTTCATGAATGAGGGTGTTCAATTTTGTTGAAACAGTTTTACAAGTATGTTGATTCAACTGAAAGGGCATTTTAGTGCACTTTTTGTGTGTTGTAATGTGAGGTGTTTCTAACTTTTAGCCTACCCTTAGATATAAATGGGGTGACCATTAAATGGAACATTACCATTTTCATGAAGGTAGGATTTATTGCAGCGCTGTTATATCAGAGTGTATTAGTTTAAACTATAGCTGTACCTCATAAACTGTAGTGTAGCTTCTACTTCTCTGCACTTAGTTCAAGCGCTTATTTCACAGCTAAGCCTGCCCTCTGCAGGTCAAAATATGACACCTGCACGCCTTTCTTTATAAAGTATTACAGAAATATTCATTTGTACAATGACTTTTTTGCACTTTAATATTCTGTCATTAAAGGTAAAAGAAAAACACTGTTCATAACCAGAGACAAAAAGAAAACTGAGATGTGTGTAACAACAGTCCAAAGTCAGTTATATCCAAGTTACCAATGTTATTTCTTTGCCTTTAAAACATATTTTTCATCAGTCATGTTAATTACAATGTGTAGTGTTTGTGTCTTGTCCAGTTCTGTCTAGTTATGTTTTGTGTCAATATTTTTTTCTTTATATTGCAACTGACTCCCTCTGTATTACAGATAATCTGATATTATATTTCTATGTCATTTTGAGTTGTAAGTTGTAAAATTATGACAATTAAAAGTGAGTGTGTGCATGATGCTACCTAAAACACAGCTTTTTTTCAATAACTATGTGGCTGGGAAGTGGATTCATCCAACTGAAGAGGTGTCAAAGGTTAATTGACACCTCTGCCCTGTGTTTATTCGGTGAAGGGGGGAGAGTTCAGAAATGTCTTATCTGAAATCTAAATTAACACTGAGACAAATCTACAGCACAGAGGTGCAATCATACTCAGACACATAGGCGTGGATCAAAGCGGCGAGGAGACGTGGGGGAATAGCAGATGAAAGAGGTACACATTAAGCTGTTTACCAAGGTGACATGAAAAGGTGTTTTAGCTCAGCATTCAGCCTAATGAGGGAGAGAGGGTTATCTTATTAGATATTCAGTGCTGCCAGTTCACAGCCTTTTACATCCCAGATCCACATCAAAAGAAATCTGAATTTTCTGGTGATGTCTAGTGAGGTCCCTGTAGATTCAATTAACATTTGACTATTTCACTGACAGGCTCACCTTCACTCGAGCGCAAGAGAGGTGAGATGAGGTCTCAACACTTTCACATTTAGCACTTACACTTAATGTATTGTGAGTCTAGGTTATCAACCTGATGTTCAGGACCATGATGAAGGATCATAAGAAAGATTTGTAGGGTCTAATAATCTACATTGGAGGAAAGAAAAAAAAGAAGAAAGAACATGTTGTCCAAACTGAAATCTCAACAACCACTGGATTGATTGTCATAAAATTTTGTACAGTCGTTCATGATATCTGGTAATAGAATGCTACAGATTTTGGTTGTCCTCTGTCTTTTCCTTGAGTCATCATGAGGTAGAACTTGTTGGTTTCATTGATGTGAACATTATACACATACAAACATTCATGTTCCCCATGGGATGAATTTCAGTAACTTTGGTGATGACCTGACTTTTCAGCTCAGCTTTTCAGGCTTTTCATCATCAGCTCAAAATTTGATTTGTTCAGTACTTCCTTTCCCATCAGCCTCAGCTGTTCTTTGTGTTTTCTGCCAATTTCAAAAACTTGCACGCTAACATGCTTAGGTGATTTTACCTGCAAACATTTGGATGTTTCAAAGCATCTCTCCACAGCCTCACAGAGCTGCTACACTGGCTACAGACTCTTTAGTCTTTTGAGTTACTGGAGAATTTTACTTATTCACGACCCTGGAATAAATATTAAAATAAAGCAAGGATAAAGTCTAGTCTGGTTGAAGAACCTGAAAACTAATGAAGAGGGATTTCAAGTAGCTTGGCTTCATTTGAACAGGTCACAAGTTAAAAACAGGTTAGGATCCACTGCTATAAGATGAATTCAAATCCCACTGACTGGAAACAGAAAACATCATCAGTATCCCTGCACTAAATAAATATATCAAATCAGTTTTATGAATCATCTAATGATTCTAATTCTCAGTGTTATGGTTTGCTAATTCATACCTTTGTCAAATGCCCCTGTATTTATTACTGTCAAATCATTTTTATGGATGAACTCATTACATATTGAGGTTACTGATTTTTACTAATGACAGTGTTACTCATTAATTTCTTTGTCAGATCAGAAAATTGCAGAAAGAGAAGAAAAGGCAGCACCTGCAAGCGAGGAAATGACCTTGTACACTTGAGGCCTCAATCATATTCTGATCAGAAGAAAATTACCAGGTAGTAATATCATAGTGTAAAAGTACTAGAGGTGCCAAACAAATGAAGTGGAATAAAAAGTAGAAATTGAAAAAGAAGAGTACAATATAAATAATCAAGTAAAGTGCAAAAACTGTAATTTGGTGTAGTAATTGAGTAAATGTACTTTATTACTTTCCAGCTCTGCTCTGCTCTGGGGTGGTTCCTGTTTCAGCTGACAGAAGGATTCATCACACACATGATAAACCCAGTGTGTAAATATAGCAAAGGCCCCAACATGCTCTGAAGCCTCAACAATTTCTCAGTTTCCCACTGAGTCGAGATCATGTGCACAAAACCACGACTCCGCCGCATTGAGAACAGATGGATCAAACAGTCCTTCCCCTTTATTTGGACTGCTCTGTTATTGGAAAGAATTTCAGTAAGAATTACCAAATCTGGCCGCCTTTCAGGAAAACAAATGGACACAGATGTAGTTTTCCATTTTACAGGCTGTTTATGTCTTGCAAATTCCTTCTCCAGAAGAGCGGGGTATGTTCTTTCATGTTTTAATGGCTCAGAGTGACCGCAGCCCTTTGTGGCAAATGCACTTTTCCAATACTAATGACATACAGTCACACAAGGCTCTGGCAGCAGTGTGCTACTGAGGCTGCGTACACTGCGCCCACTGTGTAATTAGTCTACCACTAACTCCTAGTCTGGGGAAACATTCACAACCACATTAAACACCGACGGTTTTTCACCTCAGAGAGCCTGAAGCAGATGGATACGCTCTGGAGGAATTATATGGAGCACAAATGGCTTTCATCAGTCGGTTAAACTGATAACATTTGTTGTCTCATAGGAAGGGGGATTCTCAGTGGTCTCTGCAGACTCTGGAAGGCTGAGAAGGATTGGATGACAATCTTTTTACTGGACTGACTGTCTCTTGTGTGCTCCTGTTACAAGGCACATTTCTCTGGAAAAAAAAAAATCAAATCAAAAAAGAGCCAAAACTGTGAGTGACAACAATGAAAAGCCCCTCAGCACCACATAGAAATACCACTGTTCACCGAGAACCACAGCGCTCAAATTTGTAACTGAGAGATGCGAAGCAGTGTGGCTTTACAGCTGTTTCGAGAAATCCTGCCATCTGATGGACAAGTTACACCATTACATCAAATCTAATTTTTTCAATGGTGGAAGAAGTCTTGACATCTTTGAATTAAAGAAGCTATAATTGATATTTCTATGATATCAGTGCTTCAAACACCAATGTGAAAATGTGACAATTTGAAAAGGCTCATAGTGATGAACCTACAGGGAATTTTAACCATCTGCTTTACAAAGCTGGAGCATTTGGCAGCTGACATTTCCCTCAGGAGTTGGTAGAGACCAAAAACAGAGCTAAAACAGAGATGCTACTGGACTAACGTCCACCAGATTGACAGAAACAGTAATGCAAATGATTCTGATCTAACTGCTCAAGTGCAATGGCCCCAATCAGAGTGTAGCAAATTTGATTTTAAACTTATATCTGTAATCATCAAACTTGAATGTTATTGTAATTATAGCTGTTAAACAATGTAGTGGAGTAAATATTTTACTCTGAAATTTAGTGGAATAGAAGTATAAAATTGTAAAATGGAAAAGCTAAAAAAAAAAAAAACCTTCAAGTACAGTACCTGAGTAAAAGCACCTTCCCACCTGATGTCTTTTACAGTAATACATAAAAGAGCAAAATCTTATTTGCTCTAATACCTATAACAGAAGCACACCTGCGCAGATGATAAAATATCCTGCTAAGTCCTGTCATTGTTCATCCCCAGAGGGCAATGAACTCAGGACATTTCTGATCCATGATCCCGGCGGCTCCTTCAGACCTGTCTGAAGTGTCTCTTTCAGTTGGCAGACCAGAACAGACACAGTGGAGGAAAACCTGCTGAAACCATCACTCAGACCTGAGGCAGCCTCATTAGCTGTGGCTGTATCATGCATACAGTATGTCTCTCTCATCTATGGGGTAATGACAGCGCTGAGGCTCAGTGTCACCAGGGTCACATAAAAAGCCCTCACACCAGAGGAGGCCTCGCGGTGACCCTGCCTCGAACGCACAGTGTAAAGTGTTAATCGCAGCAGTAAATGGAGCCAAGAAAGGAGCGAGAACTGAGGTGTCTCCCTGAACGGATCTGCAGAGGAGTCCTGCGTGCGTGTCAGTCTTCCTGATGGGCTGTTAAAAGCCATGAGGGCGCTGTGATCTGAGAACACACTCCAGTCAAAACGCATATGGTCCTGGTTAAGACCAGGGGAAATTGGATTAAAGAAATTCCTCTTGAAACGGTCTGAATTGTTCTTGCCATAACAACTGCGAGCAGCTGACACCAATGAGACCACAAATCAGCCTGAAACTAATATTTGGCTTCTATTTTTCATGTCAAGCAAGTCACAACAGTGCAAAGGGAGCCAGCTGGAGGAGATTCTGCTGAACACATTTAGTGCAGAGAGGCGAGAGGAGGAAGGGGCTCTGGCCTGGTTTCAATAGACTATTGCATTTCTTTCCTCAACAAAACGCACTGACTGCACCACATGCTTTCAATCACTGGGATGTTGTTCCACCTCTGGTCTGATGAATCCACACCTTCAGAGCAGGAAAATCATCTCCAGCCAATATGAGAGGAAAAAGCTTACAGGTGTCTACGTCTCTGTAATCCCACAGTTTGATCGCATTCACCACTTTGCTTGAAATCATTTTTTAAGTGGAGGAATAACAGCTTTAAGGCAGAACGACAGTGCAGGCCCGAGAACGTTCCTTTAAGTGATTAAATGAAGACCACATGTCCAATTCAAAGTAAGTAAGTCATATGTTATATGTCATTTTTTGGGAAAGGATGGAATCTTGGCCGCAGTTGTTAAACCACATTTAGCTGAGACGAAGCAGACTGCAGCCCGTGTGTGGATGCTACTCGAACGGCCCAGGTTAACCAAACAAGCCAGACAGACGTGAGCAGACAGTTCGAGACACGAATCAAGTGCCTCTTAATCCCAGCGGAGCTATCGCAGAGGGGAGGAACTGGCCGACGACAGGATAGTAAGAAGGAAGCTGTTCAACTAAAACAACTGAAACAGTGATTTGAAATTACTTGAACACATAAGCCTTAAAGCCTTGATCCACCTACACAGCTGTTTTCACTTAAGTTGCCTGATTTGACCTCTTCTCATGCTCGGTGCAGGCTGTCTGTTAACATCAGGGGTCCGCTTTCACAAAAATAGATATTCAATCTTTTAATCTCTGATAGGCAGACGTCACGTCTAAATGCATCTGTTTCACAAAGCTGTGCAGTTCTTCATGTCGAAGTTGATAAGAATTTTGTCAACATTAAAACTAAAAAACATGGCTCACCGTCAAACAACAGCATCAGTTCTCTCAGGCACGGCGTGATGAAGAGCAGTATGACATATTAGTGCAGTGCAGGCCTATGTCAGAGCTGAGATGTTGTAGCTTCCTCACGTGTCACAGGACAAATGACTGACAATGTCTTTTTCAAGCTCCACCCAGCATCCACCTGAGCAGAGGTCAAATCAAGCAGACTAATGAAAAACACCTGTGTGGCTGTGCAGGGCCTTTAATCATATGCAATATCTGGTCATCAGTTGCTGTATCCTACTTGCACTGAAATGATGAATGTAAATTTGCAGGATCAATCACTAGCTTTTTTGTATTTTTAAATCACTTTGCATGTGTGTTAGAATTAGTCCTAAGAGTTTGTGCGAGACAGTCTTACAACACGCTCCAACTACAAGTAAGGACACGTTACCACATGACTCCAGCACATCAACAGCAGAAAGCGACAACAAAAAGTGATATTCTGTCCTTCTGCCAGTGTTCACACACACAGGTGTTCATTCACTCTGACGTCCTCTTGGCAATGTGTTCTGTCCGTCAGTCTCCTGTAACTCAAAGCATAACTCTGCTCAATTTCAATTTGAACAGAAGTCTCATACAATACGTGTATGGCTCTGCAGGACCTTCACATATGTGAGTGTATTAAATAAATACTCAAATATTACTTTACATAGGAATACTATGTGTATGTTTGTGCTGCAACTGTTTATTCTTTTATTCATATTGTGGTTAAAACATGGGAGTTCATTCTCCACAGTCACATTTGTCTTCAGTAAGTGGACTTGGCCTCATGTGCCCTAAGAGTTACAATCTATAATTTTTCTTTTTTAAAACAAAATTTCCACTTCTTTGAGTTTGATCTGTGTTGACCTGGCTGATTTAATCATTAGCTGTTAAGGAACAGTGACTGGTAAAAACTTTGGGTAGTGGTCAGGAAAGAGATAAATAGGTAGTTATATTCATTTATAATTGGATTCTAACTATTAATTCACTTATATATAACTATTGTTGTAAACCTCTGTCCTTTCAGAATTAATTTAAAAGCAAGCACGCAAAAAGTGGTAAACACGGATTCAAACTGCTATCAGTTCCACTACATTTTGCAGCCTTGATTACTTTGAACAGTTTCAGAGAGACAATTTAATTAATTTACTGTTGATGAAGTTAAGTTTCTTGAGCAACCAAACACAGCTCCTCTCTGAAAACTCTATCAAAAGTAGACAGGAGACTAGAGTATTTAAGCTAACTCTGCTGTCAGTAACAACTATAACAAGCAATTTCACTTCCCTGTAGATGAAGAGAAGGACAATAAATTTTACCATGACCTAATTTAAGATATAGCTTCAGCACAAAGACATACAAACAATTTGAGAATGAAAGACTTTTATTAGAAAATGATGACAGCCTACAAGACAAATTTAGCCAGCATCTGAACCAAAACGGGAAACCAAAAAATAATTGTGATGAAATTCCTTTTCAAAAGATCTTGGTAAACACCGGACAAAACAAGTATCATAGAAACTAAAAAGTGGTACTCAAAAACATACCAATACAGGAAGAGCGTACTCAGCAGCTTTCCACATGAAAGAAAATGAATTTGTCCAGGGATTAGTGTGACATCTTGCTCTGATTCTTCTTTGATAATCAACAGATCTCGCACAATCCGTTCTCCAAAAGGCTTTTTGTGAAATCACATCCTTTCGACGGGTAAGAATGTCGTCTCCAAACTTCAACGCACAAAAGGCTTCAGATCCGAAAATAAAAAAAAACCTTAGACTGCCTTGCGGTGGTATTCTGGAGGAGCAACTTCATAGTCACTTGCATTGAAGAGCGATGCAGAGTTCTTTACAAGATACCTGGAATGGAGCAATATTATACTCATTTCTGCTGCAGGTGAATCAATATGAGAGTTATTAGCTGTTTTGTGAATACTCACTTGAGGAAGTCTTGTAGATAACTGAGCAGCAGTGCAAGGCTCTTCTCATCCAGCGGAGTGTACGCAAGCATGGCTCCAATTCTCACTGTGAAAACCAAACAAAGACATTACAGTATTACACACCACATGACCTTGTCTTCATTATAACTCAATTCAATATTTCCACTTTACTGATCCCAACAAGGAGGCAATTCAAGTGTTCAAAACAGCACAGAACAAAGGTCATGGTGGTAGATACAGAGAGACACCAATCTGCACCTGCACTCTTATTTCTTTCATCGATATGTAGTTCTACTTGAAGTGGCTTACAAGAGAATTTCATTCATGATCAGGGTTTTCCACACAGATAAGAAGAATCCAGCTATGAGGGTCCGGGGCAAAACATTTACAACAAAATCTGGAGTTCTTCTTTTGGAAGTCAGAGATTTCGAAATATGATCGTATATCATTTTTAAAAAGGTTTTTAAAGCCAGAAAAGGACAGATATTTGGCCTACGTCAGAATTCTGTTTGCGTCTGATTTGGTAGTTTCTTCCAGGAATATGGCAGCTTCAGTTCAGTGACAGGTAAACATTTCTAAAAGCTTAGGCACAAACATATTCAGTCTTGTTGCTGTTTTTTATTTGTAGACGAGGAACTCCATTTTGGACTGCATTTCTTCTTCTTAAAATAGCCTGAACTATTTTTGAGGGTGATACCAGTATTGATCTTTCACAGTTAAAAAATCTGATAATGCTAAAGAAAGTTGAAGAGATACCAGAACTTAGGGTTTTGTTCCAGAAGTAAGAAAAGCCAATCTAAATTCCCATTAACATTTGTAACATTGTTAACCTAAAATTTCAGCTTTTCTCAACAATATGTTGTGTGGTTCCCTCCATTGTTCCTAGATGTCTTTTTAAAAAAGATTCTGGTTTTTAGTGGTCTTTAACAAACACCATTTCTCAGATGCTCAGAAGCAAACACAGAGATATATCTGTAAGCTAACATCAGCCTGGCCAGGTGATTTATCGGTCACGTTCCACTTCCCAATTTTGCTAAATCTGTTTAATGACTGGGTTTACTTCATGTTTGTCTCTTCTCACTTGGCAGCTACAGGTGTTTGAAAGCCTGCTGCTGTTCATAATAAGTACAGTTGTGCAGGTGTTTTTTTTTTTGTTTTTTTTTTTTACCAAAGAGTCTGAGTAGGTGAGGAGCGCCGTAGATCTGAGACATAGATGTATCTGGATGGTTGGCCAGGATGTCCGCGTACTGCGGCCTCTCAAATTTGTAGAGAAGTTGTGTACCCAGCATGACGTTGAAATATTCTCGGACACCAGCAACGACCTCATTCACAGCAAATTCCCTGAGCAGTGGAGGAAAAATGAGTTATATCTCTATGATTCAGATTTAAAATGGATAAACAAGCAAGTCGTGCTATTGTACTGCTTGTGTAATCTACAACATTTTAGTAAGTGTGATAACAAAAAACAGAAAATGACAAGTAACAATGTGTATTTTTACTTGCTGTCAGAGTTTCCTCTTGATTTCTTGTAGTTTGCATAATCTTCAAGGACCGCATCAACGTTCTTTTTGGCAGGTAAGTGGAAAAGCTTAAGGGATAAAACAAAAGGAAAAAAAGAAACACATGGATAAATAACTTGTTATAGTGTAAATACATGAGGCAATACTAATGAATAAAATGAAAAACAAACAAACAAATGAACAAAAAACAACAGAGTAAACTTTTAAAGTCACTGGTTACTAACCTGTTTTTGTCTTGTAATCAGGTCCCAGTCATCCACAAGCCATGGTTTCAGCTCCTCAGGGATTTTTACTTTAACCTCCACTCGATTTATAAAGGTCTCCTCCTGAGCAGACAGATTGAAGGAATAAGCCACTACGGGAAGATTTTGTAGCGTGATGTTTACACAGTTAATGAAATGTTAAATCTGGGTGTCCACTATACAGCTGCAACTACAGTGAGTTAATGCAGCTCAGTATTACACGATATCAGAAACCACTAATCAGGACTATTATTAAAAGTAACACAGTGGATTTATGAACTTACACTTTCAACTGTTGGGTCGACGCGCGCCCTCTTCTTCCGAGGAGGATGAGTTGGGTCTCCCCCTGAACTTGTCCCTTCTCCTGCACCAGGAGCTGTACAGACAGAAACATACTTAATAAACATGATACGTTTTGTGACACCATGCTACGGCCCTTATTATGCTGGCATTTTCTTAATAATTTACAGCTTCTACTGTAATGATGATGGTAGCAACCTTGTGAAAAAACCTGATGAATGATCATTTGGAGTGTTTGCGCATTTAAACAGTGTCAAATACCTGTATCCAAAAACAAAAACATTATATACTTACTCTTTTGTTTGTTCTTTTTGGTTTTCCTACAAAAGAAATAAATGCCAGTGTTAAAAGAAAAGAAAATCACTAACAGGTATAAGGCCTCTAAAACAGTTTGGGAAGAGACATCACAGCAGGTTACAGGTAGAAAAACTAATGACTTGCACTCACACATCATTTTTCTGCGGTGCAGCAGGTATCTTCTTATTTGGCGCAGCACCCCTCATTCTTCCTTCTACATAATGGTCTCTGAATTAAGAAAACAAAACAAGTTCAATTACTTAAGATGACGCCATTCATATTAAAGATTTTCAAGACAAGACTGCAGTGGATTTATTAGGCTGCATATTTTTGCAAGGAGTTTGGTAGAGCTGTCAGTGCCTCTAGATAAAATGCACTGTTCTGTGTGTCCCAGTGTTGTGAAAGTTTTTTGTGAACATTGAAATGTTACAGACCATGTTCATAAGTTAGTCGCAACCATTAAATGGACTCACTGATTGGCCCTCTGAAGCTCTTTCTGTTTCTGCAGATTACTGTCCACATACTTAAGCACTCTGCTTTCAGGAACCCATTCGTCCCAGCTGGAAGATAAAACACCAAGATAGAAATAAATCAATCAGGAAATCCTCAATGTAAAAATCTTGAATTTTAGGTTTATGTGAACCAACAACTTACTTCTTATTCCACCCACTGTAATGAATAAAGTATTTGATTTGTTTGTCCTTGATGTTTATCTTAACACACTGCGAAGAGAGACATAATTCATTGTCAAAAAGCTTTTATTTCAGAGACACAGAAGAGGATCACATGATCAGAGAGACGGGCTAACTAAGGCAGCCTACCTTAGCTTCGTAGAGCAATGGCCCATGAAAACACAGCACTCTTTCACCTGAACAGAGTGTTGGTCAATTAAAAATTGGCATGAGAGCAGTCCAAGTAAAACAATACGAAATTGTAAAGGGGACTAAACTACTACTACATGATGAGGCTTATGATAGACCGAACAATTAATTACACATTAAATTTGATTCAATAACGTCTCATATATCAGCAGCTAACACTGATTTCTGTCTACTGGCTAAGAACAATAATTACATCAAGTTTATAAATGACTAGAATTTTCATTATTAATCAATCTGTTGAATACTAAATAAACCACTTAATCTTTGAAACTCAGGAATGTTTGTTTTAGATAGATAGATGTATAATATGATGTAGAATTAAGTAAAACAGAGAAAAGCAGCAAATTCTCACATTGAAAAGCTGAACATTTGTTTGCCGAATTAGATATTTATGAATAAGATAAATGTGGATCATGTTCAATCCATAATCAATAAAGCGACCATTTCGGTCTTAAAAAAGAAAATGACTTCATGAGCTGGGTTTGAGAACTTGCAGCATATTGCATTAAGGTGATAAGTTTCACTTGAAATTTAAATGAGTAACTTGATACTGACTTTAACTCTCATGTTGTTTACATTACAATTGATTCCTGAAGTAGTGCTCCGACAGTTGATTTACTTTGACTTGGGAAAAGTCTACTGGTCGCACCAACGAAGGCCAGTGGTGGCACAAGTACTTTCAATACATACTGCACTTGGTATAACTGAGGGAGAGTTAGAGGATAAAGTGATAGAATATATGTTAGACAGAGCTACAGAACAGTCTGATATAACATGAAAGCAGCAGTTAGCCCTGCAGCAGCCAGCTAGGACTGAGCTAGCTGAGAGGTGGGCGGTGAATCAATAAGGAGCTAACACTGCATGAATGGAGCTAGTGCTTTTAGTTAGCTAGTGATAACATGGCTGGAAATTCAAACCATGGACGTTGTCTGTCCGCTACTGCTGGCGCTGCACTATGTTGCAAAGAAAATGCTTAATATGTAACTAACGTGGCAAATAAAAATGGCCTATTGGTACAACAACAACAATGAAAGCTAACAACGCTAGCTGCTCGACGGCGGCACTGTTGTTTCGATCACAAAGCTAGCTAACATTTTGGACCTGTACAAAGGCTCCAGCACTGACCGACACCACAAATCTATCAGAAATGAAAATAGACAACTTCTTACCTTCTTGAAATTTAGGTTTCGGGTCCTGTTTCGGCGCCATTCACGGATTAAACTATCAAAATATGGGAAAAATCGCCAGCTCCCATTCCAGTCTGAAACGGCGCCGCTCTCTAACAACGTCATAATCGACGCGATGACGCAGAAATGCAGCGACTAAAGATGCGCCGCAAAATGAAGCTGGAGTGGAATACGTCGTCTTGTTGAAAATATTTTTTATTGACCTTATGTGTTGAGGGCCTGGATTTTAATCTGTGAAATGTTTTTAAAATAGTTTCCTTTCTGAACAACAAATCGTGAAACCGTTAAGACTATAGTTTTGCTCATCTCTTCACAGTTGAATTGGTCAAAGTATGTTGATTAAGGTCATATGATGAACACATAGACTACCTGATTAATTCAAATGAAAGTCCTACAGCACAAAGTAGTTCAGAAATAATGAGGTTTGGATTTTCTTCTTTCTTCAAATTATGTCTTCCTGCTGGCCTAAATGCTGTTTCAAAACTTCCATTCATTTCCAGGAATGTTATACAAAAATTGGCCTATTTCCTATTTAACTGCCTGAGAACAGTTTCATATATATATTGAGTGTAATTTATGTCCAACTGGAGAACCCAAATCATATTGAGAACAAAAATTACAACAAATGCTGCCAACTCTCCTGCACTGACTGTGACACAGTTGACACTTTACACACACACACACACACACTAACCATCCATTTTCTCATGCAGCGAAAAACCAAATTTACTACCATTTCACTGCCAAAATATTTACTATTATATATAGTACTAATACAACCACTGAATCTTTTGTGTTAAACATTACTCACATAGGACATCTCACACTGTTGTCAACTTGGCGACTTTCTCCCTAAAAAATACGGACCTGATTAATTTTATTTTAAAAAACTGCTAGCCACAAATCTAGCAAGTTATTCAGATCAACTGGAAGAAAGTGAGAAATATACACAAATCTATTGTAATTTATTCCCATGCATGCTGCAGTAATTTCAGTCAGTGGCTCCTCAGGCAGCAACACAGCTTCTCTCCTGCTGTGCCCACACAGGCTGTTGAGCTACAATAAAATAAGTAAAATAACATGTAATGAAAGTAGAGAATATAGTTTTAATCAGATACAGTTGATAAAATGATTATAGAACAGGTTTGACAGGGGAGAGCTCTATTATGAGCCTCTGAATTATGAATGGCCCTCATCAGCATCATGGATTGGTGCGAAAATTCCTGCCTGTGCCAAGAGGCAGCTTAAGACCTCTTTATCAGAGCCATTCAAGCAAAGAGTCAATAAAACATTGCAATTAGGCTTGCTCTTTTAAAGTCTGAGATGGTCTAATTGACCGTGTGTATTTAGAACATCAGAATTCCCTGACTCGGTTTTATGCTTATTGCAGGCCTTCGAGAGCAGTTTTCATTTATTTTCCTCAAGTGTCTCTTTGAAACTGGTGATGTTGATCAGAGGCTCAACAGGAGTTTCATAATAACATCTTTATAATGCTCACACCACTTACTTGTGGAGGGCTTGCAGTGAGGATCTGGGGATAATAGTGTGGTGCAGCGCATCAAACAGAGCCTGGTCAAAAAGCAAAGCACTCCATATCTCATAGGAGTGAATTTAATGGCCACTGGTTGCTCTTGGCTCTTGACCCTCTCCAAGAGGCTCCATGTTAGTCACTCTCCAGTGCTTTCCAATTGAAACCCAGCCAGACTGGTGGTAGATGAGATTTCAACTGTCTACTCAAAGCCTGGATGACTGTACCACAAGCTTCAGCTGGTCATTAGACAGGTGATAATAATAATAATGTACTACTGTCCTGTGCTGCCACCCAGTGTTCACAAATAATCCTGAGCCAGCTGTTTGGAGCATTACACACTTTACTGTTTGCATTGTGTTCTTCTGTGTATATAAACACAACAAACAGTGAAGGAAGGACAGCTCGGTTGGCAGAAGCAACTTTATATATAAAGAAAGAAATGATTTTTTTAAAAATGACTTTTTCAAACTCTACTTGAAGTATATACAACAGTATACTAAATATTGTCTAAAACAGAAGTGACATGTTCTGGTCAAACTGTGAATAACAAACTCTTAACATTCATCCCTTTGGTCAATGTGAAACACAGACGTGACAGTTAAAACATTAAATGCTCCAAACAGCAGCTACAGCAGCTTCTACTGTGACTGCAAGCGATGTTGGTAGACTCACTGTTGATAAGTTAAAATAAAAACCTTGGGTCCATCAATGATCGAAAAAACTGATTTAAGAGAAATGAAAACTGACAACTTCTTGGAATTTAGGTTCTGAGTCCTGTTTCAGCGTCACCGACGGATTAAACTATGAAAATTTTTAAAAAATCGCGCCGCTCTCTAACACGTCATATTCAATAGAGTGACGTGTTAATACCGCGACCAAAACATGCGCCTGAGAATGAAATGCAGAGCGCTTCATGCAGGTGAAGTTAACAATATTTTGTATTTTAAATGTTTCAAATTTGCCATGTGTGCTTAAAGTCTGGATTTTTAGCAGTTATATTCCAGCAAGAGGACAACGAAAAGTAGGTAACTCAAGAAACGTTATTTATTGCTTGTAGCTTACCTGATGATATAATTATGGTAACGTTTGATCTAGCGCCACCATCTGGCCAAACACTAAAAATGGTCTAATGTTCAAGTTTGTGATCAAATACCTGCAAAACTCATTCTCATTAGCCTCAATTGTACTTTATGTCTAGTGCTAATTAGCAAATGTTAGCATGCTGATATGTTCAACTAAAGTGAAAAATCCTGTAGATGCTGATGTTAGAATACAACTCAAGAGTACTGCTGTGCTAAACTATGCGAATTTCCCCATGGGGATGAATAAAGTATCTACCTACCTACCTACCTACCTACCTAAACAGCCTCAGAGAGCTGCTAACAATGCTGTGGACCTTAAGTCTTGCTTTAAGAATTTCTGCCAATATATGTAGTTAGTATGACATTCTACATTTGTAAAACAAACGTGTCAGTCCCCTCTGGCCTCAACACACAGTATGCTGATGATATAGCAACAAAAACACTGACCCAGTTCTGACTGTATCTGCCTCTATAATACACAAGTACTGTCAAACAACCAACTGAATTCAAAGACATCTCACCGCAAACTATGTAACAGATGAACACACACAGGTGAGTCAGGACTGTCCTTAGAGCAACTACAAATATGCACTTTCTTATATCTGTTTAATTCTTACAAATATCAAACAGCACAGTAGACCTTGTAGCGGATCAAAATGATCAAAGCCTCTATTGAGTTATTGACATCATCTGATAGTAAAATGGACAGAGAAACAGAAAATGTTACAATGCATGTCAAGCAACAGTGACATTTTTAAATAGCATTAATTATATAATTACAAAAGAAATATCACATACAATGACAGCAATGCATATCCACAAATCAAACAAATGCTGAAAATATATATGATAATAAATAATCCTAATTGTAAGCACAAGTCAAGAAAAATAAAGGGAGGGGAGTTGTCCATAATAACTTCAATGATTTTAACTTCTGGGCCAAAACACAATCTGTGCTACACTCAAGGACTAAGCGGTCACAGTTAACTTATAGGCTGCTGCAAATACACTGAACGAAAAAAGGCTATGCATCCTGCGACCTCACTAAGCAACAGCATAGCACTCAAACATATGAGCTTTCAGGTCATTTGCATAGACATGCAAAACTGAAAACTATTCTAGAAGTGTTTACTGCAACTGTGAACGCTTCACACAGCCTTTTTGTAAAAAAAAAAAAAAAAAAAAAAGCAAGTACTAAAATCAAACAAAAAGACATTGTGAAATGTTATTAACCCACTTGCATCCACTTCATTTATCAGTTTTTAAGCCTTCAATTAAAGAATTACCTCAAGTGGACCAGAAACTAGCCTTGTCTCAAAAGTGGAGCATAAATGTGTTGATGTCAACTGGCCGCTTCACTGCAGTCTCCTGTGTATATTTTTAAGTGTAATAGGGCAAATAAAACAGATAAAAGAAACATAAACAACATTGCAATTTTTGGACGTGTATAAGAGTCCAATTGTGTCATACAACAACAGAAGGCTGCTTGCTGGACTAGTGCCATTCATTCACACACTGAAAAGGCCTGGTCTTACAATACTGACTTACTCCCAATTTTTCTATGTATTTTAGGTACAGTCTGAACTATACACCATTGTTCATATTCGATTTGACTGAAACAAGCGAAGAGTGCCGTTATGACAACAGAAGGATCTAGCGTTTGCTTTTGCAATTCTAGTGGCAACAGTTCCTAGAGGCATAAGGAATGCTTCTTTAAAAAAAAAAAAACAGCATACATCCAACATAACTTACATCATAAATAATTCTTTAAAAATAATATGACCACAGCATGAATGTCTTACAGAAAAATCTACAGTGATGGCAAAAATGGCCAGATCTTTCTGCTGTCAAAACAGTTTTGACAGAAATGATGCCATTTAGAAAATAAAGAAAGTGTTACACATTTTCCTGTTTTGATGTGACTTGCCTTTTGTACATGTACAATGCCCATTTTCTTTATATTCTAAATATCATGTTCCATAAGGTGTCATCTCATCGGGTTCTGTGCACATAACATTATACTGAAATAATGCCATTGACATGGAATATTGAAACAAAACTGTAAAAACCAGGTACAAAAGGTACAATATAATCAAAGGACCACATGAAGAGGTGTGAAAAAGTCTTCAGTATTCACAGAAAAATATCAACTGAAGTAACTCACCGGACAAGAAGCGTCCTAAGTTTATATACACATGATAAGTAAAATTGAAAATAGATTTTCCTCTCTGTACATAGCACTGTATTCTTTCATCTTCCTCTTCCATATTTACAAAGAAATCCCATTCTTGAGGTCTCCCTTGTCTTTCAGTTCTGTATGGATCTAGTCAAGAGAGATAACGTCAGATATGGAGCCATAAATGGCCGCTGCCGCTGCAGCTTCCACCGAGGACCTCGACAATCCTGAGAGGGTGTGGCTGTCCCTGTCTCTGTCTCGCTCTCTGTCTTTGTCGCGGTCCCGCAGACTGCTGGAAGACACCAAACTACTGGTGCTGCCACTGTTGCTACCTCCGTTGGTGGCTGCCAGCGTGCTGCTCCCGGGGGTGCCCGGCGGCTCCCGTAACATCTGAGAGGAGCCGTAGGGCAGGAAACGGTTGAGTAGTAGGTCGTGGTCCTCTGAGGCCGAGGCTGATGCAGCTGCTGCAGCAGCCATCACCATGTTGTAATGCTAACAGGAAAGAAAACAGTGGCCATTAACACAACAACCAAACATAAAGACACTGGTGTTTAGTGCTGCCAAAGTTCAGGTGTTTCAGTTAGTCTACCTGATTCTCGCCTTGGAGGAAGGAGAAGAAACTTAGATCTGTAAGAAAAGGAAGAAGACTAAGTCCATTTACTTCATTCTGGAAATGCACAACCAATAACTACATTTACAAATTGATTTAACAAGCAGCAAACATCTGTGTTCAGAGGCAGTTTTGTTTGGATTTTGTTAAGTCTGTCTTAATACAAAACTTGAGGTGACTGAGGTTTTCAAACTGTGAGATGCGGATACTGCGGGAGGTTTAAGTAAGTACATGCTGGTGTTCCAAAAGCAATGGGGATGGGGGATCAATAAAGAATATCTTATCTTGTCAAAGGGCAGTTAGTTATTTTAGTTTGGCCCCATTATCAACATAATTATGATCTCTGACGTCCAAAAACGTTCATTGAAATCATTGGAGAAAACACACTTCTTATATCTCCAGAACCTGCCTGAGAACCATCATGTTTTTAAGTTGTCTTCAGTATCAAAGTTATCCAATGAGAACTGTCAGGACATCCATGGGTACACTGCAAACAGGAATGGCGAATAGCTAATTTGGCACATTTTTAATGCTGCCATTTTGCCAGAATGTGAACAAATAATGTAGGAGTTCTGAGACATGACAGAGTATATTATAAGAGACATGGACATTATACAAAGTCTTGTTTTGATGCCAAAACTCAGCTGAAGCAACATGAGGCTTCAGCAGATTGAGTTAGACAAAACAAATGGTAATGGGTTTTATTACTGATGCTTCTGTCCCAGCAACAAGTTCACACATCTATCAGGACATTAACGCTCACATCTTAGCTAGTAAACACTGTTTGAGGAAACAAAAAGAAATTGTAACTTAAAAAGACACCCAATGGATTCAGCTAACTCAGCCACCTGTAGCAGTAATGGCAGAGAGCAAGAAAGGTCCAAAGCTTGGTTTCATTTCACAAAGAAATATGACAACAGTGCTAATGTCGTCCGTAAAATGATCATCTCAAAATGGTGGAAACACCAGCAATATGCTGAAACATCTTTCTACACAGCATGGGCTGAAATTCCAGGAATGCCATCTGTTTGACACTCAGCAGCACATCTGTTAGTATGGGTAAATATCCTTATAATAACATTAGTGCCACGCAGGCAGGCTTAGCAGATCTTTTCTTTGACTGAGAAACCTAAATGAAAACAAAAGCAGTGCAAATATTCTCTTATTTCATTCATTTTAGATGAGGCTATAGCTAGGTCAACTAAAATTGATGAGGGATCAATTTAAAAAAATTGGACCGATAAGCAGAATCGTTAATGGCATACTAGCTCTAGAGTGCCCAAGATTATTGTATTAAAACAGACTTAACAAACTTAGAAATCTCAACGTATCCTTCAAGGCAAGTAACAAGGCTACCTGGCAGGTCATTAGTTGTATGATAATAGTGGCGATAGTCCTGGATGAGAGGTGGAGGGGGAGGAATGTAGCTTGTCTCCACAGGGGGCATGCTGGGAGCTCTGGTCACAGGTGAGGCCTGGCTGTGTAGGTTCAGTACTCTGAGGGAGACATCACATTAGTGACAAAAGAAGTAACATGACAGAGCTGAGCACAAAGGTCTCAAAAATACACTGGTCCATGGTGATCTCACTCCCTGTCTGTGGCTTGGAGACTTACCCTTTGTTTGGAGGTGGAGAGACAGGTGACAGTGAGGGACAGGCCCTTTTAGGAGGCGGCTCATCATCTAGCTCATCCTCTGAGGAACTATCCAGTGTCAGGTCAATCACGTCAACTTTCTTGCTGTTGTCGTTAGACGATCCCAGTTTCTGCTCATGTGTTTCTGTCCGTGAAGAATCTACAAAGGAAAAGCTAACTCACACTGTGTTCTGATCATGATGAAAACTTAAAGAATCTAAAATGTGCAAGTTACATACCGCTGTCTACACCATTATAGGATGCAGACACCTCCTGCACCTCTCTCTTTGACCTCATGGGAGCCCAGTTTCCATCTTCTTTGAACTGGATTTCATCACAGTCAGAACAGCTATTCAAGATTTCCATGAACAACCTTTGAAAAAAAACAAAAAATTTCATGACAGTTTTGAAAATTTGCAACCAGAATTACATAAGCTTTAGTACTTCACCACCCCACAAAGCTTATAATTTGGAAATACAGATTTATGACTCCTATCAAGACATTCAGACGAAACACCCCTTCTATAGAAAAAAACAAAACAAAACAAGCAACTGATTTCTTGGGGGCTTCAGCTACAAATAAGCCATACATGACGTATGAGGAAAGAAGGTCAGTTTAAGCAACAGATTCATGAGTTTGAAGGTTTATGAGGCAGAATGCTTATAAAACCACAAGGAAGGATTCTCTCAAATGTTTTTACAGCAATTATTTTACCCTCCTCCTTAAAAATTCACCAGGTAAATTGCATAATTATCCTGTTAAAAAGTAATCTACCAGGAATGTGTGACATCACATGCGTCAACTTTTTTGGCTGACAACCCTGTGTAATATTGCCAGAACACTCTTGTCAGTGCACATTTCAGCTTTAAGGCAAACATTACAAATGTCTGCAGATGTTGTCATACCAATAAAGCTGAAAACAAAACCCTCACAGTGAAATCATAATATACTACCTAGCATTACATGAAGCAGTGTTGCTCTCACCCGTCAATAATAAGGTGCTCATATGGCGCCTTCTTGTCACAGACTGGACACACCCAGGTCGGCTTCTTCTCATTCATTTGGATATAAAGTGTGGCGTCGAAGCACTGAAGGTGAGAGCACGTCATTGCTCTGCATGGAATTGTCAGTCTCATCTTGCCCAGCTTTAACATAAAAAACACAAATAAATGTCACTAACTCAATCAGTTACATGATGACTGGGATAGCTTAGTCAAACAGCTGCCTTGACAGTCACAAATATGAGCAGTCAGTAACAGTTTTGAATGGTAATAGTGAGGAAGAGGAGAGAGCGGAAAACAGTAAGGTGTATTTACAGGACACAGTAGAGAGACTCGTAGACTAGTGGTGGCGATCTCACTCTCTGGATCAGCTGTTAATTTCTCCTTAACTGTAAGAAAGAAAAAGCAAAACACAAGGATTAAATATAAGAATTATAACTGAACTCAAGTGTGACATATGTTGATTTGTTCAATAAGACCGCAAACTCCCTTAGAATTATACAGAGAATACAATAATGTCAAATCACATTGGAATTACTGTACAGCTCCACATACTACTGTATATCATCTACAAAAATATAATGGAGGAAAATGCTCCACATAAAATAGGAGTTGAACAACAAATGGTCTTTTTCAAAGGAACTAAAAAACATTGCAGCTTAGTTCCTATTTTAGGTCCCTAAATTAGTTCCCGGGACTTCCAAGTTGCTGTGTGACTATGTGGTCAATCAGACCACAAAAGAAAGAAGTTAATTCAGGTGAAAAGCTTTACCATTTCAACTTACTGAGAGCTCTTGAATGGTCAGGGTTCCTAATTCCTTTGGCCCGTAGTCTTTGCAACAACACTGCAGACGACTGCTGTCTTACCAAATAAACAGCCATGGAAAAGCTCTGACAAAATGAAGATTAAAATAATAAGCAAAAAAATCCACACTGAGGTGACTAATGTCCTTTTTTACAGCATCAGTTTGGATGGGCTATGATGCTTGATTCATAAAGCTTTGCCTGGATCTTCTTACCCTCCCAATTTCTGAAGTCCATGACACTACAATTGTGTTGGGGACTGTGGTGGACAGTCGGACAAGAGAGGTTATGTTGATGGGGCGACTGGGCCTTTTTGGTTCAACTCCATTTTTGGTTGGAGGAAGATATCCCTGCAGACAAAACATCAAAATGAGTGACTTTGATACTCAATAACTGTTGGTGTGACACATACAAAATATGACAGGATAGACTGTCTGGACACACCGGGAGATTACAGGGTTTGCCGTTGACCTTCACACACAGATTAGGGGGGAAATGATCCTCCTGGGGACAGCTTGTCTCTGATAAACAAAATCTGAAAATGAAGAAAATAAATGAAAGAAACGTTAAGGGACAAATGTCAAAAGCAATTTCTTTCTGTTAAGTTGCCACTTTCATAAAAAGGTTGGCTTGCTTGCTTATTTTACCATTTCAGTTGTGTCAAGTACAGCCATCTCCATCTATGATATAGGAGAGCACTTCTTAAAGGATGGCATTCATCCATACATGGAATATTTAATTCTGCAACTAAGAAAAATGTCATTTTTTTATGTTAAGTACGTATGTTTTACAGAAACTAATGAATGTGCTTGTACCTGCTTGTGTGTAAGCTGTCAAAAAACTATCCCTGGAACTGCAAACATTTTTTAAGCATATTGATGAAAATGCCAATTGCTTTTTTTTTTTTTTTTTTTTTTTAAATGGCTCAAGTTCACTGTGAATAAAAAACTCTAAGGAGCTTCAACTATGAGCATGACAGAACTTATACAAATGACATTGCTATTTCTAGTTCTAGTTCTTTCAGATCCGAAAGAAGCTAAGCACAGACCCGCTAGTCACTCAACGCAAATATAGTTCTTGATGACAAAAGAAAGTTTTTATGCTCTGAGGAAAAGTATGTTAGATATACCTTAACTGGACTTGAACGGCAAAGTCACATTTGGTCCCAGATATGTCCCTAAAGAATTAAAACAGAAGTCAGGTCAGGCTGGTAAAAAGAGTTTAAACAGTTTATAACAACCCAGTCTCTCAAACTGTTTGCTATGTTGGATAACACCTGCTTTCTAAGTCATGTAAACAGTGAATTGAAATGGTTTTGTAGTTACAATGCTTTCACAGTTTTTTTTTCTTCATCTCTCTGACAGCTGAAGATTGTGTTCTCTAGAGAACTTTCTCACTTACATGGAGCTGCTGATCTGTTGAACTTGCTGTGGTGTTAATGCGAAGGCATAGCATGCTTCCTGGAACCGCTGACTGTTGTCTGAGGCTTCAAAAAAGAAACCATGAACAGAACAGGACAGTCAGAGGGGAACCTACAAGGCGCTAGACTCTCATATTGAACTTTCACAGAGCACGGTTTATATATATATATCAGGAAGAAGTGTTATCACTTTATACACAGTGTTATCATAGAGCTGAGCAAGATGTGTTGGACTTACCCAGGCTGGTTGGCTTAATGAGCTCATCCAGCACGTCATAAAATGGCAATCTCTGGAGCTTGACATCAGGGTGCACAGGGTGCAGGGCCGAGGGGAGGTGAGGCAGAGTCAGCTCATGCTTAGGCCCGAGTAAAGAAACCGGCAGCAGAGGCGATGGGGATCCGTGGCTGTCGAATCCCAGCTGGGCCAGGCCAGCAGGCAGACTAGAGGCAGAATGAACACCAGGCAGAGCCAGGTCCACTGGTGAGACCATTTTGATTGGGAAGCGCCGTCTATAGAGCTCTTTGATCTTCATCTGCACTGCAGGACTGCAACCGGCCTTGAGTAGGTGAAGAGCTTTGGTCAAAAGTTCGTGCTTGCGCCCGTGCTTATTCCGTCCTGCATACCCCAACAATACTTGGAGCTCCGAAACTCGAAGGCTCATTACCATTTGCTGGTGAAGATTGAAGAGTGGGAAAAACAGTCTATTACACCCTGGTAAACACATTTTTCTAGTATGATATTAAGAGACAAATCTCATTTTGACTTTATCATATAAAACACTATTATTAAAGGATGTTTGACTCATTTCTTGAAATCATTAAAAATGTTCAATAGCTTGCAAAGTTCCCACACCCATAACATTTCTGAAATTTCATGCTTAGAGCAGCAAGATAAACATCTTTTCTTTGGGCTTTGTTCCAGCTAGTATTTCAATAAAAGCCCAATATTAAGAACTTCAGCATGCAGTATATTTGACAAACACAGCCACTCTGAGATTATTTTGGCAGAGATAGACCTTTGGCTGGATTTCTTATAGTCCTTCAAAGCTTTAATCCATAAAGGATCACCATGTGCTGCGATGGATAATACAGGGTGTGGACACAATAACATGTTTGTGTCTGTCCAAAATAATGAAATACAATACACCAGAGACGTTTTCAAGATAAAATGGCAAAGAGGTTAATTCAAATAATTTTTTAAGACGGCAGATGATGTCGTAGTAGACTGCATTAGACTTCAAGATGGATGGTCCTGCTATTTTATGTCAGAAACATCTTTCAACATATTACAAACTAATGACAAAGTGATTTTATTCTCAACAAAATAACAAGTGTTGTATAATGTAATGCAGTAAAAATAAACTGAGGCCATTGCATTATGTTACAGTCTACTGTACAGGTAATCATGTCCTCCTGTTCACTAAACATGTAGTAATCTCATGTGTGTTTACAGGTGTGGGGTGGTATCACACACAGATGCAAGAATTAATGGCATCATTAAAAAGCTAACCTACAATTAAGAAGGCATATGATAACTAATTGGCAATCCACTGTGATTATCAATCAAGGTCATTTACTTGTTAATTGACAAACCCAATTAGCAAAGGAAATCTTTCAGAAAGTGAAAAGGTCCTGATGATGTTTCAAATCTGGCCTGAGAAATAAAGCGTGGTAGTGCATACCATCCGATATAAGGGATATATTGAGCAAAATTTTGGTAAATGTGTAGTAAATACCTTTGACACTGTATAACAATCAACTGTGTTTACTGTCAAGAAATAATATGGATCATATGATGATGATGGGCAAAGGTGGAGTGAAAACAGTGCAATGGTTCGTGTAGGAAGGAGCAGATCAAAACATTTCACAATTATTTCGAGAGTTTTCTGTCGATCAAAAAGTAGTTATGGACATGAAAAGAGCAGAAGGACACAGGGTAGACTAGACTTAGCATAAACTAGCTAACAGCGACTGTATTATACTGGAGAAATCAGACTAAAACACAACTATACGTGACAGTATCTACTTCGTCTCATATGTCTGGACAACAATCGCCAACATGAGCTACATTACGGGTAACTAGACTGTGAATATTGACTATATTTCGTGGACTTATTTACCATTACATCTAATCAGAAATAAGGCTAATGGAAGCTAAACTGCGGCTTGCCTTCCAGGGAATAGACAGAGCCCATTTTTTAAACAGACATCCCGGTCCTCCCGGTTAACTACTAATAATGTCAGCTGTCAAACACCACGGTGTCGTTGGGTTCAAAACGGTGACATATATATGTTTTTCAGAATTTTCTAAAAAGCCATTTCTGGCCTTATCAGCAGGTGAGCCGCTCAGCAGAGGCAGCCTAACGGAACGTCGGCAACAATAACAAAGCTAATGCTAGCGAGCTAGCCAGTCAGCTAACAGTTTGTCTGGCCCCCGTTGCTCTGCTTTTTCTGTATTATATGCTTTGATAACAGCACTCCTGGGGTCTCTAGTGTCAAGTAACAACGGCGCTATGCTTTGAAATTCAAATCTCAACGTGTGAAACGTCTATTTGTCAAGCTAATGTAGGGGCTCGCTTTACCTTCAGTTCCGCACTCTCCGCCATCTTGTTACATTAGGTGCGCAGGCGCAACAGTCATCCTCAAGGGACAGAGTCAATTCAAAATTGTCTGTCGCTTCTCCATGAGAGACAGCAGGGGACGCTGTCGCAACACAGAAAACAATGGGGCTCGAGGCTTAATACACCAACTAAAATCTCATTTCATGTGTTTGAGGGATTTTGTTCTGTTATAAAATAGGTAGTGTTTCTACCCTTTAATTTAGATTAATTTCTTCCTTTTTATTTTCTTTATATTTTTAAATCTAAGGCTGCTATGATTAATTAATAATTTGATTAGTGGCTTGTCAGAAAAGGAATGGCCAGCTATTTTGATAATCAGTTAACTGTGTAGTTATTTACCAAGAAAAGATAGCAAAAATCTTCTGCTTCTTTAAATGTGAGAGTTACTTTCTTTTCTCTGTTTCATATAATTAAATATTAAATGCAGGATATTTGTGTTTTGGACTGTCTGGACAAAACAAAGCCTACAATTTGAAGATGTCACCTTGGGCTCTGGAACAGGGGATATTTCAGACTATTTCTAACATATTTCTTAACTATTAATTGATTAATTAAACAAATATTCTCCAGAGAGAGAATATTTGCATTTTTTCCATGTGCTGCAGCCTAAGAAACTTAAAGTGTTTTTCATGGACAGCCTTTTTGTTTTCTTTTGGCTCTCATCCAACAGTCAGTCAATAATCCAACACACAGAGGTTAAAGTTGCTATTCAAAAGAGAAAACTTCTTTGCTCCTCCTGACATAAATGAGTTAAATTCAAAAGCAGATCAAATTATCTGCTTCTCCAGTAAAAGGGTAAAATTATGAGTTCTGCAAATATAAATCATAAGAAGGGAACCGTACATGCTGACAACACATTTCTTTTAATAAAATGATTTATTCATTAGCAATGAAAACAAATATTACATGAACAAATAGGCTACTCTTAATAGAATATGTCGCTACTTACAAGGTTGAACTCATTTAGCCTACTAACTTCTGTGTTTTATTCAAGTCTTCAGAATACAAATAGGCATGGTTTGACCTCTACAAATTGTTATATTGTAGGCCTATTTCAATGCACAAGCTGTTTATGGTAAATCCCATCACTCGTTTAAAGTGCATAACATCCAAATTAAACTATTGGCCTGCAGAGACAAACACAGCAAAAGTAGTAGGCTAATTCACAACACTGGGAGGATAAGGAGCAATGAATTGGTTAATCAAAGCTGCTATTATTGACAAGAAAAAAACCCAAATAACAACCTAGAACTATTACAAGATACATACATTGTCATTGCACTTTGCCACAAATAATAAATATCATCAATGGTATCATTTCAGTATAAATTTCACCATATGTAAGATGATTAACCTACATAAATGCTGAAGATGGAGGGGATACACATTTTAAAATATTACAAGTAATTACAAGTTAGTCTTCTTTCCACTTGGTTTCAACAGAGTCCCGGGAGGTTTTTTGACAGAAGCTGTGGATGTGTCCTCTGTTTTTCTGTCATATAAACGCAAGGGCTGGTGGCGGATGTGGCTCAGGGTGGGAGCAGAGGGGATTTGAAGGAGCAGGAGCCGCTGCAGTGGCGAGGAGTCAACATCTTACAGGAGAAATGGTGCAAAGCGTCGTGAGCTTCTAAGAAGAAGGACATGAGACAATCAATAGTGTTCGTGCACGTTGAAAATTACACAGCTTACTATGCAAATATGATATATAGCCTAATAGTAGACTTATTTGCATGCATGTTTGAGCTAAACAGAATAATAGATGCATGCTCAAAAATTGCTTTTGCACAAGTTTGGATCGACGTTGTACCATCTGCTTGTATAAGAGGTAATTGCAGCTTCTCGGTGCACAAGTATAATCTGCACATCATCCTGGCTGCTTCAGACTTTACAACAATTATTTTTTAACTTCTGCTGATTAACATCGCGAGTTTCTATGTCTTGGTTCAGACATCAAGACGATGATTAAGACATTAAAAAAAGTATGGTAAAAAGAAATGGAAAGAAATGTTATTCTTATTCTTATTTTTATTCTTATTCTTATTATTGTTATTACAAATCCACGTCTGCTTTTAATTAATATGTAGAAATAAATAAATGGATCGCAAGCAAATGAGAAAAATCAGGTCATATTTGACGAAATAAATCCGAGTGATTCAGATTCATATAGGCGTTGCTTATCAAAACATTGAATGATGCCTACACACAACCCAGACAAATCCTCCATATTATGCATACATATATCATTTTGAGGCTCATCAGTCACAAATAAACGACAGTAAATCTGTAAATACCCTGATAGAAAACGAAGGCATGTATCTGCTCTTCTGCTTTATTTGTCTCACCTCTGACGATGTGAAGCTGCTGAACCATCTCCTCCCTGTAGGAAAGTTCCCTCTTCATTTGATCCTGGAAATTATCTGAGGAAAAGGGCAAAGATTTGAGTCAGTGATGTGGGAGGCGATGCTCTGATTAAAAACAAAAACAAAAAAGTGTTTCAATAAAAACTTAATTCCGCAATTTAAAAAGCGTTAATTTAACCAGTTTCACCCCCTAAAATAAAGAAAGTATTTTCTAATCCGAAGTTTGTTGTTCTGATGCTTGTCAGATAAGATACAATAATAAAAAATAAAATGTGAGTTTAGATTTCCCTATGAATCCCTGCTTTATAGGAAATAACGCAATAAACCGGTCCGGTTCGAAGATTCACTGGCCTCAAGGGGGCGCTGTTCTCAAGATAAAGCGACAAAACAGGCATCGACCTCGTTTACAAACTCCAGGGCTCCTAATTGCAGCAAACACTGATGCTAGAGTGAGGAATTACCCTAATTCACATTTTATAATGGAGATTAGAAATGGACGTTTTTTAAATACAATTTTGTGTGAATTATTTTTAATTCTTACAAAACTTAATTTGATGATTGGTTTTCAGAAAATATGGATAAAAAGAGCAATGAGAGTGTAAGTTAAAAAAACCATGCCTGATTCCTTATTCAAATTAAGTTAAGAAAACTCTAGATTATTATTATTTTTTATTATTTTTTATTTTTGTCTATGAGGAATTGTTAGGCTTTTTGTTGCAATTCATGTTTTATTAATATATCAATTGCAGACTGAGATTAGACTTGATCCTTTCACAAGACACCTATTTGGTAATGAACAGTGTATCAAATAGAATACAATCATTGAGTAAATGAAGAAGGAAGGCATTTGCACCAAGTGTCCAATGCTTTAGATAAACCAGCTGTGCAGTTTTGTCACTGGCTTAGTGCTCATCAAACTCTCAACAGCTGGATCCAAATACTTCCAGTGAATGTATAAAGGAAAAAAATATTTATGGATTACATTAAAGTCCATCACACAGTTTTAAGTTAAACTTAATGCTGCATCACTCTGAACTGATATCAAATTTGCTAGAACGTGATGAGACAATAAAATCCAGAAAACCCCAAATAAAAACAGGGTGGAGTGTTGAATAACTATGTGCACATTATACACTGAACTGAATGAATGAATTTTACTTCTTTTTATTTTGACATATGTGACATTGTGCAAAAGTGAGAAGTGAGACAAAATAAACTGAATTTTAAGTACTGAGCAACTGGTCATATTTTGAGATATTTTTGCAGGTAAAATGTATCAGTAAAATGACTGTTCTATTATCCACAGTACTGCAGGTGTGTGATGTTTACTTACACCAAAAACTGATGAAGACTGCTCTGGACCACATTCGCTGGTCAAGTAATGTTACCCTTTGTTTTTCCCTTCGTGGTGATCTGAGTCGAGCACAACTAAAATTTAAAAACTAGAAATATTTGAGATATACTGCAGATTTTTTTCAGTGAGTATTGCTCTTGAACAGCTTTGTGTAGGGTGTCCATTGTCAAACAGATGTCTAGGGTATGGAAAAAAGTTGGGTGAGACGGTTTTAAACATTTTGGAGAGAAGGTGGAGGGTGTTTAGGAGTTATTGTCATTTAGAAATACTGCAGCGGAATGTGACTGATGTTTTGTCTTGATTCATCGAGATTCATATGAGCCAGTTATAATTCTTCTGGACATGGATACAGTTTCATATTAATAATTATGATCTGTACAGTACCAATCTGGAGTTTTTAGGTTTATAGCTATAAGAAATGATGTTCTGAGTGTATGCAGTTTTATTGCATTGCCAATCAAGACAGCTTATCTATTTTGATGTGATATTTAAATTTAATAACATCCTCAGTTATTGCATGACCTTTTGCACACTTTTATTTAAATTTCTGGTTGTATATTACAAATAATTTATTTTTTGTATATTTATTATATTTGTATGTTTTTTAAATTGAGCCCCCAAAATATCTGCAATTCCACTCTCTTCTGCACAGTGAAATATTTTCTAAAGATGCATGGATGTTTTTGGACGGAAGGTTAAAATCATAATCCTCTCACATCAGTGCTGAAAGGGGTTTTTGAAATCACCTCTTCCCAGGGGAGCATGTACCTGAACCACTTAGCATTTTTGGAAGACTGGCGCCCTTTAACAGATTTTTGGTGAGCACAGAGAGGACATGCATGCCACTTTTGAGGTGGATTTGGTCATGGCCTGACTCCAAAACATGGCAGAAGAGGAACACTTAACATGCAGCAGAAAGACTTTTGAGTCTATGAAATGAAGGATAAAAGCCAGAAATAGTGGGGAGAGGAAAGCACTGCTGCAGAATTAAGCTTACCTTTCAAGTTTTGAAATTCACGTTCCAGCTTTTTCCTCAGCTCAACTTGCTCTAACAGCTGCTTCTGTAGTTCCTCTAAAAATCAGACAGGAAATAGATGTTTTAGAAGGAAAGGTGCAGACTTTTGTATCAGCTTCCTTCTAGGAGAGTTTGTTATTTTTAATGAGACTGATCATCATCATAATTTACACTGAGAATTAAGAGCAGGTCTTACTTGGCCTGCAGTAAAAAACAAAAAAAAAAAAAACAAAACCCCAACAACAATAAAAATAAAAAATAAAAAATCAAATCCTTAAATTTTTGGTGGGCAAATACCAAATGATTAACCTCAAGGCAAAAATAGAAAAAAATAATTGACGACATTGTCTAATTTCATTAGATGAAGACAACAACAACAACAACAACAACAATAATAATAATAATAATAATAATTACCCTCTTACCTTTTGCCAGACTTTCTATGTCTCTTTGTGCTGGCTGAGCTCTGACTGGTGCGTCCTCGCCTGAACGCACATTAAAAAATTTATTATATTCCATCATCTACACAAAACAGTAGACCCCCCACAACTTTTAGACCAGTGCTTATAAGACTGTAAAATAAAATCCCAGGGTGTGACCTCGGTGTAACTCACCCTCGTCCGGCTCTCTCTGCGTCTCCTCGCCGCTTTGTTCGTGAAAAGATTTGGTTTCGATCTCCTCCACTGTGGAAGACGGCTCCTCTTTAGCTGAACTCTCATCTTAAGAGAAAATAAATCGATGTGATTTCTCACCCCTTTCTCTTTTTTTTAAAGAGCTAAAAGTTTAAAGAAAAGCAGGGAGAGAGAGAGAAAAAAGAGTCTAACCATGTGTTGTCAGAACTCCAGTCTGGTAAGTGGCAGGTCTGAAGTGATAGGGGCTGCTCCTTTGTTGCAGCTCACTCCTCTCCGGTGTGAACACCTGGAGGAGAAACAACCAGCACTTCGTTCAGCTCTTAGAATAACAAGAGGCTTTGCTAAATTATTATAAATTCAAATAAAATGCGAAATTCATAATTGCAAATATACTCTAAGTTGAAGTGTGCATTTTTTCTAATGCTGCTCAACAATAACACACTAGTTTATATATTTTTAAAACACACACACACGCACATACACCAGCCAAGCATTTGCAGAAAACTTCAGTGGATTATTACAGCCCCAGTGTGTCTCACTCACTTCAGTGAAAGTGGCAGATATGTGGGTCTCTGAGATGGGCTTGCTGTGCAGCTCTCTGTCCGAGGACTGGGCCACGTGCAGGCTCATTTTCTGGGACTCAACCAGGTCCTGCACGGCCTTGGAGTCCGGTCCGTGTGGAGGAGTCCGGGGACACACCGAGGACAGAGGCCGGGGGTCCTCCTCTTCCTCCTCCTCCTCCTCTTCCTCTGCTGTTTTATTCGTCTCCACGTCCACGTCCGCCTCGGCCTCGCTGTCCACGCAGGGAGACACGGACCGGTAGCTCGAGCTCTCGCTTAAAAAATCTGGGGACAAATAGCCGGTGCGACACCCGTTGTAAGCGCCTCTGTTCCCGTACAGCTTGGCGATGCAGTCGGTGTCTTTGATGACGGGTCTGAAGGCGGACACGTAGCTGAGTTTCCGGGGCGCAGGGGTCACCTGTTCCCCGGGCCGCGCCTCGTCCCCGGACCTGTCGTCCTCGTTGCGCGCGGACTGAGTGCTCGAGCACCGGTCCGCCTCCACCATGCTGTCCTTAGAAGTGTTGGTGCTCCGGTCGCTGTGCTCGGGTATGTCCATGTCGGGGTGTCTGGGGGGACACAGCAGCTCCGGGGGCTTGTGCTGGGTCTGAGGGTAGGGGGGCATAGGGAGGGCACCGGCCGTGGGCCAGAACATGGGGAAGGAGGGGTAGGCGCTGTCCTTGGTGGCGGGCCACAGGACGCCCGGGAGGCCCGCTTTGCTCTGCTCCCCCATCATGCTGTCGTCTTTCTTCTGGCACAGGCCGAAAGCCGGGAAGCCGTACGGATGCGGGAAGAGCGGCGGCGGAATCTTCTGCAGCATCCCGAAGCCTTTGCTGGGCACCGGGATCACCGGGTAGCTGCGCGCGCTCGCCATGGCGCCCCGGTTGTCCTCGCACGTGAGCATCTTCGCAGGTATCTCAGGTGAGTCTCGGGGACAGTTGGGCCCTTGCGGCTTTAAAGGAGAGCTGGAGCCGGAGCCAGAGCATGGCAGCGTCCTCTTGCGACTGCCACCATTGAACATGGCCTTCACGTCCTCCCATGCGTGTAATATATCTGTCTGAGAGCCTTTATCCGTCAGCTTCAGATGCCGCCTCCAAGAATTAAAATTAGCCGCATCTGGCTGCGTGTACTTGGACTCTGGTGTGCGGTGCGAGTGGAAGATGAATTTGTTGGGAGAGAAATACATGTTGCAGTAGGAGCACTTGATGCACTTGGCTCTGGAGCTGTTGTACCTGGCCGGGATGAAGTTGCCTCGACAGCCCCAGGCGCATTCATGGGAGACGTCGAAGGCGAAATTTTCTGGGAGTTTAGGAGGCGAATGAGCCCCAAGGAAGGACTTACAGAGTCTCTCGGCCTCGCGTTTGGTGATCATTCCGCAGCGCCTGGAGGAGATGGGCATGGCCCCGGCTCTACGCAGGATCTCCAGCTGCACAGGTGTGCACTGGACGCAGGTGATCCCCAGCGCCACGCGCCGGTTGTGGATCTCGTTATAGCTGTAATTCTTCAACAGCGTGTTGGATATCTGCGCAAGGCAAAGTCTCTCCTGGCCATCTATCACCAAAGACACGATCGGTATTCCGTACAGCACCGTCTCTCCCACCTGGTTGGGCTTCAGGTTCTTGCCCGGGTAGGAAAGTTCTTGTTTGGAGCTTGGCGAGGAGCTGGAGTCTCGGCCCGCAGGTATGGGCTCCATCCTTGGAGGCCTGGAAGCTGCAGAGACCACGTTTCATGTTAATATGTGAGTTTTTATAGAAGAAAAAAAAACAGCCTCAAGTGGAGCTTTATAATAAGCCTCTAATACAGGTCGCTGTAGCTTTAATATAGAAATAATTAAAGGCGACATTTTAATAAAGTTTCATGAACAGGATTTCCATTTTAGAGACTAATCTTTAAGAATAAAACACACACTTGTTAATAAATTTGTGGCATAATGCTGATGAACAATTTCCTTGCATTTAAAACTTAAATTAATTTTCCTTCAGTTTCGTTTTCTTTACCGTTATAACACTCGATTATCTGCAGCTTTAAATTCTGCATAATATCATATTATAATTTCAACGGACTGTGCGTTAAAAAAAGGCCTAATAGACGTTTTGAGGTCATGACATAAAAAAAACACAGACTGTAATCAGCTTTCCTCAACTCACCTTTAACGTTGTTGCAACTCCCCTCGGTGCTGAATGACAAAAAAAAACCTGTGTTCAAGTGAAAGTCGGACTGATGAGAAGTGGAGTCCGAGCTGGAGGATGTAAAGATGTTTGCGTTAGGAGGGACGCAGTTGTCCGTGCAGCACCGCCTCCCTGCTGCTCTCTGTGCTCCTCTCTCTCCCTCTCCCTCCCTCTCTCTCTCTCTCTCCCTGGTTTGTGTTGCTTCAGCAGCAGCAGCAGCAGAGTCCACATGGCAGGCAGACTGGAGTACAGCCCCCTCTACGACACCCACAGCAATCAAGTGACGGCAAAAAAACTTATGGCAAGGCACTCCCACTCTCACAGGCAGCCTGCATTAACTATGAATTCACGAGCAATGAAGATGCTCTGAGTGTTTGGACTTGGAGCAGCCTGCAGGTCCACACACGATGAGGTGTTGTCTGCATTAAAAATATGAAATAAAAAAACTAAGCGTGCTGTCTAATGCAACCTATAGTTTATATATATTCTTAATTAAAAAACACACATTAATCTTTCATTCCTCTGCAGCCTTTTGTTTCCACCATGATGCATTTAATTAATTCTTTTGCACTTTCCTGTTGCAAAAAAAAAAAAAAAATGTTATTGACACTATGCATGGAGGAGGCTGCAGTGGGATTTGGCTTCTCTGTAAAAACACAGCAGGGACCCACGGACTCATTGTTGTGTGCATGGAGTCAGGCCCCGCTGATGGATGCGGCGTGCAGGCCTTCAGCACGTGCTGGGTTCCCACACATTCATCCTTTACAAGCTCCACGTCGCCTACACGCGTTCTGACAATAACCAGCTGCTCTAAAGGTCGCTGTCTGTGTGATCTGAGCTTACGGTTTTTTTCCCCTCTCTCTCCATGTTGAAAGAAAAAGATCAGACAGAGGAACAATGCGGACAGTCTCACACCATAAGCGCTTCACTTTTTAAAGTCAATGAAGCTTTGGATTAATCATTTTTCATCTGGGACACAAGCACTGATCTAACTATTGATGAAGGAAACGGGACGAGCTGCTCTTGGTCCCGGTGACTTCAGGGAGACAGAGCTGGGCAGCAATAATGACAGTCTGTCCATTATTATGCACTAATTCTAAGAGAGGAAGATGTTAATTTCAATACAAGCAGCCTATATATTTGGAGAGTAATTTGGAAATAATAATAATAATTAAAAAAAAAACAACTGGTCCATTAAAACAATAATTTGATGGTGAAACAGTTACAAATGCAAAACAAAATGCTATTAAGTAATATTGATGTTTTAGTCTTTTTTTCACACTGTATTTAATTATCTCCTTCATGTGGACTCTGTCTCATGATCATTTTACAATATCTAATCTATTTGACTTGAACAAAAAGGAGAAAAAAAAACCCAAAAGTTTTATAACTGAGATCAATGTCAAAATGCACTTTGCACCAGAGCAAAAGTCACATGTAACCGAACAGATGTTGCTCCAATTTGAAGCATCACAAAAGCAACCAAATTTAAATCAAGCATCCATCTGCTTATCTATTGATCATGGAACCAGCATTGTCCAGTAAACCTCAACTGCCATCAACATAAACGTCTTCATTAAAAGTCATTGATGCTGTCAGATAGACTCAGAGCTGTATTGACAGCATGAACAACTGGAATGAAATGATCTAAAACCCTCAATGTTTAAATCCTTAACATACAACAGATTCATAAGATTTTATTTCAGACTAAATGTAACGTGCACAAACTCATTCACTGTGATAATATATAATGTGAGTGAGTTTCAATCAAACCTAAGGAAATGAGAAAAGTACCCAAAAAGTCAATAAGGTCATAATCAGGCTCATGCTTCTTCTACCTTTTTGTGCAAAAAAGAACAGCTCATTTAAAAGTGTGTCTGCATTAATCACAGTGCTGAATCAAAGTATGATAATCACCTGAACACTCTATTAAAATAAAAGTGCCAGCCCAGGGGAAATCTTACCTTACTCTTTAATTGTTTTGAGGCTTTGATAGGCTTTTTAATCTAAGATTAATTTATGCATTCTTAAATAACTCTACATATGATTAATAAGCTTGAAAATTAAAAGGAGACTGAAGCAATTATAACAAGTGGTTGGTCATCACCTCATTAGATGGTATCAGAAAGATGCAGCTCGTGTGTGTGTGTGTGTTTGCCTGACTGGGTATCACAAAAATTAGTGTAAGAGCAGAGCAAAATATGAAGACTGTTGTTGACAATCGCAGGAAAAAGAGCTGCTGCCTAATTATTCTGGATCTTTCTAATACTTGCTCTCTATGAGTCACAGTCTTTTATCAGAAACTGGATGTGATGCACGACTTATTTTTAATGTCAGTTAGCAACACAGATCCTAATCAAGATCAGCTTACGTTGTTCAAATCATTCACCGTTGACCACAGTGTCGATCCTGAGTGGATCATGAGCTGCAAAGACAACAAAAGAGAAAGATCAGCTGTTTGTGAGGCCACCGGAGAGACGCAGTGAAAACAGTGAGACTTGCTAAATGGTTGCTAATGTGTAAACAAGACATCACTCCTCTCCTGCTCTGATGTTTATTTGTCTCCTAAAAGCCCACCCCTGGGTCCTGACCCCCACATCCTCCACCGCTAAACGGAACATTTCTTCTCGCAGGAGGTGGTGTGCAATATGTGTGTGTGTGTGTGTGTGAGTGAGTGAGAGAGTGAGGAGGGGGGAGTTGGGGGAGTTCATCACTGCATCAAATGAGGCTGAGCGCAGGGACCCTTTTGTCACAGACAGGGACTCATCTGCCAATGGTGAGCTGTGAGGTCCTAGGGGAAGAGAGGAACAAAGGTGCTAAAAGGCTGTGTGACAATGAGGGTGCTCCGAGGAGAGCCTTCAAGTGTGGGACACAGGCTGCACAGGACAAGCTGTGCCAATCACTCCGCAATTACTTTTTTGTGCAATCCGGAGGCCTTGTGTGGGCATTCATGGAGAGATGCAAGGACACGAGCAAGCCACGGCGAGGTCCATGCCTCTCTGCGCTTTACACATATAGAGCTGACCCAAGCTCATCATGGCAGAAATGTATAGTAAATCACCTGCTCTTCTGTTGATTTGATTTTGGAAAACGAGACAAGAAAACCTCTGGCAATTTTTTTTCCACCATGAGCTCTTTACCCACCCATCAGAGGAGAAGATGAGGGGGATGAAATTTTACATTGGAAGGATTCAAAGGTTTATTTGTCACATGTACGAGTAACATCTGCAGCGAAATGCAATGCGGTATATCCCTTAAGCTGTGCTAAAAGACTAGTGTAAAAAAAATAAGAATTACAAGGAAGGGTAAAAAAAACAACAACAAAACTGAGATAAAATGTGTTTAAAAAAAAAAAAGGAAAACGTGCATATGCCAGAAGTGCAACTCTACAATGTGCAGGGCAATGTAATGCTGAGGATATACAGAAGTCAAGAGTTAATTATCCTGATGGCCTGAAGTCATATTTATCACTAAGCCTGGGTGATATGACTGAAATCAACAACTATATATTATTGATCTGATGTTGATGCATAGATCAGACAAAAGTCTTTACACATGTAAAACAAAAATCTCAGTTTCTAATTTTGTCAAGATTTCAAGTTTATTCTTGACCTTAGGAACAAAAGCTGATAAAAAAAATTCTCACCTCAAGGTCCATTGTCAACTAATTTTGTTAATTTTTATTATAATTTGCTTGGAAATATAACTAAATGTAACTATATCATGCTATTTTTACATTGTAAAAAAAAACATAATTTTCACATTGTAAAAATAACATGATACAATTATATTGTCAATCGTATGATCATAAAAAATAATATATGGTGATATTGACTTGTTATTTAGTCCCATCTCCAACAAATACTGCACCACACAGGCATCTCTACAGTTAATTGACAACGACAACTCTAATGCTTAATTGTTATTATACCAACTGCCTCGCTATGTTTACAGAGTATTTGCGGAGTTTAAGTTTTGTGTATCAACACTGTATTCTACAGTGTAATAAAGAAAGATGCAGGAATTTGTCTATATCCAACTCCGAGCAGTTTCAATGGTGTAATGAGGAGTCAAGTGAGAATGGGAATTATCGTAATGATAACAAAGGTCTATGCACCATAGCTTGGGGCTGTATTGTAGGGCATTACCATAAAGATGTGATGTGTTTGTATTGCAGGGTTCTTGTGAGGGAGCAGGCCAAAGAGATAATAACTATTAGTAAATGACAGTGCTTTGTGGGATTCCAGCTGTGGAGCCCAAATTTCCATACAGATAGAATGGCTCTGGGTGGATGATATGCGTGTGTGGGGGGAAGGGCTGGGTGACTCAGTGGACTCATCTGCGTGCACATGTACACACCGACACACACATCACTGTCTGCAAGTGGCAAATCTCGGTGTTGGACTCAGTCTTGGTGTCCCCAGTCAGACTTCGGGTGAGGCGAGAGCCTCCGGTTTGAACACTGCAGGTCTCTGTGGAGGAACTGTCCAGAGTACTGAAACAGCCCGACGCTGCTCTGCTGACAGCCTTCAAAGTCAGGAAGTGCAAATAGCAAGGGCTCTGTGTAAGTGTGTGTGTGTGTGTGTGTGTGTGTGTGTGTGTGTGTGTGTGTGTGTGTGTGTGAAGAGAAGACCAGAGATTTCCATCAAAATCAATGCAGGTGAGAGGGTGTGCAACTTGTCAGCAGCAGAGACTGGGGGAAACCCTGTCTAACAAACAAATAAACCCCCCTCCAAAAAAACTGAACTCTCAAGGTTACAAACTTTCAAGCATGCACACATCCCAGAAAGGCAAGGTGTGTCCAACATGTATGTGAGTAAAGCTGTACTGTTGCATGCTGGGAAACACACTCTCTTATCGAGAGTTACTTAAGAAGATTGATACCACTCATATGTCTGCACAGTAAACGTGAAGCTACAGTCAGCAGCTGGTTAATTTAACCAGGCAAAAAGACAAAGGATAGATTTCAGTAGGATTTGACTCTTGAAAATTAAGTTCAATAGCTCTAGTTCAATAGAGTTTGTGAAAGTCTACAGCAACAGACCAACACATTAAAGAATATGAGGAACCTTTTATGATAATACAACTGTGAAAAGCATTCGAAATCTGAATAACTAGTTTATTAATATTTATGAAGGGTATATATTTTGAGGGGAGGTTGGCTTGCTACAAGACCTTATCCTGTTTCTCTTGGTTTTCACAAGTTTGCATTGATTACATTCAAACATTCAACAAAAAATAGATAGAGGTGCATGAGAGAGAAATGTGGCAACATTTGTCCCTTTGCTGTACAGTTGTATTCATTTTTCAGAAATGGTTTTGTTATTTGTTTCATCACTAATTAATTAGAGATAGATCAGCTAACCGGGTGACAAAAACACAGCTACCTTTGTCTGTCTTTGTTGGTCACTTGACCTTCGCCTTGCAGGTTTTTAGTGCTTTGTTTCAACTGGAAGCAGGAGGAAACAGCTTGTCTGGTTCTGTCCCCTCAAAAAGAGAAAAAAAAGTCCACCTTATTTGCTTGTCTTGTGCAAAAAACAAAGCGTAAAAATTATGCAGTTTTAAGGGGGAGGAAGTCGCTCCAGGAAATTACTGTGAATTAGAGCCTTCTCCCAAATGCTGTAGGTAGATTAGATCTTTGGGTAGAGGCAGCTCTTTCTTTCGTCATGATAAACTAACTGTAACTGGTTGTAGCTTTATATTTCAAGAACAGACATGAGAGCGGTGTCACCCTTTTAAATTAACTCTTAGCAAGAAAGCAAATGTTAGTATTTCCCAAAATGCCAACTATTCCTTTAAGGGTTGAAAGTGGAACTGGTTTTACATAGTAATTAATTGAGCTGGTGTTCCCTGTGTGTGAACTAGAACAGCACTTTCTAGAGTGTGTCATTATGACCCAGAAAGGACGCGTGGATATGAGGATTCGGGGCTGAGTGAGACAGAAAAGGTGTGAGATTGGAAGGTAACTGTGATGAATTATCTATGGGGGGGGGGAGTTAGGTTAATAATAGCAGTAGATGTGGTGGTGGAGAATTAAGGTCTGTCGTCTCCTGAGCTCCAGTCAATCCGCTGGTGTAAATAAGTCCACAAACATCTGTAAACAATGGTGCACATGTTTTCTATCAAATAAACACAGCTGGCTCAAAACGGGGCCCCGGAGATCCAACAGGTAAGAGGGCCGGGATCCCGGGACTGAGCAGCTTCTATTTTTTTTTTTTTTGGTTGGCTTCCAGTGCCAGACATGCTGTGTGCGTTTATGTAAGGGTGAGAGCTAACAGAGGGAAGACAAAGATAGTGAGAGCAGAGAGCGTGAGGACACCAATCACCCTGTAATTATCCCCCTGGTGTGTGAACTGCCCAACTCTCCGTCCTTGATAGATTCACCTGACCCAATAACACAACACGCAGCCACAATGGACTGGAGGCGGGATAAAGACAACACCATAGATCAGCCGGGGATCGGCAATGAGACAAAGACCTAACATCTGGGAGCTGCGGTGAAATTAAAGAACCGAAAGACTGAACCAATCCTGTTACAGCTTTCCATTAATAGCCTGGGAGCTGCTTGAGAAACGGCACAAGTGAGGTAACGCAGGATTCAATTTCATTTGATATTAAAGAAACACCCCTTGGCATCTCTCTCCCTCTCTTTCTCATGCTCTCTCCCTCTGCTGCTCACATCACTCTGTTACCTTAGAGTGATGTATTAAGCCATTTAAATTAACAATGGAATGACTTATTCTAATACGCTCGTCCTGAGGAGAGCCCGGGATGCTTGGTGGAGTGGGACATCAACACCGCGCACCACCTCGAAAACCTCAGGCTGGGCAGCCATGCATGTTGCTCCTTCCAGATAGCCCAAACAATCTGGCCGTCCAAAAGGCAGACGTACATATTCTCATTGTGATGTGGAGAGGCTGAATAACACCTCTGAGCCTGTCATTACCGGACCCGAGAGCTACATCTCCCAAAGACGACTAAATACATGTCGTTCCTGTGGTGGAATTCAGAGAAAAAGAACCAGTAAATACACCACAGTACTATAAAGAAAATGGCTTTTTTTTTGGAGTTTGAGGCGGTGAGGCAGACGCCGCCGTCTTTATGAACTTCAGCAGCAGCTTGTAAAATCTCACATTACTGCTTCTCATCTAGTCTATGTCTGATTCAGACTTCTAAATCATTCATACCAAGGCCTTGGTCAGCTGAATACAAATGAGGATACAGTGGGTGCCCCGTCTGTCCCTGAGGGGGTGTACAGAAATAGATCAGAGAAAAGCACAGTTTGATTGATGCTGCTACACTCTGAATAATGATTGGTTCAGAGGTCAAACTACTTCAGTGGCATGCATTATATCATTAATTACAGACATCAATAAACAATAGGACACTGTCCATATGTTTTAAGTGTGCTTATGCCTCCACTTTTCCCTGCTGGATCATTTCACAATTAGTAACCGTTACACAGTGACCTTAGAAATACAGAAAAAAAGGGCACTCATCCGCTATTGATCGCATTCTCCGAATATCGCAGCAGAAAAACGCGGCGTAGTAATTACATGTGATGAGAGAAGCACATTTCGATCTCACAGTTACATATGCAATTAAAATATTATTCATTACCTCTTAAATAAATTCCTGGTTCTGAAATCCCATTAAATTTGGGATAATTGTGTGTGTTTAATTATAAGCCGTGGCAGGAAGGAAGGAAGGAAGGAAGTTTCGGAGAAAGTAACAGAATGTGCTGTGACCTAGATAGGGGAGGAGACATTTTGTTTTAAAAGTGACCTTGCTGTGAAACCTCAGCTCAGAATAGCTCGGATAGTTTTTGCATGGACTCTCGGTGCACAGACCTATCATTTCGGGTTCTGGTTAAACGGAGCTTCAAGCTGTGAATGGGGCCATCGAACCCTCATTTTTTGCTGATTAAATGCATTTACTGTCTGTCAGAAAATGGCACGGTGATACTGTGATGTACATATTTAGATTGGTCACTTTTTGTACAGTTTGATGTGCTGTGAAAACAAAAGCTGCTGGCAGGAGAAAAACTACAGACACTGGCCTTTTTTCAGCAGAATGTAATTGAGTACATTTACTCAACTGTAGTACTTACAGTTCAGAGATACCTGAGCTGAATTGCTTGAGTACTGACATCTAATGCTACTTTATCTATGATGGAAAATATACTTTTCACTCCTCCACACTTATCTGGCAGCTATAGCTTTTAGTTACTTTGCAGATGAAAGGAATAGTTTGACATTTTGAGAAACGTACTTGCACATTTTCTTAGAGTCAGATCAGACAATTGAGACTCTCATATCTGCCCAATATGTAACTTAGCATAAAGGCTGAAAACAGCCTAATTCTCAAAATTAAGATTCAATTGTAAAACTGCATCTTGCCATTTTTACACTTCACTTTGCATCCAGATTAAAGAAACAAGTGAGCTTTAAAGGTGCCGGGCATCATCTAGTAAATCTGGTATACTGTGAAATACAAAGAGATTTACCTGGTGGTAATTTGCTTAATCAGCATTTTGTGAACTCTTTGAATGTAACGTTCATTTATATGTAAAAGTCTCACACTGCAGCTTTAAGTAAAAGATCTGAATACTTCTTCCACCACTACATATTTTTAGATTTTTGCTGTGGCCCGTGCATAAGTTCATGCGTATGCTGTCTGCTGCCCCGGCCCAACATCCCCTGCTGGCTCCCTCAGAGCAGCTTGGCTCGGGCCGGTGGCTTCAACCTGCAGGCAGCCATAGGACAGCCCAAGCGGAGCTGTCTGCCACTCCTGTGCTTCATTAGGAAACAAAATATAAGGTTTCCACTCCATTAGGAATGACTTTAGGAGTGAAAGCACATAAGACGCCGACTCACCTCATCAACAATGCATTGCAATAACGGCTGAGGATGAATGAGAGTGAGCAGAGAGGGGGAGAGAGAAAACAGCATTAGTCTGTATACAATGTCTTTACAGCAGAGTGGAAAGGAAAAAAAATCATTAATGCAATAAAATGTGGTCAGATTAATCAAATGCCTCAAACTCTTATGAAAATATTACAGGGAGAGAATTTTCTATTACATCTAATGGTATCTAATCTAATACTGGCAGTTAAAGGCTTGGGCATCTATTTATTGTGAAACACAATTTAGGAAGTTTAAAGGGAAGCAGTGAAGCATGCGTGCAGCATAGCCGTCAGGAACATAGGCAGAGATCTTTTTCTGCTATTTTCTTTCCTCCAACTCATAAAAGCTTACCATTAAAGACTGTAGGTCTCTCTGAGTTTGAGGGGGGGAGGAGAATACACAAAGAGGAAAGGCAATATGTAATTAGCGTGTCATAATCAAAATGACCCACTCGGACACTTTATGATCAGCAAGACAAAATTACTGCACCACTGGTGGCAATCTGTGGGCATGTGTTAACACCATTAACATAATGAAAATACACCAATGTTAATAGCCCGCCTCTTCATACTGACGAGGAGCTGAAGCACAGTGTTAATTTCACAGTGCATTTTCACTAACCTGCAGGTTGTGGGGAAACGACGGGCTGAGAAAACATACAATCTTTTTGTAAATGGCTTGGAAGAAAGAAAAAAAAGTCTCCTTGTCTCTTAAAACAATCTGTGAAAAGTATCATTCCCCTGCCGCACATCTCCAGTGAGAGACTCTATGGAAGATCTCATTTTCAATTAAAATCTCATTTGCTTGGAAGTTGAAATGAAATCATGTTGTGAATTAGCACATGAATTTACATACTGGGATGGCAGCCAGTGTGCAAGGAGACTAATTTACCTTAAAGATTGATTTTTTTTTTTTAAAGGATCTCGGTGATGGTGTGAGAGCAATGATGCATAAGTGAGATCTGAGAAAACATTTACCAACATCCAGCCGCAATGAAACACTGGATTGTAAGATGTAACTAGTGAGGAAAAGCCAATTCTGTCTCTGCTGATACACAGTTGAAGGGTTTCTCCTAAGAGAGGAAAAGAGTTTCTGCAAAGTTAGACACACAAGTTACAAACTTTTCAAAACAACACAAACATACAGTGGAGAATTGCTGGTTTACTATTCATGGATCCCTCGACAGTGTGAAGGACATGCTGAAAGGTCTTGCTCTTAAATATGGATTTAAAGACATTTATGCACTTCGAGATACGAGTGACAAAGAGACATCCAGTGTTCCTGTCATCAAGTGCGGGGGAGGAGATAGTATTGGCAAATTATTTCTGTCACTTCTCAGCACTGAAGCTAACCATCCATGGAAGTGTTTGTCCTCGTAATTTGTTAAGTTTTTAAGATACCAACCTGCATCTAGCTACACTTGATGGTCTCACACCCAGAATGCACTCCTTCAATCAGCCATCCACTGGGCCTCGGATTGTCCACAGTAAATTACTTGCTCATTTCGCAAGGCCTTCTCTGACAAAGCACTACAGCTGTTATTGATTCATTCTTTCAATTAAATAAAGCTTTGCTCTCTCCACTCCTTGTAAATACCTAGAGACCCCCTATCCAACACAATATCCATTCTTCTTACACTGGTAACATTATCAGTCTGCACGCAAAATTAATTCCCCCACTATTGCTGAAATAACTATAATTGCAAACTACACAGAGAGAGAAATTGGAAAGGGGTTTTAATATACATTTCCAGGTGTATTCTCCATTTGTTCAAGTCAATAACATTTTTCATTAACATTTGTAATAAAAAAAAGCGAGTTCTGTCCCCCTGCTCATTTCCTTTTTAATTCAGAGATGAATTCGCGGCACACTTTACAAACTGCCATGTGCTACACTTTCTCATTTAATTTGGTTTAAGACATCCAAATGAGATTAATGTTGGCTATCAACTATAAAACATTTTAATTTACATATTTATCAGTTGAATGAGCCATGACTCACAATAGGTAAGATGTATTAACATGATTGCATGTTGATGCAACACTTTAATATAATAGAAAATCAATATGTGGATGAAAATGGATGGCAACTAAGAGCGCAATTCTTGCCATTTCCGATATTTATTGAGTTATTTCTTTGACATACTAAATGTTTGAAAGGATGCCTTGAAAATTCCATTTGGTACTTCAAAAGCAGCACACACTGATGTGAACAGCTATATTCTTTTGAGGAGGCATGAAGAAAGAAAAAGAAAAGATGGTCAGCGTGCAAGGACGTTCAGGTGTCTCCACAGACAGGCCAAGAAGAAAGAAAGAGAAGAAGAGAGAGAAGTGAGAGAGACCCCCGTCTATCCCCTCGCCTTCATTGTTATCCCGCTGACGATCCTGCAGGTAGGCAGAAATCGGTGTGGTTTGGCCTCAGCTGTACTGAGGTCAGCTCTCCGCTCGTCTGTGCTGGAATTATGGGCTAGCCTTTTGCCCGCGGCGCACAGATTTAGCCGTGACCCTGAACACGGCCTCCCCCAGAGGTTGACAAATTTTATCACCACATTTTCCCAACTTTGCTCAGAAAACCAGCCCAACTCACCAACCCACAGCCAATCCAGCCCCACTAGTAGCTTCCCCTAACCTCATATCTCATCTCAGACATAATGGGAAAATCAGACCTCTGTGAACAGGAATCTTTTAAGATTCATGGAAAATAAGGGCACGTGCTGGAATGACAAGGGACAGTCAGTGCTCACAGCCTTGACTGCAGGAAATAGTATAAAGTCTGTAATAATTATCAGGATGGAATTAGCAAATAAAGCCCAGTTACACAATAACTGTACTATTTTGAGAATAATTGAAATAGTTGTAACAAATCATGTGAAATCAAATTAACCTTTGTTGAAACCTTTGCAACTGTGTTTTTAAAAAAATAATAAAATAAATTTGACCAAAGTGCTGAGAGGTTTTCTTATTTTCACAATAATAAATCAACTTACAATAACACACAAATACATTAAATCTTGCAAATAGACAAACATTGGTAGAACGCCCCAGACACAGCAAATACAGCACTTGTCTAAATAATGCAGAGAGCAATATGTTTGCTGAACATGTAAAATGACTGTAAGGTGAACAGAAAACTACAGTTCCATTACAAATGTCAGTTTTAGTCTGTAGAATAATAGTGATGACAAATATGTTGGGAGTCTTTGCATAGTTTGCACCTTCCCTCTCTCCAAACCATTTGAAAGAGCATAGTCCTTCCCCAAGACAAGGAAGAAGGGGAAAAAAATGAGCTAACACAAGAGACATAATAAATCAGAAAGCTCTTTGCTAGCGGCTGCATGCACATTAGACCACATCTTCAAGATTTTCAGAGCAAACCGTAGAGCAAAACTCCATTACCTCCTGACACAGAATGCAAATGAATCACAACATGGGGTGGGATGGAATTAAAGACCCTTCTCTAATCAATGACAAGCCAGGATGAAACCCTCTCTTCCATGGCTCTGCCATAGGCAAACTTCAAGCCCCCTGAAAACACACACACACACACACACACACACACACACTCGCGCACGCACGCACGCACGCACGCACGCACGCACGCACGCACGCACGCACGCACACATGCATGCACACGCTCAAAGCCAGACTGACAGACACACACATGCACACACACACGCACATTTGGCATCATCTCTCTGGCTATTTTCCAGCCTGACTTTTCCAAACTGGTAGAGAGGACGTGAGCTGTTTGCGTGACGGGAGTCTTGTCTTACCCTGCCACCTCCTTTATATTTCACTGTATTTCAGACGTAGCGTGTGATTTTGTCAGGTGGATGGTGCCGGACTCAGGCTGTGAGGTGAAGGGAAGAGCTGTCTCTGTTCTGTTGTGTTCTGTTCTGCTCAGACAGATGCACAGGCCTGTGTAAATGACAGCCTGAGCCCGAGGATGTCTGCTGGCTGCCGCGCGGCCTGCTACAGCCTGCAGGTGAAGTGTCTGTGGCGCCATATGGAGCAGGGAAAATTAACAACGAGAGGAAATTCTCCAGAACAGCGGGAGGCCTTGCTAGTCTCTCCTCCAAACAAAATTTAAAGACGTAGAGAAACAAGAGAGGGGGAGTGATAAAATTAATGGGGTTCAACATTTTAACACAACACCGACGGCAATGTTTGCACAGAAAAACAAGAATTCCCTTTACAGTTTAGTCACATTGCACTCCTGCATTATAAATCAGCGCCTGGCTTAAGTAGTTTGACCTGTTCTATAAATGTACATTAACCCTGCTGGTGCTCCCTCCCAGGTTCTAGCCTGCTCCACGAGCCCAGCACAGTGGCTGTTAGTGCAGGTGAGCTGCCTCCGTCCCTGGTGGCCCCTTATGCTTGCTGCCATCATAGTGGAGGCGCCCCCCGTGGAGCCTCTCTTGGTTTGGGTCATTGATTACAAAGAGCCTCCTGGTTTTGTCTGACAGATGTGAATCCATGCTATTTAATTTGGAGAGTTACCCTCAAAGGGACCACCATTAGCTTTCCAATCTGACCACAAATAGTGTTCCATTAAGCAAAGAGTTTGAGAAGCTCTGGTGGTGCGTCTCCTGACAGCATGGAGGACGCCTTGGCATATTACACTGAATGCTAAATGCTTGGTTGTTTAAACAAAAGGGAGATCTTACTTTAAAGAACGTCTTTGTTTTAGAGATACATAAAGAGTCCCCTCAGCGGGATTCTTCAGGCATATTAGAGCTGAAACTGTCCTTGTTTAGTGTCTAAAGAGGGTGGGGTTGGTAGTTAAAATGTTAATAAGTGCAATTCAGTTTTAATTTAACAGCCCTCTGCATTCCTAATTACTCCACTAGCTGTGAATAAATGAGGAAGAGAGCTCATCTCTTGCCCTCTGCTTTCAACACAAAACACATTCTTGCCATTTCCGATATGGAGCTAACGAGGACTGTGAGGAAAGTGATCTCAACTCGTCGTCTCTTCATGAACAAAGCAGTGCAGCTCAGTTGGCGATTTTAGCTATTATTTTCTCTGTAGGCAGAGGCCTTCAAATCTTCGCGAGCGCTTTTGCAGATTTTGTTGATCAAGTGAGAAGACAAGTGCGAAAAGTGTGAGAAAGCAAAACAGATTCAAGGAAGAAGAGGCCATAAAGGGAGTCTGATGATCATGAAATGTTCTTTTTAAAGCATTCAACAATAGACGCGCGCATCCCTGTGCAGCCATGGAATAGAAGTGTGCATAAATTACTTTATGTAATCATACAATGTAGATTAGCATGATAATGGTGGGTGTTAATAGATGCCAGGAAGCAGGGAGTGACAGCACTTTGAAATGAGACATGCTTGGGGCAGTGGGCTCACACACACTCATGCATACACACAGCATTGGGGAATAGCCAGTGAGGCTCTCGTGCCATTACGACAAATGTGAGTGACGGGGAAGAAAGTCACATCTAGCCAGCTGCCTGAAGGCTGCTACAGTATTTCCACAAGTCTATAGGCTCCTGGTCTCTTGGGGAGCTCTATTAATTGTGAGCAAAATGGTCCACCATTAGATCTAATGCTTTTAGAGACCAGAGGACATCTTACCCAGCCACATGGGCCAGATTCAAAAGCTTGCTGAAATAATTCCCTCCCAGATTAGCCAAAATTTTACCAACAAATTTTTTTTAAAATCTTTTTTTCCCCTAAAATTCAATCTCATGCAAGACCAAATACATTTTGAGTGAATATTTCCTTTAAATTTTGTTTCAGTCTAGAGTTCGGCTTTAGAAAGCGGGACAAACAGGGAATAAGAAGTAATAAAAGTGAAGATGAAAAGACATCTTGCACAGCCATCAGTGAGCAGACCAGGTTGACTATATCTAATCTCCTCCTAGAGAGCCAAGACGGAGAGCAACCCGCATGACGACGAGTCTTTGAAGACCCAAAAACCTCCATTTCTAACAACACTGTAGCCATTAGTTAATCACTAGACTAAATTTAGCCCCCTACAGAGACAAAAGAGGGGTAACAAGATGACAGAGATAAACCCAAGAATAGGTCAAGGGCACTTATTTAAAAGCCTCCTTGAACACAGTTGGCACATTCAACAAAAATAACTAGTCCCACTTCCTTTCATCCTCCAAAGCCCCGGCAGATCACAAAGCCTGGTGGGGGGGCAGGATGGAAACATAAGGACCTATAGATTTACAGAGCAAGCGGGTGTGACCACTCCTGTGGATTAATCCAAATCAGAATGGCTTTAAGACAACAGCAATTTGATCAACTCTGATCCGGCTTATCCACAGGCCGCCAAGATTTGTGCTTGTGCATAGCGAGCGAGAGCAGCACTAAACTCCTCACCGTCTGACTCTTAATGCAAGTTGAGGATGTGACAATACATTATGTCCTTCTAAAGCTTAATAGGCTGACTGCTTTGACAGTTTGGTCGATAACCAATACGGCCATGATAAAGACAATGACCACGGGCAGGTGCCCAAATAAGGGTCACATACTGCTGAACGCTACACACAGCCTTAATATTCAGAATCAATACCGTCTTTCATGTTAAGCATGCTTGTATACAAGTCCAACTGAATTGCCATTTCCCTTACTGACCTCTATCACATCCATATTCTCACACACATGCACTTTCCTGGTTAGGACAATGGTCGCAGCCTCCTGAGTCCAGTAGCAGAGAGAAAGGGGCTCCAGCTCAGGGAGCCTGCACTGCTGACCTTCTGACAGCCAGGGCTGAGGAGAAAGCTACATTCACGAGCAGATCTGGGGGTCAAATCACCGCACAAGCACTCCGAGGAGAGCTGAGTGAAAATTAATTAAAAACGCTAGTGTGCTGTGAATGACAGGCCGCTTTTGTTGGTCGTCTGCATTGACGGAGGAGGCAGGACGGTCCCGTGTCCCTGGTGCTGGCGAGCCCCTGGTGGCCTCAGCCATTGTCTCGCTGCCAAGCTCTTGCCTTATCAGCGGCAGCATATCAATGAAGCTGCTGTCTTGTTTGTGCAAATGGTAATTACAACATCCACATTTTTGTGCATTAAAACAATCACATCTTAGTCAAGAGTAAGGAGGGTTAGCGGAGAGCGTTGGACATTTAAACGGACCTTTGGGAGACGTCCCGAGGTAAACAAAGAAATCTCATCTTTGCTTCCACACAAGCATTCAATATAACAAACAGATACGCAAGTTGGCGACAGTTGTTAACCCACATATCATCCAAATATACAGTTCTTATGACAATCTGACAATCTCATGGATAAATTTTCTACAGCCTGCAGTCTTCCGACAGTGATATTGAGGAAAAGATTTAGAGTGTAAAAGCATTTAAGCAGGATGAAGCTCAGAGTTTAATGTGGTCCATCAATCCCATTCGCACAGGGTTGCAGCCTCTACATCTGTCCTATGAGACCATCAGAGTAGTTTAGTGGCATGTTGCAGTTTAAAGGTGCAACAGAAGAGTCAGGTAACAAGGGACAAAATAGTCTCGCCAACTCTCAGTTTTAACTACCCAGGTTCCCTTTGGCCCACACTCATTAAATGCAGAATGCATTTGTCCTTGTAGCTTTTCACACACGCACATGCACACACACATACACTGTTGTTCACAACTCACCACATTCAAAGGCAACGGCCATTAGGTGTAAATGGATGGTGTTCTGCCCAAGTCTCAGCTGAGCACATGTTTCAGGAGCAAAGCAAATGCAAAGGCCAACAGATCCATTAAACTCCACCCAGTAACACGGGGCTCTGTCTCCAACACAAAGGATACTACTTTGTTAAAATAACACACTGATATATAAAATGTGAAGCAAAACATATGAGGCTCAGTCAAAATATGTCAACAGATGATGGTAAAAACTGATCCCTGAATCACTATTCTGGTAATTAGGAACAGAAGATGATACTACATAGTGTTTAGACTATTATACTAATTACAGCATCTAATTTTTTTTTCATAAAGCCTTTTCTTAAAGCCAAAACAAGTAGTTGATTTATCGAAAACTCATTGCCTACTATTTTGGCAATAAATTAATACTTTAAGTAAGTTTTAAAAATAAAAATACCTAAGATTATCTGCTTCCAACTTCTCCAGTGCACGTATTTGCTGTTTTATGTCCCTGAAAATTAAATATCCTTTAGACAGTCAGATGGACAGAGGAAAGGATGCCTGCAACATGTGAAGTATAAAGAACTATTTTATTGTGAGACCAATGTGTTTTGGCTTGTAACCTTTTAACCTCTCCTTTTCCGTACAAGTCAGCAAGGCTGTGCCAGAAATCCCTACTCTGGTTTGACCAGACCAAACATGACATTTGAAGAGATTACCTTGGCCTCTGAACCATTCCATTATTTTCTGATGATTCATCAATAATTATACTAAAATACTGGAAGATTAATTCAGAAAGGAAATAATTTTTAGTCGCTGCTCTGTTTCAATACACCTTACATTTCTATTGACAATATATCATATATATTTTGGTCAACTTGCAGTATATAGTGTAGAATTCAAAAGATATATAATATACAGCACTATACTCTGATAAAGCTAATTTGCTCATTGATGCAACAGCTCATCAATATCAAGTAAAACAAATCCTACTCCTGTACTGCAGACTCCTTTCAAAGAGTTATTCCCAAGAAAAACTGTGCAACCCTACATCCATAAGCCTAGCTCAGATTTAAGACCTGTGCAAAAGTACTAATAAACAAGAGATTAATATCTTGGATGGCACAATAAAAACAGAGGCAGCGGAGCGCTCTGCTGTTGACTCCAGGGCAGGCTATAGGGTCAAAAGAGTCACGATAAGCTCTATAGGCACAGTCAAGTGACTCAATTACCACATTTGCTCTTTGTGCTGACCCCTCAATTAGTGTGGAACTGTAACAATCTGCCCACCGAATACAGTCATTCATCACCAACTGCCCAAACCACCATCCTGCTTCTCCGAGGCACCTCGCTATAGAGGAGGGCAGGCAGAGGTCAAATTAAAGCCTGGCCTTTGTAACTACCCCCCTTAATATCCTCTGTTCAACAGGATAAGCTCTGGTAGGTCCACAGTCATTACACACGGTGCAACAAGCCACTAGGCATTAGGGTAACATAGAGGAGACGTGACTGCATGACTCCAGGAACGGCACTGCATCTCGGAGGTTGGGGATTTTAGCTCATTCACTGTCTGTCGGCGATATAGCGGCTCATGTAGGTTTGAGAATGTGAAGGTAATCTGCAGGTTAATAACTATATTTGCTCCCTCTCTCTCTCAAAGGTAATGAAGAATGTTTAAAAGGAGTGCGGTAAGTAAGGGTAATGTAGGAGTAACTAAGAGAGCGATTGCACAGATATCCAGATAAGGTCTAAGCGGGTGTTAGGTGGGTGATGTTGCCCCACCAGCTCCCGCCATGCTCGACCATTCAGAGAGGCTCTCAGCTCTCGGTTTCACTGTCATCGCTGGCCAGTGGAGCCACGCTCCTCTTACCCCTCTCCTGCTGTGGTTAGGGTTGCAGGCGCAGTAAAAGCGAAGCGCTGATGATTTAATTATGATACTGGTTCATTCAGTCACAGAGGTTAGGTTTCCAGTCAAGGGTGAACTGATATGAGCAAAGTTTGGTTTACGTTTACAAGTGCACATGTTGGATCCCAAGCAGGTAACATTTAATCTCCCCGGAAGGCCAGCCAGAGGGTGTGGGGTCTCTGGGGGGAAACATCCCGTCGTGGCATCCCACTCAGGTCTGTGTCGCTAAGCCTGTTGCTCTGCTCTCAGAGGCCTAGTTTATTCATGATATATAACTATCCACTGTCCTGCTACCTGCACCGGTTCATCTCCTGCTCAGTAAAGTGAGTGACGCACTTCACTCTGGGGGATTCAGTTACTCAGAAAAAAGCTTCACAGGTTCCTGACAGACTGCTTTGATTAATGGCCGACGTCCGCACCTCAGTGGTAACCATCATAATTGATAATCAACTCAACCCTCAAGGCTACAGTGCTTACTTAACCTCTAACTTTATTTTACGTAAGATACTGCAACCAAGCAGATCGTGGTTGCCTTGTCTTTTATTTGTCAGAGCAAATCCCTCCTCGCACAACTGCTCAGTCTGTTATGACTCCAGGGTCCTCTCCTCACTTTTTAGCTTGATGGCTTGCTCTTCCTTTAAACTACAATCAATACTTTTTAAGCAAAAATTGCATTTCTTAATTAAAGCAAGAGGGAGATATCAATCTGGAGCCATTATGCACCAGGCCTTATGGTGTCTGACATTTAGTTGTGATTACACCAGTGCCTGTATACTGTCATGGAAGTCATTAGACTGCTGTCATCTCAACATGTTTTCCTGGCCTCATTAACACAGCTTTCATTTTGGGACGTGACTCTCACCTATATGCTAAAACTTGGTTACTTTTGATATTAGCATTTTTACTGAGGAATTATTTTCGATGAGGTGTTTTTCGCCCTGTCAGCAGTGTGGCCTTGGGGACGACCAATGTCATTTAGTCCCAGCATCTAAACTACTGGATGGATTGCAATGAAAGTTTGTGTAGACATTCATTGTCCCCAGAGGACGAATGCTTTGGTGATCCACTGACTTTTACTCCAGCGCATTCATCAGGTTAAAATTACACAATGTTCAATAACAAAAACATAACAAATGACTGTGTGGTGTGTTGTTTGAGAACTAAAATTTGAAAGTAATTTTTAAAGTAACTGTGAGTTTGAAGGTTCCTTCACTGCATCAAGATACTGGCTTACTTCAACTGAATGAGAGGTATGTTTTCACACAGGGCTACTGCTGGTTTGAACATGGCAGTCTTGCTTCTCTATGGCCTATAGGAGATGTGCAAATAGCAAAGCCAGGTGAAACGGAGCTGCAGTGAGCCTGACCCTTGAAACAGTGTCTTAGTCGCCTGCATCTTATTTACATTCAAGTCTGGGCTGCAGTGAACAGCATCAACTATTCATGGCGCTTTCTAAAGCACCCATCAGATGACAGTTGTGACCCCAGTGAGAACAAGGAGCTGTGTTACAAATACTGACATCCCAGCTCAACGGCATCAAGGACAGAATCTTATTTTGATTCCAACTTTTTTTCTGCTTTACGTCACTCTTTTTTTTTCTTTAGTGGAGCCCTTTGAGGCATGCTACATAAATAAAACCTGACTTGTCTTTAGTTGAAAGGAACACCATCTGCTGAGCATTTAAAGACCATACGTACAACTCTGAAAGCTGCTGTCCCACACTAACCTGCGAAAGAGACAGAAGAAAACATCAAGAGCTTGACACAAGTGCCACACTGGGAAACTATTTCTAAGCAGCAGTTGGTTCCTGAATGATTGAATTCACGCTAACATTGATAGAATGTTCAGGTTAAACTAGCTTTTAAAATAAAGCAACATATTTCTTTCATCATCTAAGTTGCAGCCTGCAACACTACATATTCTTTTGGAAGCACTAGTGCTCCCTTAGCTGTTTCTGCTGTTGTTTTAATTAAAAAGACAGATGGGTGAGTAAAAAAAAAAAAAAGGGTGTATTTGTGTGCATTTAAACTGTTCTCTTTCTCTGTGTAACTGCATGCGATCCCGCCTGGCAGATACACAGAGAAAAGCCCAATAGACCACATGGCAGAATTATTTTCTGGAAAAGCAATCTAATGTAATATCCCCCATGACCTGCTCCACACAAATAACCCAGGCGTAGCGGTCAGCCTGCTTGGGTTTTTACAGGAGTCGCTGCATGTACATGAGGTGGAGCACAAAACAAATTATAAAGCAGGTAAATGGCCACGAGGCTCGGCCTCGCATGCTATGCTGAACACAGTGTCACCGGATGCTCGCAGACACATCCCACACAACATCTATTCTGCGGAGGCTACTGGAAGCTAAATGATATTGCTGGTGTTAATAATCAATTCTGTGGGATTAGTTAAAAGTGGAAGACAAAACACTAACAAATCAGGTGGCTTCTTCTAAAACAGCACCATAAAGATATAGAGCGGCAGAGCATATAGATTTTCCACGGGGCTCAATTGTGTGAGAAGTTGTTGGGCTTGCATTATTGACTTTCTCAGTTTGGTGGAACCGCGGTAGTTAGGTGCCTTTCCTCAACTCTAATTATGGTGTCATAAACAGGAGAGACCATTAATGAAACCCACTCATGGCTTTAAAACCTGCAGATAGGATTTGGAGAGGAGAGAGGAGGGGGGCTAAGAGAGGTCTTAGAGTAGTCATGGTATCAATCACAGCAAAGTACTCCTCTGTTGAGTAACGAGCATGAGAGCTGGTCAATAAGTCAGCCAAAGAGCCAACAGACTGTAATACAGACACAGCAGAGGATGGGAAGACAGAGGAATTTGACCTGAGACTGCCTGTCATGTTCACGAGGCCGTAGTCATGCATCATCAAGGAGAAAAAGTCAGCGTGCCATGTGCTCGTCTGCAGAAATCAATATCATACAATAGCACTGCCTGTTGTGTTTCCTACGAGATCAGAAAAAAAAATCTTCTGCTTTTTCAGTTTTACTTTTCCCTTGAATCATCAGCCCAAGTACTGACCATGCAACCCTTTCTTGTGCATGAACTTTTACAGAAACAAGACGTAACTGAGAAAGGTAATTTGCAAAGCTCAAGCTGTATCAATGAAATGTCAAGGATATATCTCTCCACAGCTATACATCCAAGCACCGAAGCAGGTCACCTCAAGTTCAGCTCAACAAGAGGTAGAAGATCAATATATATATATAACATTTGCTGTACAATAAAACCTTAATACCAGAGAAGCTGATGGACAATCTACTGACAAATCTGTTTGGTTAGAGTTGCTTGTACTGATTTTGAGAAAATCTGCCAATGCAGAATTTGAAAAACAAGGTGTCCTTTTAATTTCTTAATAATTAAAATAATCATATAAGACTTTGTTAATTTTCATCACAAATCCTATTGCAATGTGAGGAGGTCATGGAAATCCAATGAAAACTTAAGTTATTATACCTAATAACTATGACTCCAAGGAGGATGGTGCAGTATTGAGTCTCTGTAATTGTTTAGGGCTAGTGATGTAAAATGTTCTCTTTCTGTGGCTATATGTTGACTAAAACAGAAGCATAACATTGGCTGTATCTCATGTTTGCTGCCCTTTTCCAAATCCACAAACAGAGCATCTGATCAGCTATAATGCAGTGGTACATCATCATTATTATTATTGTGTTTACACATTCCCAATACGAACACCATAAAATAGTAGCCATGTAAAGAGATGGATCTCACACATTCACTGTAAATATTAGCTACTGATGTAATGGTCTGAACTCTGAGCAGAAAAGTGTTTGGCTACATTCAAACCATTTTTGTTCTTCTTTCAAGCTGTAACTGTTTTGCTTAATACTGCATATGCTTCATTATAAACTGAAGAATTAAATCACAAGGTTGGTAAAAAATTAACAGATAATGTTTTGCTATAAGAAAAAAGCCACCACACAGAGATTTAAGTAAAACCTCCACTACTTTTATTAACTGTAGCAACATTTCATTAAGGCATTTCTAGTTTTAGTCATTCAAAGGGTTTGAAATACCTCCTCTTCTGACGGCGTGACACACAGCACGTCTACATGCATTTACAATATGGTGGCACTAAAGCCATTTTGATTTTCTAGAGTGAGAGGCAATAAAATGTAATTACAACATGTTTTACTATTGACTTCAAGACGGAATCGCAACGGCCAAAGCAATTTCATGCTGCCTGTAAAAACAGTATCCAACGAGAAAGGAAAGGCAGAGTCATGGTTGAGTGGCAGAGGAGAGAGAGAGCGAGCCATTGATAGGCCTCCATGGGCTCACCACAGACCAGACCAGACACACGCCCTGTACGCCTAAACTAGACAAATCTATTTCAGACACATATTAGATAAATATTTATATACCATAAACTGTATCAATAAATCCCTCGGGGAGGGGAAGCTATTCCACAACATGTCAATAACTGATTTCACCAGCAGATAATCATTTTTCTCTCAATGGTGGAGCTTGATATGACGTCGATACGCGCTGTCAGAGTTCATTTTGGCCGGAGCAGTTAGAGAGAGCGTCACCGGGAGGATATGGCACCCTTCTTTTCAGGTCCATTGATCGGGAGACAGCGTGTTAGTGGGGGGAGAGGAGCCGGCTGTCATGTCGTATGTCTTATGTTGTGTGTTGTGTTAAAGCTGGAGGGAGAGTATAGGCCGCATGGAGGGGTTGCACCTCCATCTGACTGCAGTGTTACAGAGGACACAAGGGAGTCAGGCCTTTTAATTGTCTCATTGAGACTCGGCTGCATACAAGTAGCCAGGATACATAGGAAGGTGGGAGCAGAAGAGGGTTCACGGGTCTGAAATGGCAATTGCACAACAGTACTGTGAGACGATGAACATATACAATCAGTCAGGATAAAGATCTCACCCTTGGCGGCATGAAAGGGGGAAGTGAGCAGCTCTCAGGAAAAATCAATAGGGAACCGCTCATTTTGGAGGGACATGTGTGTCACAGTCAATAGGAGTTAATAGGCTGGGTTGTTCAGTGAAGACAGGCGGCTTGGGAGAGCAGCCCACTCTGACAGCTTAATACATACTGAATGGCAAGCTGGTTGCATGTAACAGTCACTACGGACACATCAAGTGTGGAATGGAACCTGATGGGCGCAGGCAAAAGTTAATTATAGAATAGAGCTGAAGGTCTTACACACAGAAGTACAGAATTACCCATCCAGTAATCAGAACAGACACATGCAGCTGACCCGTGGTGCAGACGTACACACAACACACATTTAGTCCATATTATTAACAATGACTGTAATATACACTGTGCAAGAAAGTTTGTTTAAAGCTGCCATTGTGATTGATGTTTCAAAGCGTGACCTGCACCGGACTGTGTGGACGACTGGGATGACTTTACATGGACGAGTCACCGTATAGGTCCTTGCGCTTTGGTGCACACAGAGGGGGGAACAAAGGCAACACATAACAGCTGAATACTAACTTGAGGGCTCCTCCACACCATCATGTGTACATCTCTTCCCTGCTCTAATTAATCAGCGTTGTACGAACAGGCTCATCACAGGTTAATTGGCTCAGAGGACGGGTGAGGGACCTTGTGGCAAAACAAACAGACGCACATTTTTCCAGAGATTTGCAGCATATTTTGCCTTCAATTGCATGAGATCCAGATCAGCCAAACACAGGGAAATGGCTAATAATAACTTAATTAATTGGGGTCTGCAGGTCACGCTGTTTGGCTCCATAAAGAGGGATTCTCCTCTTAATTAGTACCCATTAAGACCTAATTTAGATTATTATCATCTCTTAATTTTTATCCAGCTAATTAATAATTAATTACAATGTCAGTATACAGTAGAGTTCAAATTATCTGCTACATTTTTATTTTACAAATGACAGGAAAAAAAAATGCAAGTCATGGATTAATTCAAAGAAACATAAAGAAGACAGTGCTATTCTGTCGATATCCTGGTAAACAATCGCAGCGAGAACAATCACCACAAGAATAAATACAGTTTAGGGTCAAATATTATCAAACTGAGTTTTATCCTTTTAGCAATGGTTAGGACTCAGACAGGGAGGAAAAAGCGAGGCAGTCATACTGTACTGAGAAAGAGTGAGAAGAGAAGTAAAAGGGTCTTGGCTCCAATTGACATTTCAATAAGTGGAACAGAGCGTTAGCAATCCATTCCCAACTTTTCTGAAACAATTATTGAGATGGTACCTCCAGGCGGTGTATGTTCCTGGTCCCCGGAGTCCTGCTGGCTGAAACAGTAATTGACTAAATTGTAGAACACATCGGGGCCATTTACAAATTTGCCAAAAATGAATCGTTTAAAATGAAATGAGGGTGACTCTCAAATTAGCAAGGAGTATGATTGAGATGTGGCTCTGGGAATTAAGAAACATGATTTAGAGCTCTGCAGAAAGGAGCATCTGTGAATAGTCCAGTGTTACTCACCACCCTGACTCTGACTCGTATTTAAATATCACTGTGGTTTAACAGATGTTCAGTAAAACACGGCAATTCATATTTAAATGTTTGATGATTCATATTTAAATGCTCAATAGTGCGAGGATAGATAGATAGATAGATAGATAGATAGATAGATAGATAGATAGACAGATAGATAGATAGATAGATAGATAGATAGATAGATAGATAGATAGATAGATAGACAGATAGATAGACAGATAGATAATGTATGAATAGAAATGTATTACTTATGCTGTATTTTACACACCGATATACATGAATGCATATCCTATATATGTGTAATCATACGTATATAATATTATTTGAAATGTGTGAGTTCTTATAAGTGTATATTTCTATATATAAACAAACTCATTTCTCTTGCCTGTGTTTTTTATTTTATTGTTTCCTGAGCTACCAAAATAAATGTACCACTCATGACATCAAATGTGCGACTGATAAGACATTAAAGTGAAAAACAAAGCAAAACAAATAAGATAAATTCCTGAGCTGAAACACTGAAAACCAAACTGCACAGAAATGTTAACATTCAGTACATTGCATTGTAAGAGGGGGTGACTTCAGGCTTGAGTGGAGCAATTTGAGCTCATGAAACAGTTCCTTAGCTAAAAAATAATTTTTCCAAGCCTAGTGTGATAAATCATGTGACATAAATCTCATTGGTTTAAAAATATTGTGCTTCAAGGTGTTTGGGAAAGTGATCTTAGCTACATTTTACAAGGTGTACTCATTTCTGAGAAACACCAGCAAATTACTGTGACTGTTTAGGGCCTGACAGTTTTGATTGATTGTTGTGCAGACACTGTGTTGATTGTTGCCTGTTGTGCCATTCCTGTGGCTCCCAGCAGCCACTGCTTTCATCTCACCCCGGCTAAACTCTCCCAACCAGTGATGAGTAATTACTAAGTTCATTAGCCATGCTAGTGGCCTAGAGATTTATTAAAAAAAAGATCTGTCATCAACTCTCTGCACTGCTTTGAAATATCGTGACTGCGTTTGATATTCAACCAGGCAGTGATTACCTTCTCTATATGATTTATACATTTTACAGGTGAAACAGGACAATATAATAGGGACATTGTGAAGGCAAAGCTTTAAATGAAAATGCTCTGATAGTGTCCAGCGATGATCCCCAGTGTTGTCAGGTTTTATTTATTTGTCACACAAAAGGCTACTGCAAAAAATATATCAGGTCACTAAACAAACTTCTCTATAAACTCTCTCAGTAAAATCTATTAGGACAACTCATTTTCAATTATGTCAGTAGAAGCTATAAACCATGAGGTGCATCCAAATGTGTCTGCTCAAGATATAATTATAACATGTCAGTAAAGAGGACATGTTATAGTGTTTAAGGTAATTTTGGATTTTTTGTAAAGTGGATGAATGAATAATCAGAAGGACTTTAACATTAATCCGTTTTTTAAATGATCATCCAGCAAGGTTCATTTCAAGTTGCTCAAGGTCTTTTTCAAATGTCCTGTTTTGTCCAACCAATAGTGCAAAAGTATTTCATTTTATAAATTATGCAAAAGCAACAAATCCTAATATTCAAGAGGCTAAAATCTGCACACAGTTGGCCTTTTTTTCGTTTGCAGAATATTTTCTTTAATGAGTCAACTAATCAATTAATCAGTTGCTTCAGCTCTAATAATATCATAAATAATAATAAGAAACTTTGTTCCATGTGCTCACGTTTCTTCACCAGCGGCAGCCTCCTGGACAAGATTTGTGTTTTGTGAGACTTTTTCTTGCGACATTGTTGAGAGAAAAACACAAATTAAAACTACAACCTGCTACAATATTTGATGTCATGTTTTGTTTTGGGATAAAAAAAGTGATATAAAAACAAATTGTTATAATAAATAACATGAGATCCAAGTTTCTTTCTCCCATCAGTTGTCCAGAATTCCAGGATCAGAAAAACAAACAACATCTCCGTAAAGACAAAAATTTCACAAACCGTCCCTCAGCATGAGACCTTTCCTCCGTGGCTGGTATGATGTCAAAGAGCCACAAGCTATCTTAGTGCAATGTCCAAGTAATTTTTCTTTAATAGGAAAACTGTTACTTATTGATCTGTACTTTGTAAAGCCTTCCAGCAATGCTCCAATCACCACAGCTGTCAAAACCATGGAAATACACTCTGTTCCTTTGCGATTTGATGGCACACTGATTCCCATTACTGGCACATTTCCAATGTTAATTACCTTCAACATAACATCGTCTCCCTCAAAAGAGTCTGTACAGGCCGCTCGTGTCCCACCAGAGGACAGCGGGAGGTAAGAGTGATAGGGTGAGTGTGGAGATATCGTGCTTTGCCTGTCTAGAGCTTGTGTTGAATCTGTGCACCACTGAGTCTGGCCATTAGGCAGCATGATGGGCTTTTCTTTTCCAGACCATTTCCCATGGTCAAAATAGCATAAAAACACCATTTTGGTTCAATAGCAAAGACTTCAACTGAATAATCACAAGGGTGAAACTGTAACTATTACAGAGGCACCTCTGGGATAACCATACATAACAGGGGTGTCAAAAACACTGTAGGTTTTCTGGAGGGCAAAGTGTTTAAAGTGTATGCTGTTGGCTCTTGCTCCAACATCTGCTTTTAATTACTCAATTAGCGCAATCATTTAGTCTCCTTGACATTCATCCAAATGGCAAATCATAGCCGGAAGTTGTTCTGTTTAAACAGAGCGTTAAGAAGAGTCATGAAAAATGCATACACGATAATGTATATGGATACTTAACTAATTGAACCAATTAAAGGGAGGGAACGGGTTTGAGTGAGAACAGCGCCGGCATCGCCCTCCGGGAAGAAGCTTTGACACTTCTGATCTACAGCCTCCCCTCTCCCTATTCACAGACCTGGGCCTGAGGTCATATTTCAGCAGACAAAAGGTTTTTGACTTCAGTCATACAGCAACAATGAAGCCAAAAATTTAAAAGCCATGCAGATTGAAGGCTGTGTGGAGCATCAGACAAGCCATTGTAGTTCAATATAATAGCATATGCAGATTCTTAAGAAAATGGTATTTAGAAAAAGAACCTGTCCTCAGAAACTGGAGAACAACATGTGCAGCATTTGCTAATAAATATACAAATTAGTCTGCATCTCTATGGACATCAAGACCATTCAAAACTGTGACATGTACATTAAGGTAGAATCCTTTGTTTGTATTTTCAGAATGCTTTTTTTGCTGCAAATGTCGTAGTGAAACTCCTCTCTCAGATGTGAATATATGTATATTTCAGCACAGACATACCAACAGATCAACCTGAGGGTTAAATGAATATCTGGTCGGTTTAAGACGAGCTAGCTTACTCCTCCCAAAGTTAAACCAATGCAATCCCCCCACCACAAAAAAAGAATGATTGTACCCCTGCGGTGGTGATTTCCTACATACTATGGATGCATAAATAAACATAGGCATAAATACACAGAGGACACTGACTGGGACTAGCCGGCCAAGTGGGGCAGCTGTTATTAAAAGGGCTATTTATCACTGTCACCCCTCTCAGGTTCCATCCCTCTCTGCCCTCCAGCGATGTCACTAGGCCGCACAGGAACAATGTGGCTCATCCAACCAAACCTACCCCCTCTATCATATGTACACAAACACATGCATACACACACACAGATGGTCACAGCTACACAAACACAAAGTAAACATGCACAGCTATACCTGCTTGCAGATGTGTATAACTATACATATATATGTGTGCATAAACTGGAATCGACTTCTTCTTTGATGACTTGGCTGAAACAAACACAAAAACAAGAACCTTGCTCCTTTCGATTTTCGTCAAATATCTACAACACAGCTACACTGCACACACCGTTCATTTTCCGCTCTGTTACTTTATTGATTGTGGCCACAATTATCCACTTTTCTGAAGCACTGCATTAAGTGAATTCCCCCTTTGTTGGACAATAAGTACAGAAGGTTGGCTAAGTCATGCTATTCCTCAGCCTAAGGGGACAGTCTACTTCTCCAGCACCCTCATCATCATTAGCAAGCCCAGATAAAAACACACCTCAATTAGTCCACCTCTGCTGGGGGAGCCACATCAAGTAAAACAGACGCTTCCAACTGACCTGTGCCATAACTTCACTTACAGCAGCTCGCGCCGTGTCCACGCTGATGGCCCGCGATTACATTGTCGAACAATCACGCTTAAAGGTGTCAGCATTCAAAGGGATCCTTTAACTAAATGAAGTCACTAAACTGTCTGTCTGTGTCTTGCAGTAAAATACAACAGAATATATATACAACAGACCCTCAGGACGGTGTGTACGATGCACAATCAGCATGTTATACTTTAGATACGCAGTCGGTGAGGCTCTCCTGCAATCTCCCTCTTTTAGCTTCTGCTGCTCGTCACACCACTCGGGGTCCAGGAAGCAGAGTGGTGAGTGCATAGCCTCTCCCTCACCAAGACTTCTAATATGTCTCCTTGTTGCAGCTTATGGTAACTGGGGTTTTGCGACCCCCAGGTGAATCAGTAGGGGATCTTGAAGCTGCAGTGGTTTCTAGAGGTGCCCGCTAAAAACAGGCCCACTGCCGTACGGGTAAACCTTGGCAGGTAAGATGGCTAGTAGAGTAAACCCTAAGCTCAAATATGGAGTTGGGATAGGCACAGGAGTCCAGCAGACTAGACCACCGGCAGTCCCTGGCAGCTCCATCCAAAAGAAAGTCGTCATGAGCTCCTCGTGCCACTGGACATTGTGTGTACTTCAGACAGGTCAGACACCTGACAGGTCCCATCAAAGAACAGGACTTGTGGGCCTAAAGCTTGTGAAGTACAACACTTGACATCCCAGCATTAAGCAAGCAAGAGCTGCGACTCAACATGGTCAACTGATCACGGAAGACACCTGGTGGATGCAAAAGACACAAGAAATCCAAAACCTTGTAGAGTGCAATAACACCTTATTACCAATAACAACTTTGCAGAACACAATAACAACCAGGACTTCTATGATGCCATTAAAGCCATACTTTGCACCAGGAAACAAACTATTGCCCCTGTCCGATCAGCAGATGGGGACACTGTTCTCAGGGACCGTAATCAGATCCTTGGCCACTGGGTAGATCACTTTAGGACCCTTCTTAACCACATCAACCCCACTGAGCCTCATATCCTCAATAAGCCAATCTTCCATCAATCTTGCATCTGAAACTTGCCAAATCATTAGGAGCTTGAAGAAGAACGAATGTGCAGGACCTGATGGCAGAGGTCTTCAACATGTCAGCACCAAGCTTGTCAATACGATGTGGTATCTGTCTCCACAGCCACATGAAGTGACACCATATCATACCAAAGTTATGTTAGAAAATAGATACACTGAGGAACATTCATCATAACATGTACAGGACACATATTACATTAGGGCTGTAATTAACAGTTATTTTCCTTAGCAAATTACCTGAGAATTATTTTTTTCAATTAATCATTTTGTCTATGAAATGTCAAACTCTTTCCAATCGCAGCTTCCCAGAGCCCGAGATGACATCTTTGAATGTCTTGGTTTGTCTGACCAAAAAGTCTAAAACCAAAAAGGTATTCAGTTTACTGTGATAGTGGACAAAGAGAAGCAGCACATGCTCCTATATGAGAAGATGGAAGCTGAGAAATTGCAGCATTTTCTGACTATTTTTGCCTAATAAATGACTGAAACAGTTAATTACTTATCAAAATGAAAGATTATTTTTATGGATCAACTACTTATATAGCAAATATATACAGTTCTGTAGTTTGTTTGAGATTTCTTGCCTACACCTACAGAACACCAACCAGCTTTTTAATTCACAACTCCCTCCTTTTCCTTCATCTAAGCACTAGTGGTCTACACCTCCTATAAACCTCTCACACACAGCAATCCACTCACGATTAATGAAGTGCTTACTTAACCAATTTAAACCCTTAATTCCTATTAATTCAACATAATAGCCACCCTCTCTGCTAGAATTAACAGCACTTTAGCAGAAACTTACAAGTCTCTGCAGACCAGAAAGAGTCAACCCAGCAAATTCCATATTCTTTGATAAATATGTAACAGTATGTATATCACTGTTAAAATGCATAACCCTCGTGTAAGACCCCTATCAACTCTGCTTTACACCTGTATTACATTTCTCCCTCAATCAGCAGCTTTTCTGAGACACCGGCCTCCCACGAGGAGCAGAAACCATTACAAGGGACTGCAGCTCATTTGCAGAAAGATTGGAGATCACGCTGCATCAAAAAGTATGTGAAGCATTTCTGAGAACAAAATTGATTTATTCCATTTCTATGTTTGTATGCAGCATCAGTATCAGTGTATTTAATGTAAATCCCCAGTCCAGCACTGAGTTGCTGTGTAGGTTGCTGCTTATTGTGCAAGTAAGTAGCAGGGCAATCAAATAACACGAGGGTCCAGTTCTGCTGCAAAATTAAGGTACATAGTATTTTTTAACATATATATATATATATGATATTGCATATGTGCTGTGTAACAAATTATATCAATCAAACAAAACCATGCATTTTGCCTTCTTTCAGGTCCACTGATGCCGCTTGTTTAAGCTGCAAAGACATTAGACTGTTCGCTGGTGAAATAAAAGGCATAAGCAAATAAATAAATATTTCTGAATATTTCAATTTTGACTTAGGAAAAACAGATCAAGCAGATACCCGTGGCTAGAGGAGCCTGACTGCATGCTGGTGGGGGGTAAAAGACAGCCTGGGGGGTGTGGAGGGCGTCTGTTTTTTAATGAGCTGAAACTTTAAATACTGCATAATATATAATAAAAATGGATAGTTCATTTAACTCTCCCGATAAGTCGTGGAAAAACCATTAAAATCCATTACTCTCTTAATGTCAACAGAGTAAGCATTAAGTATGAATGAAGCGAACATGACACCACATCGACAAGAAAGAAAAACAAAACAATAATCAACTTGAACTGAAAGAACAAAAACAGGATTTGGGGATAAAGTTAAGCTTAAGGGCATCGACTAAGCACAGTGAAAGCAATGACAATGATACATTAAACTATAGAAATTTGGATCCACTCTAAGAATACAAAATTAGCATGTTTATCATAAAGTTGAATATAAAGAATCTTGATAAAATTGTTCAGAGTTTTTATTTACTGCAAATCCATCCTAATGTCAGGTGGGAGTGGTCTTGAACCAGAAGAGCCAGAATAGATGACTGACAGACATTTCAGCCACCCACTGACAGCAGCTTTGGCAACACTGATTGGCACAGCAGGCCCAGAGTTTCAGTAGTCCCCCTTCCCCCTACACACACACGCATATACACACACACACATATATACAAAACGTCATAAAGATAAAGAAGGAAGGGGGATGTAAAGAAAAGAATTATGGCACCCCTTGTCATCCCCTGGGTGAAGATATACACCATAATAGATTTTTAATGACTTCACTACACTATCCCCCCTCTAAAAGAAAAAGGTAGTGATTCAAGTCTCAATGACAAGAGGTCAGCAATTATTAACTACTGGAAAAATATCTTTCAACATTAACAAAAATTTTTTTGATGTGTCTCACTCTCAAATGTTACTCTTTCAAAGCTGATCAAAGTGTGCATACGTCTGCAACCGGAGATGTTTCCAGTTGAAAAATAATGAGCTTTATGTTTCAGTTGTCACACTTTAATTCAAAAAGTGCCATTTCACACTGCATATTGTGACAATGTTGGCTGACACCTCTGCATTAAGATGTAATTCCAGCGTGATCCTTAAAGTGATCTGACTGATGGCTCTGGTACCCCTGCTGCTCGTGGAGCAAGCGCAGAGACAGTGCTGGTGGCCGATCCAGAGGCTTAATAATGATAACCTAGCCAGTAGTAGCTGCAGGGGTTGTTCACACAATAATTGTTTCTGCCAAGCCATATATCTATATGACAGAGAAAAAACTGCTGTGACTTTCCTGCTAAATAATTGATTTAAGAATCGGCCGCATCAACTATTTCAAGGAGATGAACATGGTTTGCACTATTTTTTTTTTTTTTGCACTGAGAGCTTATTAGCTAATTAGAAGATAATTACAAGTCTCTGCAAGTTGATTAGCAATTTCACTGTTGAACATTAACAATTTACAGCAACACTACACTCAATTTCAGCACTTGTTTTGCTTTACTTACCTAAATTCTAAACAGTACAAGTATTTAAAGATTTCACCTTGACAAAACTTATTACCAGCTTCAGCATGCAATTAAACTTGCCAAACAGGCATTAATTCTTTGTTCATTACCACATTAAATGTGTGTTGGCTAATTTAGACACTTCAATACAGGACAAGACCACAGCGGCTATTAAAAGGCATCAATCGTGCACCAAATGCTGATATATTTTGTTAATTTACAGCAGCTCATTTGCAGTTCAGATACCTTAGACCTGCACTGGTGGTGACTGAGGTTCCATGTGTAACGCTAAGCCTCTGTCCGAACTGCTCTGCATGCCCTCCCCCGCAGTTTAGAGTGACTCAAAGGTGAAGCCCTGAAAATGAATACAATGTACTCACATGCTCCACAGTTTAGATTTCACTGACTCGCATCATCTCGTAATAGCCTCAAACAAAGCTGCAGTTGGTTGCAACCCTATGCAATTGTGTCTGGCTGTACAGTGGTATCAATGCAGCTTGCAGGTCAAAGGGTCAATGAGTAATTAAGACATGGTTGCCTGAGCATTCCCCATGCACACTTTCAGTCCTGATGAAAGGCTGGAAATGAAAGGAGGGGGATTTAAGTGCAGCCTGATACTACGGATCAGATTTCCATAAGTGTGCCTAAATGTTCCTTGTTCAAGGCAATTAGTATGATTAACAGATAGTGTGGTGTCATCACGCTGTTCAAGAGGATTTTGCACATGAATTCTGTATCAGGTTTAGACATTTTGTACACAACAAAGGTTATAATGCTTTCAATAAAAGCATATTTATGACTTTATTCTTTGAAATGTGGTCGAGGGTTTGTGCAGATTACTGTACATCCAGGGATGCTAAATATCTAATGTCTCATGCAGTAATTAGTGTGCTTAATTCAGCAAAGGAAAGCAGCTGCTCTTTCTTTTTGGGAGGAAAGAGGCAATGGTGGTGCTGGAGTAAATGTTAATTAGGCCTACGAATGAATCAAGAAGCTCATCTTAAGATCAAGGAACATTTAACAACTTTTGATGTTCTTGTATATTAAAGTCAATTGCCCAGTTAAATTTTCTTTCATGGGACGAGCAAGTTTTGCAAAACAGGACACTCAAAGAGGCTGCACATCATGAACAGCACGTAGGCCGATATCGTCGCTTTCAAGTACAAAGAAGGTCAAAAGGTGCATTGATTTACATGTACAACAAGAAATTATTTGTTCGCTTTCACTCTTGCTAAAAATGAGGAGGCCAAGGCCAGAAAATTGAGGTCGCTGATAAATGCTATTAGTAGGAGATGCTGAGGGGGTGAAGAAATCAATATGGCAGTTTGTCAACCTGCCTCTCAGAGGGAGCAGGACTCTGCGGCAGAGGTAAGTGTGCCCTGTCAGCAAAGCACATTACCAGAAATCAAAGGCCAGAGAGGGCCTGAAGGAAGGGATGTAGATGTCTCTATACAAAGGCCACACTTTGGTAATTAAAACCTATTTTATCAGACCTGTCTTGTCACTGGTTTTTCTCTAACACTATTGACTATCTGTTGCATAGAGAGTGATCACTAATTCACCTTTAAATAAATGAGCCAGGGTTGTTTAAATTCTTGCATTTGTCACACAAAATGAAGCAAAAGAGATGGTCGTATCAGATAAATGATGCCACTTGGTATCACTCATATGAATCATTCATAATTCTTAGGATTTTGCATTGAGGGAAATGTTGTCTGTCTTATTTAGCATCACATCTTTTCAAGAGTTCATCTTGAGAAGCTGGCTGACCCTTATGACCAACACAGGTGTTAAATCCATGTGGTATAAAAACATAGAAACCATTGTGCTGTCATGTTGTATACTTTAATATTTCTTACAAAAATAGACTTTTACAATGTACTGACTTTGAAGACATACGCACCGGAGGTTGATACAATGTTCAGACACCTCTGTGAGGACATGCAGGAAAAGGCGCAGTGTCAAGTAGTCTATCCTTCGAGAAATCCTAAACTTTCCATTAAAGTTTAATGAAAAGTTAGCTCTCCAAATAAACACTGTCAGTATTGTATGTCAGTGTAATAACATGCATAGCTGACTCCTCCACTGCAACTTTTAAATCTTAAATAATTAAACACAAATGACCCTGTGCAGTCAGACAATAGGTGCACTAATGACACAACATGGCACTTTTGTCAATAGGTCCACCTGAACATCGCCACGGGAACTGTTATAAATACAGCAGCTTGGCAGATGAGAGTTTATGGAAAACACTTTCAAAACAGTGTTAACTTCACGGTTTAGTACTGAGCGCCTTCGTCTTCTTTGTAGGCGAAATAGACTGTGACGGGTCCAACACTTGTCTGCACTGTTTCTGCAGCTCCCACCACCATCCAGCAGCCGATGCCATAAGCCAAACAAGGGATGCCTGCAATAAGAGGAGACATATATAGTGTCTGCAGGATTTAGAAATAAAATATCTGTATATTAAAAGGATAAGATTAAAGACATTTACTGACCCAGATTAATAACTTTCAACATTGTGAAAAACTTGTTCTCAAAGTCCAGGTTCTGTGGAGGCGCTTTGGTGCAGTGATATTTGATAAAGGGGAAGCAGCCAGTTCTCAGTATGTGGTAGTTGGATCCCTGCACTGTCCAGTTGAAGTTGGACAGTCCAAACTGGTCGTTGTGGACAGAGCTGTAGCGGACACAGTAAGAGGTCCAGGGCGGGAGTCTGCGCTGCAGCAGGTGGCAGGTGAGCACCTCTGAGGCGGCCGGACGGGGACCTGTCCGGACACGTGTGCTCGGAAACAGGGCGACCTTCAGAAAGACGCTGTGAAGCTTCCGCAGAAACTCCTTCATGACTTGTGCAAAACTTATTTCACCTTTTGCCACTGTCTCTGTTTTATCATCAGGACTGCGTGCAAATTACTTATTAGGGATGAAATGTAACGTTACCGACATTTTAAACGAGCTGATGAGCAACAGAGAAACATCCTGCAGAGACAGTTTACATGAGCAGCTAACGTTAGCTAAGGTTAGCAATAAAAACCCGTCCAGTTTGTGAGCTAAAATAAAGCTGTTCTGCTGGAGATGTTTCACTACACGGAGCTACACATTTTAAATACACATATAATTTAGCTTATCTGGATGACAGACATGTGAACAGTACAGCTCTGTGCGGGTTTACGTGCTGCGGTGTTTGCTCTAACCTGGTGCTCCTGCTAAAGTCGTCCGTCTGGAAACACAGCGCTGCGCAGATGTTCCTCTTCGACAGAATTAGCGAGGACCTGCATTTGTTTTATATGCACTCACCTGGTCACAAGATATTAACCATGTGTCCTGTGTGAGGTGAAGCTGGTTCTGTAATCCACCTCTATTGCAGCCGATGTACATTTTTATATTTGTTTGTAATAATAGTTTTGATAACGTCCAGAGCAGCCTATAAAACAACAAAGGTTAAAATCCAAATTAGCTTCTATTGTTTTAAAAAAAAATATTCACAAGTTACTTCAATATGTGTAAATGTATTGCTGAATATATTTATCTTTTCCATGCTGTTTGTTGAGATTTCCATCTGCTTTATATATTTGGTATATTTATAAACACAAGTATGGCCATAACCAAATAACCCGCAGCAGTTTTTACCACCATTGACACCAGAGGTAATAAATGTTTATGCTGGGCTTCTGATCACATGAACAGCATATCTCTCTTCAAGTACAAACTAGATCTGCTCAAAGACTGAAAGAGCATTTGATTAAATAGTAGCAGTCAGCATTTCAGTGGGCTGTTGTTGATCAGCACCATGGACAGCACCAAACATTCTTCCTATCAGCCACATAGATAATTCTTTATTGATCCCCCCATAGGAAATTCGGGAAAATCAAGTCTCCTTCGAGCCGGATTTGAACCAGCGACCTAAGGATTTCAGCTGTCGCCTCTACAGTCCTCCGCTCTACCAACTGAGCTATCGAAGGGACGAAACTAAATATGAGCCACAAAAAGCAAACAGGAGGAGTCAAGTAAGTATGAATACAGTAAACACATATTAAGAATTAAAACATATATACACTGTATTGTATGTAGAAAAATCTGGGTGGCTGATTAGTAATATCAACAGAGTATGAAAATCATGTTGTAGTAACTGTAAGGCAAACCAAAATTAAATAATCTGAAAATAAATTGGATTTAATTTTCCGATTAATCATCATCATATTACATAATGTACCATATGATAAAGAAATAAACATAGTCACTTTCAGATGGAGTCCTTTGACAGTCAAATTACAGCCAGTATCACTCACTACTGTGTGGCCACAGGTTCAACAATATTGTGCATAGTTTACTGAATGCCTTTAATAGTTGTTCATTTCCAATATTTAATTATATTCAGACAGTTTAAATAGATCACAAAACCATTCTAAAGGTTCATGACAGCGTTCTTCAACAGTTTATTTGGCTGTGATTGATCAACATCAGTACATCTCCAAGGCTCATGTATTCACAAAGTAATTTGGCATCAAAGCAGGCAAAGACATGATGACTTAACTTGGCAAGAGTAAGGCAAGTTTATCAGCGGCTGTCTTAGCAGCAGCTTTATCCTCCAGCGCTTGCCTCTTGTTCTGAACAGTCATCTGCAGTATATCCTCTACATCCTTGATCAGCTCCTCCAAATAACAAAAGGTAAAAGAAGAAGAAATTAAATGACATCCCATTCAGCAAAAGCATTTCACCTGACTGGGGCTTCACTGAATATGCAACTTTCATTATATAGATGAGGAGAGATCGTTAAGTCGTTAACGTGGTACCTTAAAATTGGTTTCTCCTTGTATTTTAGAGGCTGAGATCTCCTGATGAATGACTGACAGATTCCGAGCAAAGGTCACTAGAGCTCCCTGGAGATCTTCGGAGACTGCTCTATTAATGACGCCCCAAACAAACGAGTTTACTAATGTTCCCCACATTGCCAGCGAAGAAACAATCACCTTGTTCATGTGATGGTGGCGGTTAAATGAAACTTTCAGCAGACAGCATCTTCAGTCTTTAGGGGGGTGAGCACAGCTTGATTTAACTGTTACAGCACCGTCTAAGCTATAGGATTTGAGTGATAAATATGTTAAATAACCCTCTGCTTAAGTTTGTAACAACATTTACAAAGCCAGAGTTGGCATCTTAATCCTCTAAAAGAATTGACTTTGCTCTCAGTCTGGAGAAGACGTTCAGTCACCTAATCCTCTACTGTTTTTTCATGTGCCTGTCTATTTGAACAGAGAAGGGTAAAGCAAACATAAATGTGCTCAGAATTCTTTCTCGTGGTAATGAACTTTAAATTTCATTAATACTGTGTGTATATGAATTTGCCACAATAATAAAACACTTACATCATTCCAATACTGCATCGCTCACGGCTGTCGTAGAAAGCAAAAACAGTGCCTTGCTTCCTCTGAAATTTAAGAGTCACACACAGTCAAACAAGAGCTCCATCACCACATAGTGTAGATTAAGAGCACTCCACCAATCCAGCATTGCCCTCTTTAAATAACGTTGGACTCTTGATGTGCAGTCAAAAGAAAATCAGAATCGATGAGGCTAAACAAGAAATTTTTTTCATTCTTCAGCAACAGCTGAAGCTGACTCCAGTGACATCATTCAAGACAATTGTTCAGCCTTTGTGCCTTTGTCTGGAGCCCCAAATGGCTTTATATATATTTTTCCCACAGACCTCTTAACAGATTTTGATGTGTAAAGTCCATGGATTTCCTCTTTAATTTAATCATGTATTAAGCTACAATGAACAAGATGTAAGGAGGACATAAACGCAAACTTACCTTCAGGTTAAATCCTAAACCATGAGCCTTGCACATCTTTAAGAACACGTTATGGTATAACATGGAAAGGTTAGAGTGAAACAAATGGCTTCCAATAACCGCATAACGATTAACCACAGGAGTCTGCAAAATAGAAGGAAAACAAGAAAGAGAGGGTGTTTGGTCGCGGCATTAGTCTTTCTATTAATCTAAAACAAGACAAAATCATTTTAGGTTCTGTTTTATTTGGGCTAAAGCATAACAGGTGGTGGTGTGTGGAAAATGGGTAGAGATGGCTGAACCCCATACACATGTCCTTAGGGTCACTGTTGAGTTTGGGGAGTGTGTGTGATTAGTAAACATGATGAGTGTGGGGCACATGTGGTAAACTGTTGGGCCTTTCTTAATTAACTGCGGGGAGGAACAATTAATGTTTAGAAGACATGCCAAATACAAGATGAGCTTAATTGTACGACGCCAATCAAAGAAACTACAGTTTTGGGACTGGAAATGTTTGCATTCAATTTGAGACAAAAGCACGACCGAATGCACAAAAGGACCACTCAACGCACAATACATATAACCATAATAGAGAGGTTCTGAGCATGTGAGTGTCATACGCAACATGAGAGAGGTTGATTATTTAAAAGTGGCAGGGCTCAAGAGGATAAAAATGTTCCTGGTTCTCAGGCGCTTTTGGGAGACAAAAAGAGGAGGCCTAAGCCCCTGTGAGCTCAGGAGTTAGCCCATAACTCGCTGTGATGGCTGTGCGTTCGCAGTTGTCAAAGACAGGACCCTCACAAAACAATAAAAGCATCCAACAGGGATTTAACGGTGTTTGTAATATGCAGGCCCCTAATGATGGCCGCTGCTAAAGCCATTAACCACTGCAGTGGCTCAACTGCTGTACTGAAGCACCAGGCCACCAACTAAATGAATGTCTGATAAAATAATACAAGTCGCAGATTAACAAGCGTAAACTCAGGCATACTGCTAATAAAGGAACTCTATTGTTTAAGGCCTGGCACCAGGTTGATGAGGTGTTCAAGCATGCATACACATGCATAATGAAAATGGTATGAATTATTAATGTGTTGATTATTTAGGCTCATCCATCAAAATGATAATGAATTCAGCACCTAAACACCAATTGAGCTCAGCGCGTAATTACAGTATTTAGTTGTATTTAACAAAAATGAAGAGCAAAACATTGATCTATCTTTGTGATTACTGCAGTGGTGTAATAATATCCTCTAATGTCTAAAGCTTACTTTAGTATTGGTGGCTTCTTTGTTGTTGGGGGGAAAAAAATAATGGCATAATTTAGGGGAGAAAAAAAATATGCATTGTCAAATACAGCTTTACAAATCCACCTTCTCATGTTTAAGAAAAATCTAACATTATCAAAACTGTTAGAATAAACAAATAGAAAACGGTACTTTGGCTGCAATCTGGTGTTCACAGCATTTCTCTCTGACTGGCACCGGCACTTCTAAACAGCCTGCGCGGCAATTCAGCGTTCCTCCAGTCATCATCAGAAGCATCTGGGTCATGGCCAGCTGGTCACTGTATGTGAGGTCCAGATCAATAGCCCACACCTGCAAACAAGACATCATGAACTCTGTGTCACAGCAGAGAAAAACAGACACTATAAACTTAATAATTCCAATTTAATCACAAAAATGGAACATCAAAGTATTTCACCCAGCGCTCCTTATAAAGAGAAGGGTCAGTACCTTTTAATCCTTACAATGTTATCCATGCTGAGAGGCAGGGGAGAGGAAAAACACGGTTAATAGTGTATGCTCGACAGATTTAGGTAATTCAGCTGTGGACTGACATGTGCACAAAGTAGATCCTTCCTTGCGTATGTATTTGGATTCAGTCTGCCCTGGGCTAGTTTGTTTGGCTCAGGACTGAAGAGAAGTTCAGATATGTATGGTAAATGGCATCATTATAAGTATATTAAGGGGTCAGGTATGGTCGTAGCCTTCTGCTTAAACAGGGCTAATTTTCCCAATAATAACCTAATAGCTATGCCCTCTCTTCAAAAGTGGCAAATAAATCACCAGTGAAGGAGTTGTTAATAACTAAGTGGCAGTCGGCTGCCTCCTTTTGCTGTTCCTATTTGTCAAAGTAAACGCTCCTGCCAGTGAATGCAAATCGCTGCCTGTCTGAACTCCGCAGTCTCTGCAACCTGAGCACTTTATCTCGACTAACACATTTCTTATAGGCTACATTTTATTTTTATTAAATTCAAATACTTTGTCAAACATATGTCACAGTCTGGGGATGCAAAAATGATTTTCCTTATTGATTAACATTGACAAGTAGTGTCTTGATTCATCATTTTTTTCAATGAAATGTGAGAAAATAGTGAAAAAAAAAAACTGTCACAATTTCCAAAGCGATGTCTTGTTTATGTCCAGCAATATGCCCAAACTCAAGGATATTAACAAATAAAATCAGCATATGTTCACATTTGAGAAGCTGGAATTGGACATTTTTGTAAAAATTAAATAAAGAAAACAATAATAAAAAAAAAGATTTGAAAAAAAAAGATTAATTATCAGAAGTGTTTTTAATTAGTTTTTTGTCTATCAAATAATTGATTAATAGCACATACATTCGGATCAAGTTCAAAACATAATGTATGAATTTTAAAGGGGCTGTCATACAAAACACAAGAACTCTAGTGAACCACTTGAAGAAATATTCTAAATAGCGTAATAAAATCTAACAAAAAAAAAAATGCTATTCTTTAAAATCATTTTAGGCAACATGTGATCTGATTTATAAGCCAGGAGTTATTACACTATAATGCTATAGCTGATAATCTAGAACTGTTTTCCAACGAGTAAATATAGTAAGTTCTTATGATTTGTAAATGCATGAGTAAATAGTGTAATTTGACTGAGCTTTAAAAGTGTTATAAACAGTCAGAAAAAAAAAAAATCTTTACAATTTCAACTTGTCTACATTCATGTCTAGCATCAGTTCAGTGGTGTGTCCTGCACTCAGCCACCTTTACTGTCAGAGGTACGGGAGCTACCACTGGATAGATGCTAGTCTCTATGCATCAGGTTGGTACCTGGGCCCAAGTGATGGACACACTCCACCGCGCCATTCACCCGACTCACTAAAAATCATACTCCAATGTCTCATTGTCGCTCTTAACAAAGCCGTGGGAAATGTAAGCCTGGATTGTACCTGTTTTCTATTGCCTTGCATTTTCATTAAAAACCCTGATGCTGCAGCTGGGGCCCCACCGTTCCACAATGTGAGGAAAGACTGCAAGGGCAAACATATGTGACCCACTTCTTCCCATCAAATAAAGTAGGCAGCTTTTAGCAACAGGTTTGAATCTAAATTGATGTTTAAATCCAGACAGGTTTGCCCATGTGGCTCTCCTCTGTCTGAGCTCTGTGTGTGGGGAGATGGTTAAGAATCTGTCTTTAATGTTCCTGCCTCTATTGAAGCACATGCTGTTTATAGTCTGTTCTTAATTATGCTGTCAGTGAATCCCATTCAATTTTGGGTCAACATTGAAACTGAAAATTAATTCTGAGGCTGTCATTATATCACTCTAAATCAGTTAAAGAAAAGGGCAGCTTCTGTCCCGTTGACGGATTTGAGAAATAGCACATTTACTGATTTGAGTGTCACAAAAATTACAATTTAGTTTGAACTATATGAAATCCTGAAATGTAAGAAATATATGACTACAATGTGGTACAATCCACAGTGCATGTAAGGACTGCTGACAAAAAAATATTTCTGTATTTTAAAGCAACTACGAATACTAATGCACTAAAAAAAATTCACTTAAATACAAAATATTATATACAGCATATATATTAAAATAATATATTTAAAGTTATAACATCCGAATTGCATTGTCTGAACACTGTTTTGCTCACAGTGTGTGTTAACATCTTATCCATAATATACTACCCTCTAGTGGCAATCATGCCCTCAGCTCATGTCTACTCCAAATCTATTCTTTTAAACACTGAGAGCTATTATGAATGCAAACGTAAATAAAGCTTCATTTCACTTCATTTATTGCTATCTGATGGATTTTTAATGAAAGAAAGAAAAAGAAATCTAAACACAGTGAGTGTCCTATTTCATACCCTTTTGCTAAACTGTAAAATTGCTCGAGCACTTTCTCTGCTGTATTGAGGCTTTAGTATTTTATAGACCATGTTATAAACAGAGCATTTCATTTTACAGCTGTGGATCAATAAGCAGTCAATGTAGCCACATGTTAGGAGCAGAGGTTAAACCATCATAAACCAGCCCATTTCCAATATCATAAATCAAGAAGGTTTCAACAAAACTTAATCCTGACAAATGAGATGAGGCTTCGATGGTGCCTCTCTATTATAAGGAGACAAATTTTCAGCAGACCACTGCAGGTGACCAGCTCGGGGTTAAACACTGACAGGGCATCCCTGTGAAGCTGCCAAATCACTTTAGACTGACCTATTGTTTGAAAGATAGGAGCCTCTGAATTTCTCTGCATTGTAAGGTTAAAGGGCAAGCCTTAAATTGTGGAATCAGTGTATCGACACAATAAGACCTGACAGTTTATTAGATGGCCTTGTGACACATTTGGTCCCTGCGCCCACTGTTTGCCTTGCCTGTTTTCCAAATCCCAGGGGAGCAGTAGGAGAGGCACCTATCTGCTCATATGGATCCCTGATCCAGCCTAAAAATTGATCTCTTTCACCAATGTGGTGAAATAGAAAGCTTTGACAGCACGTGTTGAAACAGCCCAGCCCATAATTATCTTGGTGGCATTAACTTATCTTGCCCTGTGTCTCACCTTCTGCTCCATAGTGTTGTGGTTCAGAAAGGTAGCCAGGTCCACAGAGACATAACCTACGATAAGGCGCTGTAGACAGGCCTGGCCCACACGCATGCAGATGGAGTGCAAGGTCTCTGGGTGCACGGAGGTCTGAGGAACAGTGGAGCCTATAGTTTCCAGTTGACAGGAGCCGTGAAGCTGGTCTCCACAGGACAGCATGGTCACCTCACCCCCGGGCTCCAGCAGCAGATCTACTGTCAGACAGGTGACACTGTCTGAAGGAGGGTAGGCCTCCACCACACCACCTGGACACACAGTGAGAGCAGAGGCACGGCGACAGTACAGGCAACAAAAAGTTAGCAATGACACAGCATCTGAAATTCTCCTAGTGGGTGGCATGAAAATTATTTCACTTGTCAGTTCATACAAGCAACATCTGGAAACTAGGACAGACATAGGAAATGACTGTTAGAATGTTCCAAATGGCTTTATTTGCAGGTGAATAGCACACAGTGCCTGACAGTCTGACCTTGCCCGAGGAAGGTCTTCAGGAAGCAGGCCCAGTTGGGATAGCAGGAGGTTTTAGCAGGCCGGGCGTAACGGGCAAGCCACTCCGGGATCTCATCTAAATATCTGAGCAGTACAGACTCCTGCAGACAGAACATTAGGGATCTGTTGAAAATTATCAGGTGACGGATCTGAGGACATTATGTATGTTTGTTGATTCAAATACAAGTCAATAAAAAGTCCTGCCTACTTTATTTTGTCCCATTATCAAAGCTTTGTAGGTGTCGACTACATTATTGGAAATGCCCTTGTGTTATCCGGATGATTCCAGTGACTGCTTGTTATCCTTGAGACCTTTGGTGGCTGCTTCAATTTCTATGTGAGTGTCTGATGGATACTGCGAGAGGGTCTATCTGTGAGTGACAGCCTATTATCAGAAGGCCTCAGGAGTCTAATGGCTTTAACTCACAGCCACAGAGACAGCACCTGCCCTCAATAACAACTCTCTCCACTGGGCAGCTGATGAATGCCTAAGCTAACCCCATCTATCTGGGGATCAATCAGGGCTTGACTGGGATCGATATCACTCTTGTTTCTGTAACTAGGAAATGCCATAATGGTTTCACCACTTAATTACACTGTTAATTTCTAACTTTTGTTTTAGGTGTCTTTTAAACAGTTTGGCAACTCAGTTACACTGTTTCTTCTTACAATGGTGCCATATAGTTAAAGTAACAGCAATGACTCCACTAAACCTTTAGCTGTCATTTTATACCATATATATTGTATTATAAAACTACAATTGAATGCTTATGTTGATTGTATGAAGAGTCAAAGTACTGAGTCTTCTTTTAAGTACAAGCTTCTGTATGTAATCAGGTCTATGTCCTTTAGATGGGAATTTACAATAAAATACACAATAAAATATGTGAAACCAGTCTGAAAGATGACTAAATTCTGAATGGAAATGATGTCTTTGTTCTTTCGTCGTTCTATCCAGAGCGTTACTTTGTTTTGAGTATATGCTGTCTGGCTTCACTGGAGACAGGACTGGAGATTATGCTGTTGATATTCCAGTCATGTAACAGCCATCATCATATTCAAGTACTGTAAGAGGCGAGGTCAAATGCTACACAGTGATTCCCCCTATACAAACCATAAAGCACACAATGGTGCGGCAAAAAGTGTAAGGGAACGGTTGTCATTTTCCACAGAAGAGCAAGCTCACCCCAGGACTTTGCCTATGCAGTTCACAGAAACAGCAGGACAGGAAGAAAAGAAAGAGAGGTATTTTGCAATAAATTATTTGGACTTAAACTGCGTACAGTACCCAGTGATAGGATTCAAGCTTTGCTTGGTGTCCACATAAAGCCAAGCAATCTGGTCATAAATAAAATAGATGTTGCCCTGCCTTTTTGATTGCCATTTCAGCTCTCCATTACATAGTGAAACAACTGAGAAGCTACCGTAAGTTTTAAAAATAGAGGGATATAATCTGACTAGTTCCACATTTTGTATGAAGATGCATTTTCTGTAGCACTGTCCCACCAAAGCCTCAACCTCAATCTACTACAGCCCATGACTAATTGCATGTATAATATTAAATGAAACATTAAGGTACTCTCTTGTCCTCACATTATTCTCATCTCTAGTTGAATTTAACATTAGTACAAAGACAACCACATTTCCTCTGCTTAAAGATTGCACAAAAAGCACTTATGACCTTCAGTCAAGTCAAAGAAAACACAAAGCAAACACTTATCAAATATGGACCACAGAAAACATTTTAACGTCTCATTAAGGTAATTCAGGCTAATGATGTTAAGGCAGAACATTATATATTTAAACTCCTTCATGCAATCACAGACTGCACAATATTTAGACAGAAAACATCTGTATGAAATGTCCCTGTACCTCTTCAGTGGTAGTGATTATCAAATGACCCATTTCGTTGACAAACTTAACCTAAATAAGGTGTTGCTCAAGATCTGTTTGTACACAGCGTGACAAAAAAGAAGTACTCCATCTGTTGATGCTATTAGGTGTAATTTTTACCCTCTTGTGCCTAATGATCCATATGCAAGCTGTGTGAGCGCTTAAGTGCGTGTGTGGCCCCCTTCAGGCATTGCATGGGTGCAGATCTACATGTCTTTAACCTCTCTCTGTGTAAATGCTAAAAGAAGCCTTGGGGCTGTCTGCAGGCAAACACTGTGCTGGAGGCTCTGGGCCTCACAATACTCTGAGTAACACACTATCTCCTAGACCTCTGCTGAAGCTGCTATAGTGCTGATGTGATCCCTCCTCCTTCATTTTGTACCCTTTTAGGCTTTCATTTGCATAGCCAGAAGGGATCTGATTGTTGGTATTATTCTGGGCGACCACATGGCATTCTTGTGAGTCAGGCTTCTTCATGCTGAGCCCTTCAGAACAAGCAATAATTAAAAAAATATGCACACAGTCTGTGTAAACTAAGGCCAAGTATACTCTCTCATCCCCTCTCTACTTTCACAGTGATTATAAAGGGTATGAGGTATTCACTGAACCGTAAAACATATTTGCTATAATATACACTGCAATCATCATTTATTTGTTTTTTGGTAAACAGTAATCTTGGCGAAGAACTGTTAAATTATAAATTAATATTTCAAGTGCTTCATTTGATAATTTGTGATTCATTAATAATTAAATTGCTGCTGTTTTCATAAACATAGCTTTAAACATCTATTGCTTAAACGCTTGCAAATGTTCCGCATTGTGAGTATATATCCTATTCACTAGCTGTCATTGCCATTGCAATTAGGTCTACTTCTTTTCAGCAAAGTGCTACGTTAATGAGTGTTATATCTCAAAATATACTGCCATGTTTAAACATCCATCTGCAGTTTCTGCTGTGAGGAGAGAAAAGCGAGGAGATACTCTCATATAAAATATTCATATGTTTCTATCTAATCAACAACATTGTCTGTGATCTTTCAGCATATAGAGCCAAATTGCTATCTTCAATTTACACAAGTACAACAACAGAAGGACAATGTAATACATTTAGGGGGCTAACACATTTTAGGGGAAAACAATGTCATAACAAAAAATCATGCAATGAGGAGCACAGGATGTGGGCTTTGCTTTGATTAAAAGAGCAAGGTGTAGAATAAAGGCCAGTTAAAGTGTTGTGTCCATATGGCCCAGAAGCCCCGAGGCTGTCGGCCTACACTGGGGGCCTCGGCACTCTTCCCTCTCCATGGGACCCCAGCTGGTGAAACAAACCCCATTTACTTTCCTGTGCTGCCTCAGCCACCATTATGGACCTTGGCTGTGGCTCAGCCATTCTCTGCCATAATTAACAGCACCAATGCCACAACAATTACAGCCCTGCACCGCACATACACTATGAATCAAAGAACAAGCTAATAGGAACAAAACAGAGTGAGCCATAAGAAGCTTGAGATGACTGCTGTTCTTTCGAATGGAATAAAAAGTAAAATCGTTGTGCTCCAAGCCCACAATCATTAGCCAGTAATTAGTTTACACAAAGCTCCCAGTTAAATGGCAAAATACGGTAATTAACACATGACAGAAAATCAAAGGCTACTTTGTAAGCATATGAGAAATAAGAGCCAGGGGCTCAGAAGCTGTGTACAGATTGCATCTGTACTAAATGAATGCTTTACCAATGATTAAGTACTTTTTATTTGTTTTGAATAGGTCTGACATTAAAAGTGAATTTATTTTTTTGAGGAGAAAGCAAATTGAATCAAATTGTTGATATTTCATAGAATAATAACGATGCCACACTTTTAAACCTACACATATTTGTACTAAAATGCTCTCTTTACAAATGTCTCAGACCCATCCAATGAGTGTCATGGACAGACAGAGACCGAAAGCTAAATGTCAATCTGCAGCAGATCAAACCATCAACATCAGCTTCTATTAAGGATTCAAGTGTTTAGTGTCATTTGCACCTCAGTATATGTATTTGAATTTGTAATACAGATTAAATTAGGTGTGAATCTGTGTGACATGAATAGTTTGATAAAATATATACACATGTACAGAGAAATGCTCTGTTGGCCAGAAGGTCTGTATCATGATTTAATTGTAACTGCCAGGTGAGTTAGGGCATGACAACCATTTGACAGGCTTTTGTTCTCCTCAACACACCACACTAGTTGATGTGTGTGCCACAGACAATGGATAAAGACTATCTGAATAAACAGATATTTTATGTATTGATTCAATGTTCTGTGGCTCTGGGGACGATGCTCAAAATACTGTACTACTGGGACCAGCGGAGTGACTGTTATGGTAAGACACTCTACTCTGGGCTAAATGATGGCATCTCTCTGACCCTACTGTGACCTCTGCTTTTGTTCCATCATTGAGAGAAGTGAATCTAAGCCTTTTTTGAGCTGTCTCGTCTCAACAAGGAGCGCAATCTCCCTTTTAATATCTAGCTGTTACTGTAATGTTATCTGTTAAGTATCTAGTTGTTACCATGTTAACTTTTAATGGCCGATTCCTCATTGGTAGGAGTATAATAATAATAGCAATAAACTTTATTTGTATTGCACTTTTCTAAAACCAGTGCTTTGCAGGGAGCAATAAAAATGAGACATAATAGTAAAAAACATCAATTTAGAGAGAAGTAATAAGGGAAATAAATAAAAAAAATAAAAACACAAACCTAAAATTCAAGCAAATTCAATAAAACATTGTATAAAAGTAAGTGTATAAAATGTGCTTTAAGGAGTGGTCCTATAGTTTATGCCACATCCTTACCTGAATCCATTCTGTGTTCCAGAGCTCAGGACCATAATGATGGTATTCCTGCAGGGCCCAGTTATAGCAGCTAAGATGGCATATATCACAGTATGCTGTACCTCGGCCACCGTGCTCGGAATCCATCTTGAAGAGCCAACGCTGCACATCCATGTTTTGTGTCATGAGCTCAGCCAGTGTTTCATGAAGCTGAACCGAGAGACAGACATGTGAATTACAAATGAAAATATAGCCCTATGGGTAGGGCTCAAATTGCTTCGGTAGTCCTATTCCCAAACACAGCCTGTTGCTGAAGATTTTGGTTGATGGTAGCCATGCTATTGACATTTACAGTAGATTTGTGTATCACAGTCTTGCCCATTTTTGGTGTTGATAGAGTCAAAATCAAAGAATTAGATCTGGCATTACTGTTTTCAGTTTATGCAAATTAACAAAAATCCATTATCTTAGACTTTTATGATGATAGTGATGATGATGATGATGATGATGATGATGTTGATGATGATGATGACGATGATGATGATGATGATAGTGCACATTTAGCTAAACTTGTGTGTCCATTTTCAAGTCAGTAGAACTTATAGTATGAGGAACATGGTCTTTCTTGGGCTCATATTTCTAGCTCATTACAATAAATACATGCAAATGTACATAAACAAATAATTAAATACCAGATGACCGTTTTAACCTTACTGATTGACTGACTGAGAATTAATTACAAGCAAAAGTTAAAATATTTTTTGTTTTATCAGGCACTGAAAAAGAACCTTGTGTTGCACTGAAGTTTGTGTTTGCTGTCTGTGCTTTTGATCTTTGACCTGGTTTAGCGAGTAGATGTCTCTTTGACCAGGAGGTAAATCAACCTCTGCCCATGCGAAGATTCTTCTCCCTCCTGATTTGGTGCTATAGAGCTGTGCGATAGCCGGTTCTGGAGCCAGGATTGGCACTCCGAGCTCGTCAGCCACTGCCAGGTCATCCACATGGGCCACTCCACCCACCACATAGGCCTGCTTCCCCTGGATCAGGTTCCTGATGCGCTTCAGGGTGCGTGGACTGTACTTTAGCAGAGTGGATAGGCACATGTTGTGGGCCTGGAAGACAAGAGGGGAAAAAGATTACTGCTGGAGCTAAGAGTTCTAAGTGTGTCTTCCAAGGGTTGTTCTTTGACCTGATTTATCACTGTGTACACACAACAGATCTATTATTGTAATAGCCAGCAGGGTTTTGACCTCTTCTGTATTCCAGCAGGTTGAATTGATAAAAGCTGCCTGTGGGAGGCCTCCCCTATCCTTCACATCTTTAATGTGTGCTAGCAATGAGCTCCTTGGGAATATAACTAATTACTTCACATCTGTATTTATTTGATCCACATGGAATTATCCCTTCTGTCACTGGCAGAATGCGCTGCCAGCCATGGGTAGCAGTGATTCATCTCAGCAACACGTCTGGCACAGTTTAACAACAAAACAGCAGGAAAATCAATAGAATGAAATGAAGAAGACCATGTCATGTTGCACATTCAATCTAGTGCAAAAGGATGAAAAAAGATGGATAGAATGGCTGGATGTAAAAAGACAATATAACAACACCTTGATTTTATTGTATTGAAGTAATCAAAGCAATTCAGAATTTTGAAAGTGCTGCAGTTAGATGGAATGAACAGATAATTAAAGCAACTAATATAGAATTTAATTATTTACTAAACACCAGCTAGAGACCATTAAATGTATTTTAATTAAGTATAACTTACTATAGCTTTAGTGTGTTTACTTCGAAATAACACAGATGTTTAATTTCAAAAGCAGTAAAAGGGAATGAAAAATAATATAACTGAGTGTAGCTCTCACAAGACAACTGTATAATAACAATCTCCTCTAGTACCCTCTAGAGGAGAAATCACAAACTACAGAGGCTTGGAGCATCTCTACAAGTATAATATATTTGATTTCTCTACAGTAAATTCTAAGTTCTTTTTTTTTCAGAGTTTATATTTGTATAGTAAATGTAAAGCGATTGATCTTACCGGGAAATAATCTACAGCCTCTGGTGTGAGGATGATAAAGCGTCTGACGCAGGATGAGGCCTGAGCTGTCCCGGTATCAGCCCCGTCTGTAGCTCCAACAGACTTCAGAAGACTGGTGTAATAGTCCAAGATGTCGTCTCCCAGATTCCGTGGACATACATAGATCACATTTACATTTTCATCTAAAAATATACAAAGAGGACTTCACAAACTGCATGTTTCCCGTAAAGCACACCTTGAAAACTAATGTGTGTCTATATGCTGGTGAGGCCATGAAAAGCTCCTACCTCTGATATCACACAGTCTGCTTATTTGGATATTCTGGAGGATGTCAAATCCCCTCATGCTCAGTCGCTGGTTCTGAGCGTATCCTGTCAAAACAAGGTCACAAATATTTGCACAAGACTTTAAAAGAGAGGGATTCATATCTTCTCTAATTAGCTTTATTCAAAATCTGTAGCTCTGTACAACTACCCTCAGATGTGTGCGCTATTAGACTTGGGGGTGGGGTAGTTAAGTCTAATCACACAGTAGTGCAATCTGATGATTAATTTAGCTTAATAATTAGCAGGTGCAGTGTCTGTCATGTGCTGGGAGTCCTGTTGCACCATGTCCAGCCGCCACTGTGCTACATCCAGTGGTACCTCCAGGATTTTACTCAATGTCTGTCTGGATTTCTGCCTGAGAGAGAATCCTCAACTGAATCAAGGTAATTAAATGATTGGATTCATGCTAATTAACAACAATGGGGTTCAACTTTCTAATTATCCTTGCTCACACAGCACTCTCTGTAGCCACCCCAAGTGCAAATAAAGCATTCCATCTGCTAGTAATTAGGCTTAATAATTTTAGACAATCGCTCAATGATTTACAATGCACATGCCTGATTACAGTCTAAATGTGAGTGCCATGGTGAAATTAGAACTTGAACGGATCATAGCTTGCACTCTATGTCGAGTGCAAAAACACAGCAGCTTCTTCCTCTTCTGAGTGTTTTTTTTTTTTTGCACAGCAATAAAATAAGACCTTTGTGCCGCTTGCAAATATTCAACATAATGGCTTTTCATTTGCTTAATCTGCAAATTAAATGGCGATTGAGACTAAATTGTTCAGTTCCCTGGCATGGGGACTGTCATCATCCTGTGAGTGCTTTCCTGCAGAGAGTCATTTGAACAAGACGGAGTGCCTCCACCAGGGCCACAGACTGGGGCAGCAGAGTGGTGAGACACAGGATGACTGCTACTAGATCAGATGTGTGTGTGTTTGTGTGTGTGCAGCAGGCAGAGAAAGCTACCTAATGAAGGGATGTGGATAATGGTCCTCTTGGAGGACTGGATGTGTTTCCAGTTGGCTGCCAAATGCTGGGGATGGAGAAAAGAAGTGATCAGAGAGGGGACTGCTTGAGCATTCACACACACACCCACACACACCCACACACACAAATCATCACATCACTGCATAGCTAAAACACATCAAGGCAATATCTCTCTGGGCTAACAGAAGCAAACCAAGCATAAAATACCACCTTAATTAAATTAAGCGTTTACTTTAGAAACATCTTCTCACAATTAATTCAATCAGCAAGGTACATGATGCTACTGCCAGGGGAAGATTAGCAGGCTTAATTAACAGGGTATGAATGTTTAAAGAGTGAGAACATACATTTAGTGCATGTATACACACACACAGCAATGTTAAAACTAAATGAAATTGTAGGCACTAATTAATATTGTGTCAGCGCTTCTAAAGATGTTCAGCCCAGATGACAGCACAGACATGACATCTACGCTGAATGGGGAAAAAAATTACAGAGCACTATGCATCCAGGAAAACTGTGCTGTCATACTGCTCCATTGAAGAGCTAAATAGAAGCACATTTATATTACATGAACTTGATTGTAAGGTTCTGCTATGGCAGAAATGCTGAAAATACTTGGAGGTATTGAGCATAAGTGTTGTGACACCTTGAAAAGAGCAGTAATGTAGTAAATTGGTCCTCACAGCTTGACAATGTATTTCCCCCAAGAAAATCAAAAATGTGGGATTTCATTTTCCATTCAATTTTTAATTGCATGTAATGGCATTAAATGAAATCAGTTTTGGCATGGTTAATATTTTAGAAATTCCTCGCTCAGAACAATAGTTCCATGATATGTGTCATACTCTACTACAAATCTTACATTATGCTACCATTAATAATCTGCTTTAAAAAACCTAATATCACCACAAAACATATTTTATTTTAAATAGCAAAACTATCTATAATATTTATAACCTGTCATTATATATTTAGATTCTGTGATGTACTGTAATGTAAATGACCATCACAGTAGATTGGGTTGTGTACATTTTTGCCCCTCCATCTTAAGCCCTCATAATCACTGTATTTGTCTTCTTTTTCTATCAATGTGGCTCCAATCAAATTTTGCTAATCTGTCTCAGTTTTCTTTCTTCTGTTCCCCTCTTTTCATCCAGTCCTGTGATGTTTTATATTTATCTTGTTTCTTTCTGTTGTTCTACTCTGTCTCACTGCTCCCCTCTGCTGTTCTGTGTTTCTGTTACTTCAAGCCAGAGGTACTAAAGCTGCACATTTTACTTACATACCATGATAAATCACCCTGTATTATTATTCACATGGCAATGCCCCATTTCTGAGAATGTCGTATTTATAATTTAGGATTTGTCTTATGTTTTTAATTTAAAAGTCATAATTAAAAGTGCGATTCCAATTTTGAGAACTTGTTGAAAAAAGAAAAACAAAGGCAATTATTTAGAAAGTGAAAGAGCAATATTAAGTAAGAGAGAGGGAGAAAGAGAGAGAAAGCACATGTTGGATATAAGCAACTTCACCTGGGCTCTACGGCGATAATTCTTCAGTTGTTGAAAGCGCCGGGCCTGCAGGGCCTTCCTGACACAACGCATCTGAGTGTGCATCAACCATGAGATGGCAATGGTCCCTGCCGCCCACTTGCGTCGACAGTGGTGCATGTAGGCTGTCCGGGCTAAGTAGCGCCTCCAGCAGGACTGGATGTGGATAGCAGCTGCCTCAATGCCTCCCTCTCCCTTGTAGCGCTGACCTGGGCGTAAGACCAGACCCAGTACCTCCTCCCAGTTTTCAAGCACTGAGAGGAGTCTGGTCACTGGAGGAGCCTTTCTCCATCCATTATCCCAACCATGGCCAAACTCCACCAGTCGTTCCCCATTCACTTTGGCTTGAGGCACAGCAAAGTCCCTAAGCAGCTTTTCCAGGGCCTCCAGAGCATCTACCACACTGCTCCAGCACAAGCTAAAGCTCTGCTTGAAGTAACAGAAATCGGTCGCCAATGGGTTGATCTGTCCCTTTATGATGGTGAAGGGGTATTTGCTGATGTTTACAGGAACAGGTAGATTCTACAGAACACAGGGAATAAGTGAAAGGCAACCAGACCAAGACTTTAATAATACAGTTACATTAATTGAAAAATAGCATTTGATGACCTTATCTTACTTGATTTGATGAATCTAATATCTATTTAAAACCATTATGGTATTCTTACCTGAGGGCTTTTAGGGATACAACCATTGCTGCTTTGCATCACATCCGCATGCTCCATGCCCATGGAGTTTTGGGAGGGAGGCGGTGTCTTGGTGGTCCAGAGGGGTGTGCATTCTCTGTCTATTCTTTCGGAGGTGGATCCAGCTTCTGTTTCCCATTTCAGCTGCTTGTGACACCTGGACTTCAATCCTATTAGACCTAAAGTCACAAACAGACAGGCTCAACTGTAGTTGGAAGTTTTAGTGTTTAATCAGTGGCAATCAGTCATGACAGTGACAGCTGCCCCTACTATGACAGGTTCACTAAGAGTTTAAACTAAAAGAATACCAGAAGACAAAATACATAATTGCTAGTGTTGAAAAATATTGGATTTCCACAGTGGTAGGACCTTTGTATTTTCCAATAGAGGCATATTCAAGATATTTATATATTTAAAAAAATAATAATTTAAGATTTAAAATCCTGTAAAATGTACTATGTTCCAAGTCTTTGGAGAAGTGCTGACCTATTTTAGAAGAACATGAATCCTCTTTTTTGTGAAGAACAGCAGCCTTGTGCTGGATTGACATATGAAGCAAGCTTGAATCTGGCACTGATGAAAATAAAAAGTGACTGTCAAAACATTGTGAGAGATAAATCAATACAAAATAACATAAAGAATCTAAATAATTTAATGTAACAATGTAAATTACAGTTTGTAGTTCACACAGTCAGTGAGTTTTTGTCTGGCACATAACACTAGTGACGTGCTGGTGATGAGGTGGTGAAATGTCTGCTTACCCGTCCCCTCTACTTCAGACATTGCCAGGCTATGACGCCTCTTTTGTTCAAGGGCCTGTTGTCTCATCACAGGGCCAGTGATTATTTTGTGATGTTTTGCCTGAACAGAATATGATTATAAGTTAAGGGCTTGGACATCCAACATAAATAAAATCAAAGCAATGTTGTCAGATCCTGGTCCAGTATTTCCCGGTATAAAATATTGGTGCCAGCAGTAAAAGAAGCCCGACCAAGGCTTCATCAAATTAAATGCAACAATTACAAGTTGAGAGCTGAGCAAGTTAAAATTCAATGTTTTTTTCTACAGTTGTTAGATCTTTTTCTTTTCTGGAGAGATTTTTGTAAGTATAAGAGGTAATCAACCATTAATTAGACTCATGGTGATGTAAGAGCAGAATGACACTGGCAAAGTTGTGAATTGCCCTGTAGCCCATGTTCTGCAGCAATTAATCATAAAGTAGTCAAGATTAATTAATTTCAAAATAATATAACTCAAAGCAATTCTTTTTTGGTAAATTTTTCAATATACACTATTGTAATAAAATTAAAAGTAGATTTAATAACCTAGTTTAATATAGACAGATTCAAATGTTTCAATACTCAGAAAACACAAAGTTTGTGAAGCTCATCCTCCAGACTAATGTCCTCTCCTTCGTTCTCTTCAGACCACTGAGCTCTCTGACAGACCACAGGTAGTAGCCAGGTGCTGGGAGATTCTCCCCTCAAAGGCACACATCTGTTTCAGATGGGGTTGGGAAAAGGTGGCACCTTTTGTAAAATTGCTAAAATGCAAAAGCTCATTCCCTGGCATGAGTATGAAGTGGAGAAGAGCTGGCCTGAGTTGCAGGAGGAGGCAGCAGGCAGAGAGCCAGTGGTTAGCAGTTGGGGAAGCTACGGCTGTCTTATTGGCATGCTGGACCAGGTACCCACTTCTGTCCTGAGACAGCTGTAAACCAGCAGCCCATAGCACAGCAATCAGGCGCCTGTTTCTTTAGAAGAATGCTGATGTGCTGCAATCTGCTGCTTTCCGCTTTCTGCAGCCAGCACTTCCATCTCTCCTATATCAGAATGACAGTCTTGGCCACTATTTCTCATGTCAGGTACAGATTCCCAAAAACATATTGGAAAAGAAAGTGTGTAAAAGATATCTAAAACTAATGCCGACCTTTGCAAAGATTAATTTGTTTGCTGTGATAAGTGCTGGCTGTCATCACTAAGCCAAGTGACCTTTACGTCACTGTCTCTCTGAGCATGAGACTTGAAGCATGTATTAATGCAGACCTGTACCATCACTCTTCACTCCAGCATAAAGTGTCTGTTCTGGGGATCAAGGAAGTAAATATCGGGGAAAGGAACAATGATATCCGATTCATCTTAGTTGTCGCAGAAACTCTTGTAATGCTTCTTAATCAAATCTTTCCCCAGGCATGTGCTATATGTTACAATTAATATCAACAATGACTCAAGACACAGGAATCAATTTCTTACTGCACAAAGCAAATACCTGGAGGACATGATATTATCCTGATTATGCTTTATCATTATTGTTGATTATAGTCTTTTCCAGCAGCTAGACTGAAGTGAGATGAGAAAATCTGCTACATAACTAAGAAAGGCAAAATACGAGATGTAGCCTGATTTCTTCAAGATCTCCTGGGTCTTCAATTTACAAAGTCACATCTGGATTTAGTTTAATCCACTCCATGATTGTCATGTAGACTACTCGATCTGACACCAAATTGCAGTACATAATTACTTTCGGAAAAAGAGTCTGAAAGGCTCCAGGGCGGACCTGGGTCAGGTTTTTAGGTTCATGGTGTTTACTTTGAACCCACCTGGAGTACATATTACATTGAGGTACTGTGTTTTCCACAGATTGTTATTAAAATATATTAGTATAGTATAGTATAATTTTAACATTATTTCAAACATTAGTGTGTTTAACAATATACTCATCATGATACTGCTGGCCCAGAAATCAAGTACTGAAAGTACTGTCATGGTATAGGTCTCTTGGTTTATTTTGGTGTTTTTACTAGTATATTCTAGTCTTTGTGTCTCTGGTGCTTCATTGCCTTCATGTCTACTGTGCTTCAGGATCAAACCACTCCACCTGTATGTCTCCTACTGTTGAGCCTCAGCACCTCAACCACCCACCGCCCAGTCTCTGACCTCTGAAACTACACTTCACCAGCAACTCAAGCGACAGCCACTTGCTTGTTTTTGTGATTATACTGGAGTATCTGTAAATAAATCCCTTTAACCCCTTTCCCTTGTCTGTGTCTCGCTCCTGGGGCCAGTAAAGAAAAATCAGTCTGTAAAGTGGAGTTTCTGTGGTTAAGTTGAAGTTATCTACATTTATATCCAGATTACTTACTGCATCTGTGTTCCTCTTGTGGATATCAGGGAGTGGTATACCAAATTTCTGGTGCACAATGGCTCTGTTGTTTGGGTGAGCGGGATTACACAGCAAACGCATAGTTAGCGATAACTTGTGCTGAAAGAGACAGATAGAGGAAATGTTTCAAAACATAAATTATTATAATATGTGTAGTAGAAACCGCAACAGCATATTAAAGATTTATATGATAATCAGAGCTCATAAACGAGTACTGGTTTCTGAACATGAATAATAATCTACCTTTTCTCCAGGTGAAGTCCCTGGAAGGTCTTTTTTTTGTGGGTGCACATCTGGGATACTCTCCAAAGCAGGTGTCCTGTGTAATGTGTCTCTTTTAGGTTCACAATACCCATTACCAGAGCTTATGATATTCTAAACATATTTCTAGCAGTGAGCTAACAAAGGAGAGTGTCCCCACTTTAGACAGTTATTTAGTAACAACACATGTGAACCTCTGCTTACCAGTACTTACCATTTGGGAATCTGCACTGTCTTTTTCTGTAGATCTTCAATGCTTGGAAGAACCAGAACCTGCTTAGTCACTGTTTTCAGATAACCCTCTGCATGTTTCTATTTATAATAAAAGAAAATAAAAGTTGCCTGTTTGAAATTAAGCTACATTTGTCTGATGTATATTTAATATTATTATCAGTCCTTATTCTGCATAAAGCATCCTCACCCTGATGTTACTCTCTGTCTTGCGAATGGTAGCATCCAAGGCTTGAATGTCCACTGTTTTTCCCCTCTCACAGATGGTGAATTTCTCAAGACCACATCTGAGTTGTTTCAGGTCATCTTGAACCTGCAATGTACAGCTGATGTTCATCTATAGTAGATTAACATAATGTGGATAACTGGCCTGAATACAAAAAGTTAGTTTTAGCCTGCAGTTTGCATCTTCCAATCAATATACTAAAATTTCTTTTTCAAGCATTACTCTTAAAGGCATAACTTTTGACAAACACAACGTTGCGTGTTTTCTTTGTAATTTTCTGTGTAACGTTACAGTTTTGAAATAAAACCGTGGTCATAAATTAGCAAATGCTAAGTTGAGCTGATAAACCAGTTAGCTCGCTAGCTAAGGCCACAAACATTGACTAGCTTTAAGGATTAGCTAGCAAAACGAGTAGTTAGTTATTAATTTAGCTAAACTAAAGAAGCTGCATAACATTACCTGCAATAAAACTTTTCCGACCTTATCTTCGTTTATAAGCTTGTCAGACATTTTTAAAAATAATATGACTCGAACATATGTCACAATATCACAGTGTAGACTTGTAAATGAATAGCTAACATTAACTACTGTTAGGAAACCGGTTAACTCGCAACTAATCAGTGAAAATTCTTCAAACAAAATGCGTAACCATGACAACGAGAAGACTCCATGACGCTGACCATCATGCTTTTTTGCCCCGAGTATGAACTATCAGACAGTATCATCCACTCTGCCTGTGTGCAAATCACTGGACAACTTTGGTTAAAGTTAATGTTGAAAAATCTAACTGTGGTCCTACTTTAATATTACTTTAACAATTCAAGTAAACATAGATTATGAACTTATTGGTCGAGTTTTTGGAGGCGCTGCTTTGCCTGAGAGATAAATTCAGGGCATCCAAATCTCTATATGCTACGGTACAGGAAGCGAATATAATGTATTTTATACAGTCTATGGTAAATACCTAAATATAAGTTATATTTTAATATCAATATTATGAGAATAATTAATGCAATAAAAACGCACATAAATGTATCAAAAAATATTATTAAATTAAGCTGTAAGTCCTGTTTCTTCACAGTAACGTTGCACCGGAAGAGACTGTCGAGTTCAAAGGTTATTAAAGTTGGTTAACGTCCCGTTAAGCTAGCAACTGAACAATCTTGTCCCAGATATCTTAGAAATGTCAACCTCAGAGGAAAACACAGAGATTACTATTCCATGTGTGCTCATCACCAGCTGTGACAATGGGTTTAAAGAAGAGGAGCTCATCAAACGTAAGTTTAGCACAGCTTACTGTGCATGAACAGGCTAACGCTAAAGCTAACTCAGATAACATTTGGTAGCGCATGTATGACGCTAATACGGGTTAATAACCTGTTTGTCTCGAGTTGTCAAGCTAGTTAAGTGATGTCTTTTTGTCGAGCTGTTATGAAAACAGCAATGGTAAGACTGAAATAGGTTACGCACATCTTATTTCTACAGGTCGAAGTGAAAGCAAGCTGAGCAACTTAGCCTCGCGTAATGTCTCTGTTTGAATGTGTAGTTTCTAATCAGTGTGTGTTTGTGTCAGAGATCCTCAGTACGAAGACTTTACCTGAGCCGGTAAAGAGAGAAGAATTAGTAGCCTGGTATCCATGGACCATCAACAACAAATACTATACAGCAGAAGTCAGGCTATGTGTTGTACCGAGCACTTTTCAGATGTCCTCGGAAATTGCCCAGTCCATGCAGGCTTTCATCGCTTATTTTGACAGCTCAGTGGTACGTGACTTACCTTAAACTTAAGATCTCAACAGTATATCCTGTGATGCATGTGTAACATTTATTGTATGTGCATGCTGTTTGCAGAAGGGCGGTCTGGAAAAGCTGCATCCTTGGATATCAGTGGTGGAGGATCTGGCTCCAGAGGTGCTCATTCTGGTTTGTGACAGAGTCTGTGAAAATGGTTAGTTGTCCTATGTTGTATGAGAGTACAAAGCACTGGAATACAACTTTGTGAGTTACTATATGGCATCTGAAATGTACTTTGTATTCTAGGTGTCACCAGACATGAAGCACAACAGTGGTGTTTGTCTCATGCATTTGAGCTGGTGGAGCTCAATCCACAGGAGCTGCCAGATGAGGATGGTGAGTTTTACAGACACACATTATATTTTTATAGTTCATGTTTTGGCGACGTGTACTCACTCACACTGCCTTTGTTGCCTTTATCAGATGACTTTCCAGAATCCACAGGAGTGAAGAGAATTGTCCAGGCTCTCAATGCCAATGTGTGGTCCAGCGTGGAGATGAAGGATGGTGAGATGCACTGCAATTACCTATCACACCTTCCTCTGACTATTTATCTCTGTGTATGTATGGTATGTGACTGTTTATATCTCTGTTTGATAGGCCACAATCAAGGTTTTGGTCTGATGAGTAGTTTGGTGGCCTCCAGACACAACAATCCACACCCACACAGCTGTCAAGATCCTCCAGTCAGTAGCAATTTTGTGACCATTTTTATTATAATAATTGCAATTGCCTTTCAATGTGTTATTACTCTCTTCTCATGTTTATCAATGCATTTTTCAATCTGTCAGTTTTCGAGGAGATTTGCTAACCTTAGCTCCTTTTCTGTGTCAGTCTTCCGGTTTGCCAGTAGAGGGCTCAATCGTCAGTGAAGGGGCTAACCATACAGAAAGTAGTACAAACACCGACACACAGGGAGATGCAGTAGTTGGTAAGTGAACACCTCTTAATGAAATCTGTTTTTGCTGTTGATGCTGATCCTGTTGACACATTTTCTTCAGTATGCTCCCCCAAAGGACAAATACCTTGACGATCAGAGATGATAGGACATTACGTGTAAAGTTATTGTTCATGTGTTATCTCTCAGATGCTATGACTGATTTGGACATTCAGGAACTCGCTAATCTCACGGCTGGAGATGCAGATGTGGATAACTTTGAACGCCTCTTTACTAAATTAAAAGAAATGAAAGGTAATTGAGAAATGAAAAGCAAAAACACAACTTTGTGCCTTTCTTTGTGTGTTTACACTTTGCTCTCATTGTCAGTATGGAGGTCAAGTGTTGTTGTATTGATTTCATTTATAATAGTTTGGTTTTCTCTGCTTTTCAACCTGCAGACAAAGCTTCCTCATTACCTCATGAGCAGAGAAAGGTTCATGCAGAGAAGGTAAGCAACTGTCTTCACCCCTGCTTACAAGACACTAAGACTGGGACCTGTACATGCTCATAGTTTGTGTGTCCTGATTCTGTAAAAGATTAATCATCTTGCATGAAATTGTTTTGAACATCACAAACTGGCAATAGTATCTTCACAACGGCACACCATTGCTAAAATAGTCAATCCATACTTAAATAAGACAAACAAATCTTACTTGTAAACATTTAAACTCCCATTTTGAGTCATTACACTACATCTGCTTTTCAGGTAGCAAAAGCATTTTGGATGGCCATTGGTGGCGACGATGATGAGATAGACGGGTTATCATCGGGTGAGGAAAGCTAAAAGTAGCTACCTGTGACTCGGTCTCTTTTCCTCTGATCCTCCTCCTTTCCTGGGGCTCCCACAAGATCCAGCGCCCTTGTACCTGCTCCTTGTACCTGGAAAGTGGAGATGCTTACAGATGGTGCTGTAGGCATAGTCATGTTTAGAAACTTGTGATTCTTAAAATGAAATGATTGCAATACTGTTGTATAGTGAGAAACAGCTGAATATCTCGATTAGGGAGAGAAGAGAGCCAACAGACGGCCCTGACCCTCAGTCTTCTCCCCCGGGTCCCTCGCTATACTTACCACCACCTCAACACGTAATAGTATCGCAGGAAGAAAAATAAAATTATGTGGGCTGTGATTTATGTATACGTCCTTTAGGTACAGTTGTCACATATATTCTCAAGTGACATAATGTGCCTTATCCTTAGATGAGTTGTAAAACATTTAATGCATATTCTGTTGAATCAACATAAAGACTTGTGATTTTAAAATTCCTGCTCTTTTAGTGTGAGTGTGGTGTATTTATTGTTAACAAAAGACTGTTTCATTACATGGTTACATACAGCTCATCTCATAATGAAAACAGATGCAGAGCAGAAAAATAGGAACACCTGTTTGCAGCAATGGAGTACGTCTCCAATAAATAATGTTCACTTCAGTCATGGTGCTGTATTGGAGAGTGTTAGTGTAGTTTACATTTGTATGTGCCACCACAAACTAAAACCTCAAAAGTTGCCCTAGAGGTTTATCATCAACTCTGACAGTCTCATAATCAGCACATTTAACGGGACAGTAATATTGGACTGCATTCATGTCTGGGGGATTCTATTTTTCTAGTGGCTGTTGTTTTTTTTTGTTGTTTTTTGTTAGTTTTAAAAACACTTATAATTATTTTTACTCAGGTGCAATTTATTAAATTTTCACAGATAACAAAACAATGGTCATTTGAGAACAAATATTAGGCTACATGAAAAAACATGTACATAAGACTTGGAACAGAAAACCACCAACTAAGAATATCAAGGAACACAAGTACTGATACAGATCTACCAACTACCTAATGCACTGTAGTACGCGGTATTTCAGTGTAACACCATGTAACTGTTTCAACTTGATTACATGGCGACTCAGACTTTTGTACTTTAAGTAAGTGCAGGATAAACATGGTGGCTTCATAGACAATGACCAGAGACAGCGAGCATATTACACATGCCTTATAGTGTAGCAATGTACATGTAATATACAGTATTTACTAGACGAGCAAACTACCACTAGAACTAAAGCTTTACACTGATCAACACAGTAAGTTGGAAGTGCATCATGTACCCACAAGGAGCATAGTGTACTATTGGCTAACAGTTGGTAATATGTGAAAAGACCTGCATTTATTTTTTCACTCTACATGCCATCAATGGATGAACCACAGCAATGGTTGCTGCTACTGAGTACCCTTCACATTGAAGTCACACGGCGCCTAAATTCAACCGCTTCACTATGATCACTCATACTGTATTTCATACTCTATGTTCCTATTGTGAACTAACAGTTATAGCTAGTACAATAATGCTATGTGTCACACTTAAGAACTAGTTGACCCAGGTTAAAGAAGCCCGCATTTAAGCAGGCCAAGTTTTTGGATCATTAAAGCAAAGTCCTTTTGTGAATCTACTCATGCCAGAGGTCAGTCAGGTCCACTGTTTCAAGCAATGCATGACTACAAGAAATTACAAGCTATAAATATTTATGTACAATCATATTGAGGCATTAAAAAAAATATATTCCCATGCAGGACAGTATGAAAAAATAACTTATAAAATGTCTCTTTCACTGAGCAAAATAGTTTTCATACAAGGGTTCTTTTCAAGAAACAATGGTGCTAATGTCTATATTTTGTTTAAAATAGATAAAATACCAATTACATGATCAATCAGATAATTGACACTTTCATTAATACAGACAATATGGGCAAAGTACCTTGTACTTAAAATATTAATTAAATATATTCTATTTAATCACTACTCAGAATTACATTTTTCATGTTAATTTATGGTTCAATTAATAAATAAGCCTCCCAATTCAGCAATTACAAAGAGTGGTACTGGGACACTGAAACACCAGTGATGATAGCATATTCTTAATCTTAGCTAATTCATAGAATCAAAAATGTTTTGAAACATGTAAAAGGTGACAAAGCTGAAACTGTACCATAACTTCAACTTGGGAGAAAAACATTTCAATCTCCTTTATAGAAAAGAATTACAACACTCAGCATAGACTTGACATCTGAATGAATAATGAAGAAAATGTGGTTAGTCTTTTGAAACCTATTGCAAATACCCTGTGGCTGCCTGTTGTACAAATGAAAACAAAGTAATGTAAAAGTCCTAAAATAACCATCAAATGGAGACACTAAATGGTACTAAGAAAAGTGCTATACAACCCCAATTCCAAAAAAGTTGTGACACTGTGTAAAACCCGAATGTGATCATTTGCACCTGTTACCAATGAACCTGTTTACCTGTGGAAGGTTCCAAACAGGTGTTTTTGGATCATTCCACAACTTTCACAGTCTTTAGTTGTGCCCGTCTTATTTGAAACATGTTGCTGCCATCAAATTTAGAATAAGCTGATATTTACAAAAATCGATGCAGTTGATGAGGTCAAACACTCAATCGGTTGTCTTTGTACGTTTTTCAATTGAGTCCAAGTCAAAAAGAATTAGCATATTATCACATTCTGCTTCATTTATGTTTTACACTGTATCCCAACAATTTTCGAGTCAGGGTTGTAATTGTGAGGTGAAATCTGAGAGGCAGCAAAGGAGGAGAGTGATTTGTTGATTTGATGAATGGCATCTTTCCTTATTATCACTGAGAGTAGTGTGATTTTCCTCTGTGGTTTATGTATACATGTGTGAATGGGAAGGAGGGTTTCTGGGAAGCATGTTCCTATGACACACTGGAGCAGTGGATGCTGGGAGAGCCCATCTGTGTGAGGACCTTGTCCAGCCACTGCAAAGGGCCATTGAGATGCAGCTCTATCCAGCAGGGGGTGCTGGTCACTGTCTGACGTCTGCAGAGCACAGGGAAGAGTGGCAACATTACTGATAGCTTTTCATACATCATAGTACCATACATTTAAAATGACTGAGGCATGTCATGTCATATAACTTCATTATAGTCAGTGCAAAGAGACAGTCTGCTCACTATTTTTGTCTGAGCTGAATTTGCACCAACACTGAAGCCAACTGTAGAGGCTATTTCTGAAGTCATTCAAGTTTCTATTAGAGATGTTTTTCTCCAAGGTGTTTGGTGCCAGAAATTTAACACGCACCACTCACAGTCCAGTGGGAATCCCCCTTGCAAAGGGTGTCTGAAATGTGTTCACCTCCCACTCCATGTCCCCTGCATTCTTCATCCGTTACTCAACCCTCTCTTGCCGACTCACCATCCCCCATCACCCTCATTTTTCCTTTCCAAGTCTGCTACTTTCTGTCCACAACACTCCCTAATTTTTTTAGCCCCCAAATTGAATTTAATTATCCTGACCATAAACATCAAGGCCCTCTTATCGTTTCCTCTTAGGTTTGGGGAAATCTGCCTAATGAAATGTTTGTTTCCTAAGTGTGTGAGTAAAGAACCCTTAACACCAATACACTGAACTTCTGTTTACTAATAACTTTAAACAGGCTTTGACAAAGACAACAGCATATGGACTGTGTGTGTTAAAGCAGGTCCTGCTGGTATGGCTTTATGTGCTGCTGTCTGCAGAAAGATGTCTTTTACCAAGAGAGGAGCCCTGAGCAGAGGAGAGCAGGTTCACAGAGGGCCCACTTCAGATCCCCTTAAATTCTCTGCCCCCCCCCTCCCACACTCCAGGGACTACTCAGACTTGACAGCCTCCCTCAACATCCACTGTGTTTGTTCAAGAACACAGCCCCATATGAGAGAAGAAAGGCAAAAAGCAATGTGACAGAAGGAGGTTGTGGTTCCCTTTTTGAGTCAGTTAAATGTTACTTGTTAATTCTTTTGGCCTCTGCTCAAATTTTAGAATCTGATTCTTTATGTTGGCATTTTTTTGGTATAAGTAAATTAAAAAAAATAAGAAATACTTTTAACTGAATTGAGAAATATTGCTGCTGTTTATTATATTGAAAATTACCTTACTGGAAAATGGCCTGTTAATCATTCAAATATGGCATCTTCAGCACACAGCATATTATATAGTATATTTGTCTTATGCTGGCACATATTCATTTGAACATGAACTGGTTGACTTCTCCAGTGTTTACTGTTAGAGTACAAACACATTCAGTCAATCAGATGCAAATGTCCTAAGCACATTTAATGCAATCATATAGTTGCATTAAGCATTTTAATGTGTTTGAAATGTGTTTATTTACCTGTACTCAGCTCCCCAACCTTTGACAAAACTCATGCGAATAGTGCACATCCGGGTGAGTTGGTAGACAGCCTCAAAGCCCTGGTTGACGGACTGGGCGAGCAGAGCAGCGAACTCCTGGTTGTTGAAGATCTTTAGGTTGCAGCCTGCAAAATAAAGATGTATTATTAGGTGTACTAGCATTGAGAATAAAAAAGATGTCACTGGAATGCAGTTATGCTGTGGTCATTTCGCCTCTGTTGGCTTCATGTGCTTGTGTGTCTCCTCTCATGCTAACCTGGTGGTATTTTGCAGACAGTGGCGGGGTGCCAGCCATAGCGCTGGTTGCAGTTGGGACTCTGGACAAAGATGGCACTGTCACTGAGACACTCTGCAAACACCTCTCCCCCAATGTAGTACAACCTCACGCCCCGTCCTGGAAAGAGAAGAGAGAGGATTTTCCCTCAGCTCACGCCTGCCTGCTGATTATGTCGAGCGCAAATATAAAAGGCAAATTAGATCAGAGCTTATGTGGTCCCTTTGAAATAAAATGAGTACCTATGTGTCTGCGTGTGAGCTCTACTGCCGAGTTGCGGTTGACGTTGGACAGCAAGCCGAGACAGAAGCGTTCAGAGTTGGAAGGGTCTGTGAATCCGTCTACTGTGAGGGAGGGCTGAGAGGCATGGAAGGTCTCTCCTACACGTTGGTTCAGCTCATAGTAGGAGATAGAGCACCAGAAGGCAGACTCACAGTACGTCACAGGTTGTAAGTCTGTGTGAACAGAGGGTGGGGGTAGACGGACATTAACAGAAAAACAAGCTCCAGTTAGGTCCATGAGAAAGAATCAAAGAGTTCACAAGAACAGGTAAACTGCTTTACGGTTAAACAAGCATTTGACTGTGAAGATGCACGCTACTGATAAAGTTTCCCTTTGATTTCTCTTCAAGAGCTCTTTCCCACGACCCTCAAAGCCCCAGCCAGGAATGGCCAAGACGTGACGTACATATTTATTTTTCAACAATGACCTCCTGGTGGCTTTCTACATAGATAGGATAACCTGGCAACCGGATATTATTATTATTGCATTACCTTGAGCTTTCTGTCGCTGGCTTTTCCACAGACAAGGACAGACCACAGACAAAGACTCCATTCATACCATGCTTACTCTGTTACTGCCCTCAGGCTATGCCTCTCAGACATAGTCCACTGCTCCTGTATATTGCTCATCTGTCTCTCTCTCTCTCTTTCTCACACACACAAACACAGACACTCACCTCCACAAATTTATTCTAATCTTCATAAGAACAGCACCATTGCTAAGATGTCAGCTATTTTTGGTTTACTGCCTTGTTTTGACTTGCTCTGACTATGGTACAATCATTGGGTCATTGGGTTCAGTAAGGTGGGGATGGGTCCATTGTGGGAGGATGATTCAGATTATAACACCTCTAGAACTCTCCTACATGGAAGCTCTTACTGTCTACAACACACATGGTATGCAGTATGTGCCCAGGCTAGCTGAGCCACTGGCATCCTGGTGACTCAGCTTGCTAAGGCACATACTGCAACATACCCAACATTCATTCTAATTTAAAATTAATGCACCAGTATTTAACTGCAGGTAAGGACAGTATCAGTTTAAGCTTTGGTGGTTTAGCTAAAGAGCTAGGAATTTGTGTTGTTTAGTTTGTACAACCAATGCAAAATTAGATAAATATCCTAATGAGAATTGTGCAAATTTAATTTCAAACCGGTTTGATACTTGAATGAAAATCAGAATGTCCAAATCACGTACAAGTGAGAGGAGCAAAAAAGGGGAGGACTTTAAAATACCATTAGATAAAGTGCCGTAGCTGTTAACCTCTGGGTTTGGGTGCTTAAAGGAACGAGAGTTATTGTGTGTGTTTGAAGATTAATACTTTAATACTTAAGTTTGTGAGGACTACATTTACTGTCTGCCATTTCATTTCATTCACTCTATAGTGCCTTCAAAATTTCCTCAATGGAATAAAATATAGCAGAAAAAAGTGTCCATGGCATGTACATTATCTTCTGCAAACAATCCCACAATGCAATAAGCTGCTTTTAAAGATGGGAAAATTACAGTTGTGCAACTCAACAGCCGTCAGTGATGATGCAAAATGATGATGAGAAGTAAGTGCTCTAAATCTCAATTTACTGCTCAGCATTGAATGAACTCTTGAGTGCTCATTATATAGAGAGTAGTGAAAGAGTAAATAAGAGTAATTTCAGACACAGCTGATATTTAATGATATATAAAACAGAAAATCAAGAACAAAGATTTGTAACATAGAAAATAAATGACTGATATGCAATTTGATCCCATATGTATGGGTATGAGCAGTATTATACTATACCTAACGCCATTTCTACCAACCAGATAAGTTCACATAACGAATGATATGCTCTGTAAGTAGAGCTGACCGCTTTGGTTTTGCTTACCAAGATTACTGTTTGCGGGTGACACGGGATTGGGCGACAGGCTGGGTGAACCTAAAATAGAGCAGTAATAGAGGACTGGTTCATGATCCTGATAAGGCATAATTAGAACAGCATGCTCTTGAATTGTGTGTACTGTCATGTGACTCACCTGTGTCCATGCTGTGGTTGAGCTGGTGATCATTTGTCTCACCATCCTCACTCAGATACCCTGGTGGGGGAGTTTCTGTAACATACAAAAACAGATCAAGATTAATCACAAACCCCTGATCTCAGCATATCAAAATGTATCATGTTTTCAATTATGACAATTTGTGACTTAAATGCTGTTTTAGTGACTTTTGTCTTACGTCTTGAATGATGGAGACAAAAATATTTGTACAACCAACTTTTATGAAGAAAGTTTTTTCTTCTTTTGTTCCCTTTTGTTTCTCAAGTTCCTACAATAACCATCATTAATCAGAAACACTGCATTCGAGGACAAAGCCATTTTCTGACAGTCCTCTACAGACGAAGAACACACTAAATAATCAATTATGAGAATAAGAGTTTGCACTGAAATAATGGTCTTGTTTTTCTCACCGGGAATATAGTTACTCTGGGGCTCAATGCCAGCGGGGAAGTTGGTGTTCTCAGGAATGGATGGACTGTAGTCATCCAATGGTGGAAACTCTGCAGGAATATCTGTATGTCTTGGCACTAGGACAGGAGGCAAAACTGGAGACGCATAGATACATTCATTAAGGACCAGTTCAGCTCTGTATACTGGCAAAACCATTATCTTAAATACAGTCATTTGGATCATGTAGCAATTAACTGCACTCACTTGGTGTCTCCACCCTCTGGTAGTGGTAGGGGTTGACGCAGACTTCATCCTTCTTGGTGTGGAAGGCAAATTCACAGTGGTCGACAGCCCTCAGCTCATGGTGGGACTGCAGGTCTGGCCAGCGCCACAAGCGACAGTAGATGACATGAGGAAGACCTTTTCTGTGGGAAACCTGGAGACGCCCGTCTAAAGATCTGAAAGACACCATCAAAAAGACTGTGGTGGTACATGCAGATTAAATGTAATCAGTCAGTGTCCTGGCTATTATTGGAATCATTTTCTTGAATTATAAGTTCCAACATTGAATTATATACCAGTTCTGAATAAATCAGCATTAACTGAAGGTTGGTGGAAGGAAGGTGCTTTTTCATTTACTCTATCAAAATACCGTAAGTATGAAAGACAGTATTTTTTGCCAACCAAAAGAGCGGTTTTACATATGCAAAGTGATGAAACCTCTTATCAACAGTTTTTGTACCTGTGAACTGTAGAACCACATATAATGCCATGAATCTCAAATGACTAAAAAAGGAAAGCAAGGAGTCTAACGAATGCTGATCTCTCCATTCACGTAGATCCCAGTGTGGTGATGGCTTTTTTCCCCCAGTTGAACTCAACAACAGTTCAGCTCATTGTTGAGCTGTCAGACAAGAAACATATGGTTCTCATTCTTTACTATAGCTTGGTCTCCTGCAATGTCAGAGGACTTAGGGTTTAAGACATCAAGTGAAATCTAGCTTCAAGGTGACCAATGAAGTTACTTACAGTATCACACCCAAATATTATGATTTATAATAATTATATATATTAAGACCAAGCGGTTGATGATGTCAACCATTTGACAAAATCTAGACAACTCAAAACAGTAACAATTAGTCTGATTTGTTATTTTAGTCTCAGAGGGGATGAAATGGAAATTACAGTTTTAGTGCAGAACTCTGTCATGTTTATTTGGCATGATGAAAAGTAGGAAGAAGAAGATGAATTTGCCACTGTTCCCGTCACAACTGTAATATAGATGTAAATGAGCCACACGTTTATGGACTGAATCAAATGGGGTGTACATCTTTACCACTTAATAGACTTAACTTGAAGTGAAGCATTTTGCTGCCATTGCTGACATTATGACTTACAGAAGAATTCCATCAAGAGCACAGACTTCAATGAGCAGCGGCCATGATAACCTCATCTCAATGACAGGAGACACCTGCAATAACTGATTCCCATGGCCACTACATACAAGGTGAGAGGATAAAAACTGGTCAAATGTTCCAAGACGAAACAGAGTATCCTAAATCACAGGTTTGAACCTCAAAAATATATCTTATTTTAAAAATATACCATAATGGTATGCCATTTGCATGGTCAGATGTTAGACATTAAGACTGGCCCATTAGTGTGATTGGTGTCAGCGTCTGTGCGCTGCTATTTGATCTGATAGCTCTGTCTAGTGGTTCACTAAATAAAATGATATATTTTCCACAAGTTTTCAAGGTTCATGCATTGAAATCAACAGCCAAATCAATCAATGGATAACATCTTAACTTTTTAGACTATGACACAATTTTCATCACAATTTAATAAAAGATATATCTACCTCAAGCAAGCAAAGATGTCAAGTGGGACTGAGACCAGTTCCAGTGAAGTTTGAGCAGTGCGATACCAAAAAAAATCGTAAACATCCTCCAAACACACACCACAGACCACCACCTCTGCCTGCTGTTCAAACAATTCAGTACAAGCTTTCAACAACATCACTGACCAACACAGAAGAGATGGTTTCATACTCATCTTTTCAGCACTGCCTCCTCCATAGAGAGCGTATTTGTTGGGTCAGCTGAGGTCAGCATTCCCATGCCTCTGCTGAGAGTGGCATGGGCTATGTCCTGTCTATCTGATTTGCCACTCTGACATGATGACCACTCTGATGCCCAGCTGGACTGAGGCAATCCTCTTGTCCACCAGAAGAAACAACAACTGTACAGCAGCCAGCCAGGGACTCACATGCACCTCAACACCAATGCAGCACCTCTTATCCTCTGACAATCCTGAGTGGGAGAGAAACCACTTCCAGTTGACGTTACACAGTACAAAAGTGTGTACTTCCCTGTGCCTGCATATGAAAAGCTATATAAAGAGTAGCAACAGGATAGCTTTTTGAGGAATCTGGTAGCCTAGTAGTTAAGATGCATATGACACGCTCTGACTGTGTTGCATATTATTCTTTTTTCTTCCTATCCTCATTTTCTGTCAATGTCTTTATTTTCCTGCAAAGACAAAAATGCCACCCAAATACTGTTTTCAATCATTTCTGTTCATTTACACCACAAAACAAATCACGGCATGGGCCAAAGAAAATTGATTTGCTCCCAGTTAACACAATGCTGATGTTTTAGTACGTAACGCTTTTCTATTTGGTTGAGTCCAATTTAGATGCAAGTGCCTCAGGCCTGCATTTGACCTCTTTAAATGCTGACAACCCCTTTCTCCCTGAGCAACATTACAGGAGGTGATGAAAGTACAGCAAAAAGTGGGCCTGCTGTAGTGCAGACTGATCACTGAATCTCTGTATCCCCAACAGACAGCAAGACAGCTGTTACTCTGTAAACCTACAGCCTCTGGACCCACCGAGATTGAGCCACAATCCAAACAGTGGCCCACGCCCTCCCAGGAGCCCAGAGCACATTCCCAGGAACTGAGAAAAAGTTTTTAATGCAGGTTAACACCCATGCTCTGACTTTAATGCACACCATGATGGAGGAATATCAAGCTACAAGCTGCCTGATTAAATATTTCCTCTAAAAAAAAAAAAAAACTTTAAAGGATGTTTAACAATAAAAGAAAGAGGTGTATTCTAGCCACCTTTACACTTCCTATGACCAGCAGGGCAGGGATGTATACCTGCTGGATTTATCTTATGTAGGTTTATCTTATAAGGATAAAGGGTCGTGAGATGAAAACTGGAAAGATTTTTGTGAAATTGTGCAACACCGACAATACTTCACACTGAAGAAATTATATATATATATATATTTACAGATGGACATTCAAGGCTATTACAGTCTCATTTATAGAGTTACAGCTGAGTGAAGACAGTGTCCAAACAAGTAAACAAATTCCATTGTGCAATATTTTAGTTCAACATCCAATGAATTGAAATCATATGAGCATCATTTCTTGACTCATCCAGACCAGTGAGTATACAACTGTTTGTATGCCATGTCCTGCATTACACCAAAAAATCTACCTCACACGTCAGTAAGCTATGAGTTACTGGTCTCAGACAGATGGGGCTCCCATATGGGAAATCCCAACTCAAGTCCTTATTCTACTTTCCCAGACTTTTCCCTGAGAGCACACACTCAGTCTAAACATCCTCTGTGAGTCAAAACCAGCCCTTCTCCTCTCCATCACACGTGTGAACTGTGGACATACTTGTTTATGTAGCACTCCATGAACCACAGCTACAATGTCAGCTGATGAAACTTGCTCAGACCTTTTTTTAAACTCACTTAGGCATTTGTGAAACACTATTATGTGCACATCACATTCATACAGTTTGAGCAGCACTGGTCTGCTGGTGCCTCTGACTGTCTTACTCTGATATTCTTACCCTGACCAATCTGTCCACAAGCCTAAACCTGACCTACGTCCTGTGGTTATTACCTGTCTGTGGGTGCTTATTACCGCATTACACCGGTGCTGCCAGTTGTGTAAACTAACGAAGAAAAATGACATAACAGACTTAAATGTATGGGTTGACAGCAGAGACGCACCATGTCCTCTCACAATAACATCTAATGAAATTCACAACAGTTTGCCATGTATCGATATTTCAGACTGATGAAATGATAATTAGCTGCTCCCGGTGTGCACAAGAAAATGTAATAATAAGCAGGAAAGCGGGTTAAGATTGTACTAATGAGCTAATGCTAGCTTAGCTATGTAGCATTTACTTTGACAGTTACCTATCATTGCAATCAAAATCCACCACATAACATCAAACTTTTAATGTCCTCATTAATACATTTACTAGCTAACCCGTATAAGTTAACGTTAATGAGTAAGCAAATAAAACTATTTTACTAATAAGGCACTGCTTCTAATATTAGCTCAAGCTAACTAGCAAGCTAACGGCTAACGCTAGCTGTCATCAACCGCAGCTTCCCAGCGCAGCCAGCTCGGAGGCAGCTAGTTAGCTCTGTTTGGGGTCGTTACCTGGGGATAGTTATGCATTTCGTGTTGACATTCTGTGTTGTGATGGCTTTTTCCAACTCGTCCAGCTGTCCCGTCTTTTTCAACTTCTTCACAAGACTTTTCACCGCCTTCTCGCACCATTTCTCCTCCTGCCCGTTCTGCTCTCCCTTCTTCCAGCCCAGCAGCCTCTTCACGATCGGAGGAGTGAACGGTAATATAGACATTTTAAATTACAACTTCAACTATTTATCGCAGCGATCTGGTTTAATTCTGCCGCCCTAGAATTACTAACAGGATAGTTTGTCCTTCCTCTGCAACGGCTAAGTAAGCTAGTTAGCTTAGCTGGCTAAACTCCCAGACAGACGAGCGGCTGGTCGCTGCCCGGGATTCGGCAGCGGCGGCTTGTGTCGCAGGTTCCCACCGATCAAGTCGTCCGTCTGTCGGTGTGGAGCAGCTCCTCCACCAGCCGGGCTGTCTGTCCGCCCCTCCTCCTCCTCCTCCTCCTCCTCCTCCTGCTCCTCAGTCAGCTGGTCTGTCCTCCACCTGGATCAAGCAAGTGTGGAGGACATGTGCAGCTTAGCTCTGTGTTTCTACACATGGCACCACCACTACATAAAACATAGGAAAAAGACATGCAGCAGCTTATTTTCTGCTTAGATTCAGGGAAAGATAATTCAACAATAAAGCATCAACATTAAATGATTAAAAATTAGAGATTAAAGAATGCATCCTCTCTGATAAACGACTTTTATATTACTGTATTTTGATCATTTGTTTTTACTACAAATACAGTTTGTCTTGCATATTTTTTGCAAGTGTTCTCTTAACTTTAACTGTGGTATCAGAGTCAGACATCAAACGTAAGAGGCAGGAAATGGAAGAAAAAAATCTTGTAATGAGAGATGTGTCAATTCTGAAAAGTGATCCAACCTTTGCTTTTACTATGTCCTTGAATAGAAAACCCTCAGGAGTAATCCCTTTGATCCCCTCATAAAAGTGATTTCATTTCACCTCAGATGCATCTTTCCAGAAATGGACCAGGGAGGTGGCTGTTCATTCAGTGGCTGTTTGAGGTTTTTATGGTGTTATTGATAAGTGCACCCCTGGCTGCTGCCTCCAGTAAACAGCAGTGTGCCAGTACTAAAAATATCCCTGTCCAGGAACAGCCCCCCTTTTCCTTCTCTCTATTTATAACCTCCATCAATGGCTGCTGTCTATTTTTAAGTAAGTATTTGGCTTGGCTTCTTACTTCCTTCTTGTTAAATAAATATTATAGCTATCTTGGCAGTGGCTCCTGAAAAATAATATTAAAGGACACTTCATGGCTCTGCACATCAGTCAGTTGGTGTATGTATCTAATGTATGCCCTATTCTAAGTAATGATAAACACTGAAGGGCCAATTAAGGCTGTAGCTAATGATTTTTTAAATTTTTATTAATCATCCAATTATTTTCCAGAACAATCAATTAATTGGTTTTACAAATGAAATAAGCCGCAGTCCCCTTTTTCAAATGGCAAGTGGTTGTTACACATTAAAGAATAGTAACACATGACATATGTTTTCAAATGTCTTTTTAAAAAAAAAAAAAAAAAAAAACTCATTGTCACATGAAAGAGAGAAAGGCAGCATATCCTCACAATATTGAAGTAGTAAGAAGGGAATTTTTAGCCTTACCGCTTTAGAAATTACTTGAACAATCCACTAATTATCAAAATTAGTTGCCAATTATTTTTCAGTCAATCTACTAAGTTATTAGTCCACTAATGGTTCAACGCTATTTATAATTCAACTTGATTTAACTCAGTGTTTAAATAGTCATTGTCATCAGTGAAGGAAACAGGCTGGAGAGCGGTGAGCACTGCTGATGCTCTGCTTCAGGGCCGGCCGGCACCTTTTACTGCCAGGGGACACGAGCTGGACAGCTGGCGTGGAGAGTTTTTGCGTGTCACTGTGTGTGTGTGTGTGTGAGAGAGAGAGAGAGACATGGGGGGGTGTATGTAGTATGTGTCAGACAGGGGGGCAGATGGGCCGCAGCAGGCAGGAGAAGGTCTTAGGGACAGAGTGAAGAATGATTTTGGACAAAAGGCACGATGGCTGGCTGAATAAGTAATGACTGCAGACAATCTGATGGATAACAATGGCATTGTGATGGACCACTCATGGGTTATGTGGGAAACAAGCAGGATGTGTTGCAGGGGCCCGATCAGCTGGGCTGCTGTCACAACAATACTTAGACAAGGATGGAGTAGCAATTAGAGTAAATACTGCTTTTGTGTGTCCATATGGGCAAATTGTAGTGATATTTGAAGTGATAAAACCAATGAATTCTTAGAATATATACAGTATATATTTAAAAGCAACCACTCATCCAGTTGTGATCGCAGCTTATACGCATTCTGTAAGATGAATGATAGCTTCCAGCCTATTGTACGATAAAAAGAAAATTGAGTAGCTCACATTTACCCTCCACAAACCTGTAATTGCCTCAGCAGCTAATTGCAGTGTGTTTGGAATCAGACGTGGCTGCTCAGCACAGCCCCAAACGGGTGGGGTCCGGTGCTCCCTGCAATCTCTGCCTTTTTTAATCTCCCTTCACACTGCAAGCTGTTATCTGTTGCTTGTAGCCATCAATCTCTCCCCAGACAGTGGCACCTTCAAATCTGGGGCAGTAGTGACCTCCCTCCTCTGTCCCTCCCTCTGGCCTGAACCGAAGCACCCTCAAATCCTCTTCATCTGGCTTCAGATCCAGGGAGGTGATGCACTATCACATCATCCTCTCTGTCTGACTCCTTGCTGTGATTCTCTCCATTCTGTTTATTTTTGTCTCTTATGGTGTCTCATGTTATCTTTTACTCTTCTGACATGCAGATATTAGTTTGCATTACCACTCATAAGGCACCATTAATAGATGATTTAGTCATAACTCGTGGCTTTATGAGTTGTTACTAAATCACTCACTAAAGTTTTGGATCAATCATAAGATTATTAATGCAAATAACTTTTGGGTTGCCAGGTTTGTGAAAATCTCTGGCTGGTGTTTATCCTCATCCAACATGACACCTGCCTTAAGTTTTTGTTACTTTTTATTATTCATTTTTCAATATTCGCTCCAATGGACTGTCACACCACTTCTGGGAAATACTGGCAGACCATCTGAACCAAAAACTATTTATTTACAACATAACATTAACATTTACATATACTGACATGGCAGCTTATTAGAATCAATTCATTATAGGAGATTTATTTATGGATTACCAACATTTCTAGAAAGATCACTAACCTAAAGGATTTTTCACAACCTAGCAACCCAATACTTTTTCATTATTGAGTGTAAGAGTTTGCCTTTCCATTAACACTTAAATGTAAAAAAAAGAGAGAGCGACAGTCTGATGAGTCATGCAGTGTTCTGCAATGATCTTACATTATTTTCGAGAATATTATCCTGATATGTTTTCCAAAATTGTAAGAAAATCTGTGGAATATAGGTTTGATGTATCTCATCAGTCCATTACATTCACAAGTTGATTCACTGGCTGCAACAGTCTGTGACTGCAGACTCAATAGCAACAAAATAAATAGTATATCACCACCTAGTGGCTTTGACGTGGTACTACAGCATTTAATGTCGCACACTCACACCCATAAACCGAGATGATTTTGGTTTTTGGCCAAATATTTTCCCTCATATATCCTGCGTATATCACCCTATCTCAAATGTCCAATTCTCTTCAGTAGAAGATATTTTAACATGTCACAGTAGCAAATGCACAGGTATAATTAAGAAAATCATTATGACTAAATTCCATTCAGCTGCTTGAGTTTCAGGGTCCTCATGTTGCACAATGCCTAAATTTCTTTAAATGTAGTACTGGGGGGTACAATGAACAATAGTTTATTTAGATTGGGTAGTAGAAGAATTTTCTCTACACAATAAAGGAACAATAAATCCTTCAGATTATCAGAAAAAAATCTGCTCCAAAATCAACAAATTAAAGGTACCTTGTTTTCACCGGACAGGGAGAGCATGAAAAATTGTAAACTAAAAAGTAATCAAGCAAATATAGTAGAGTAAAAAGTGCAACATTTGCCTCTTGGATGTAGTGAAGTACAAGTAGAGAAGAAGTTGCATAAAATGTACAAATACCTCAAATTTATACTCACATACAGCAGTTGAGAAAATGTCTTTCGTCATATTCCACCCCTGGGACACTTGAGGAGATCAGAGCCATTGTTAATGTTATTAGTAACACCTGTGCTTTTTACCATGACAAGTCAAAATGTTGAAAAGGCCTGTTGTACCTTGAAAATATATTTTCTTATTTTAGATTTAAGTACAATAGGACATTCTTTGTGTGGTTGTGTGTGTGTCTGTTTTTGCCCATGCTCAAGTATGGTTAGGATTCACTGTGATTATAATTTATTTGTGAATCAGTGCCAGTGATTTATATGCTATTCCATAAACACAATTTACATGTTTATTGTGAACAATGGCCCATAACAGCATTAAGTTGATTCAGAGGCTTTGCAAAATATCTCCTCATCTTACATATGGATGGAAGGCGGCACTTGGCCATGATTCATTAATTTCACCTCCAGGCTAAAATGGCTTTCTGTATAGCCTGAACATCAAGTACTTGGCCCTGTATTTACAAAGGAGCTCCCCCTTTGTGACTCTGTTTTATGGGTGGACATTGATACCGTTAGTGATAGACACTTTAATTATGACTATTATTTACTTGCCTTTTTTAATTCAGAAAGAAAAGTTTGGAAATCAAAGTGGATTTCTTTGAAGTGATAACCCCACAGTCAGTGTTCAGTTTCTCTTGAAAGCACATAGCTTCACATAGATCAGACTTTCATCTTTACAACTTCCTCCACAAAGCTTGTGGAACTTGTCATTTTCTGAGATCTGGTAAATACACTCTGTCACTCACACCACCACCAAAACTAATGATTGTGAAATTAGTTTCAGAGCAATCAGGAGCTCCCCTGCTAAGACCCACTGTATCCATATGCATGAAATTGCTTGTGTTAATACATGCTATGAATCGTGGGTAATGCAGTGAATAATTCTGACTGCATGCAATAATGCTATCTTCTATTAGATTGGGGACTGTTGTGAAGCTGGAGCCCTGTGGCAATATGCTTGTAAATGGCCATGTATGGATAATTAAGCATTACACTTGAACATTAAAACTTGCTTATTTCAGAGAGCTGCAGGCAGTGGAGAGCTCTTATTGGACTCATCACTATTTTTGGTGTTTCCCTATAATGTGTTCTCATTAGCATTAGTATGCAAGCAATTGTAAACTTTTTGATCTCTCCTACTGTATCCCTGAAAATGAGTTTTCATTAGCGTGAGTATATTAACAATTGTAATCTTTGTAGAACATTTTTAGACATGCATTTTTCAATTGTACACTGAGGTGTAATAGTATTACCTCACTAAAAAGACTGAATCAGTGATGTCTAATAGTGCCTGATTTTTTTTTCATTTTGTGCTTTAAACTTTTTATTGTGTTCTCTTCTATGTTTGTCTGATCTTCAAAAAAATACAATTAAATATTAGAAATTTCATAAGGAGAGTTTTCTTTTATTTTGTACATATTGGTAACAGATTATATCAAGGAATTTTAATATTATAATACTGCATTAATAGCAGTGTTCGAGAAATGCGTTTTACACTTCCTAATTTTCCTGCTGTGTCCTTCTGGCTGTCATTTCTGAGCTGACTGACCTGCCATATTTCAGGGAGGTAAATAAACACATTCCTCAGGACTGGCCGATGACAGGAGAGACCGGTTGTCCTTCAGCTGTTGTTTTTAGGTAAACCTTGTTTGCATCATCTGTGTCCTGTGCTGCCGTCACCCCCTTTTTATCTAATCTCCATCCAGTCAACAGGGGGTTAATCATGTTAGAACACGGCAGCGTACCAGCAGACCTGGACCACCGGGGCTGGATGAGCAAGTGATGTAGCAAGGTCAGAGACACACTGTCTGTAAGAGAGAGTGTCTTCATGAGAGGAGGGTCCAGCAGGTGTATGTTAACATTAGGAATTACAGTAGATGTGATTGTGCTTAAACAGAGATATGACAATACCATTTGGATAAAAGGCTACATCATCATCTTCTTTTGTCAAATGTGTGTTTGGACTGTTTCTTAGACTCAAAAGGCAGATGCATTCTGGGAGCCACAGATGTGGGGGATAAAAGGGGATTGAGTCTGAAGGGAGGGCAGCCAGATTAGGACCAAACTGCCTTAATTATGTGTCACATAAAGTAGTGTCTTTAAAAAACTCCCACACACAACCAAATAGCCTCTGCTCTTTTAATTCAGTGGTTGAAGTGCAGAATGTCTGTGACACCGAGGGGCTGCCAGTAAATGTACAATTCAGTTTCAAGACGTCCTTGAATTACTGTGAATTGCACAAAAAATGTCAGCTGCTATTAAATAATTTATGTGAGGAGGTTTTAATTCCTGTATTTTTAAAGATTGATATATGTGGCAACACCAAAACAAAGGTTTGGTCGATCACATATAATTTACTTTGTCTTAAATTTTTGCTTTTCCACCCCCTAACCCCTTGATAAATTTTTTTTTAAAAGCTGTAAGCTGTACATTTGAATCCAATCAAAGGCCTACATTCAGCCTGTAATTCAGTCAACTACATGTACTGTTGGCAATTATACAGAATAATTATACAGGTTTGCAAATGGTCAACTGTGATGTAAAGTATATGTTAGTTGCAGCAAATGGGCTAACACATGTAAAACCATCAGTATGATCTTTTATTGTAACAAATTTAATTCTGTGCCTCTCATTTTTTTTTTCGAAAGTCATCTAGATTTTCAGAATTATTTCTTTCTTTACTAAAGATGTACGTCTATGGATTTTGTCTTCTTCCAAGTTTTACCCATCACTCATTAAACCTACAATCTTATTATCTTTGTAATGGGAACGGGGTTCAGTGTGGCTGAGAAGATGATTTAACGTGGCTTCTGGAGAAGAAAGCCATCAAGCTTATTGTAGTAATCAGCAATAATCTGCATTTATCTACTACACATTTTCAAATAGCCTCTGGTCAATCCATACTTTGCTAAACTGAAGAAGCAGTTTAGCCACAGAGACGTAAAATGGATTTCAGATTATTTGTTTTAGTGCAGGTGTTGTTCTAAGTGGGGTACAGTTTAATTCTTGATATATGAGAAAAGAACATTAGTGATACTTTTCCTTGATATGGGCTTCGTCAATGTGCATCATTCTGCAATATTAACTAATCTACTTTGTGCAATGAATGAATGTGTGTAAAAGTGTGAGGAAAGATAAAACAGAAGTGAGTGTGAAAGGTGTGGTAGAGCGGCAGCAGCAGTGAAGGGAGACATGTGCACCAGGATTACTCTGCTTCATTAAATACACAACATAGCTGTGATGCCTGTGCTCTTTCAAATCCATATGTAAACCATTTCCTCCCGCCTCCTCCTCCTCCTCCTCTCCCTCTCTTAAAACCTCCGGCTCATTAGTGTTGCCTTTATGACATGGCTTTACCTAAATGCGTGGATTTTTCCATTCCCTCTCTGGCCCATTCTCAGGCGGCTCAGGCTCTGCTCGGGAGCTGAGAGAGAGACCGAGAAGACATTTTCTTGTTTCAGCAGCATTCCTCTGCAGCATTTGCTTCACAGTAAGCAGAAAGATTTGGTTCTCAGCTTTGTAATGCACTTACAGGAACTGAAGTCACACCACATAGACTGGAAGAGATGGAGTGATTTGGTCATGACAGAGGCCATAAACCTTTGATCTTTGTTGAATGTGACCCTCACTGTTTGCACACAGTCAAAAATTACAACATACAAATGCAGCAATGCTCATACATCATTAATATGCAATGCTTTAACAGCAGAAATATTATGAAAACAATGTAGTGACAAAGAGCTTCCAGTCACACCAGAACTGAAAAACCACCTCTCTCTCATCACCCACATGTTCAGTGGTGGAAAGTAACTAAGTCCAGTACAATTTTGAGGTACTCCTGCTCTTTTGCTACTTTTACTCTATTACATTTTAAGGATAAACAGTGTACCTTATACACCACTTTATGTATCTGACAGCTACAATTACTATTTACTTTACAGGCTAAGATTTAATATTTAGAAATGCATTAAATTACAAGATTAAACCAGTTGCTCCTCACATGCATGTGACTCCTGGCCAAAAAAAACAATTTGGTGTCTAGTTGGGGCCCTGTGTCCTCTAAACTGTTCAAGTCCCAAATTTGTAACACAAATCACAAATTCATTATCACGAAAAAAAGGTCAAAATTTGTGTAGCAGAACTCTCTTGTTTTTTTATTCTTTCCTTCTCCATTAATCATCTCATGACCCCTCAGATTTGTTTTGTGACCCACTGGGCATGACAGGACTAAACCACCAATTTTAATAAAGTAGATAAACTAGCTCCATCTAGACTGGGTACAACAGCAAAAAAAAATACTTACATCAGTATTGACAGCTTAAAGTCATATATAATCATACCATGCTCACAGGGGCTTTGCAAGATTCTGTCTAACAGGACAATACAATACAAGTCCACAAGGTGGCAGTGTAACATGTGTTTGCATGATCTCCCAAAAAGGTATTTAAAGTATAATTTCAGTGGCTGCCTGCACTATTGTCATGTATTGGAATTGTTATAATGAGACATTTCCAATCCTCAGACTTGATCATGCTGCATTTCTCTGACATTTACTGGCATGTTTCGTGAGATCATCTGTGATCATATAGGATAATCCCAAATCCAAACATGCTTCTGATGTTATTATAGGAAGTCAAACATAAACAGGGTTGTCAGACATAGACAGAGGGCAGAGAGGATCAGGAGAATCACAGGCTAAAAGCCAGAGTAGCGATGACTGAAGGCAGAGCCGAGAGGAGGGTGAATGATCCAGTTTTCCAACTGACTCCTGTATTTAACAGAGAGCGCTTTAGGGTGAGAAGTTTTTTCCTGTTTATCCATTCAGTGGAAAATAATATCCTGTAAAAAGCCAATAAGTTTCTGTCTTTGAACTCGCTGAGAGTTTTTCTTCCCCACTGGCTCGGGCTCTTTGGGAGAAATGAGGGTGAGCGGCTTGACGAAGGACTTCCCATCAGCCGCCTCCAACCCTCCACACATGTTTCTGATAGACCTCCACAAGCCCCAGTAATCTGAGGGCAGCTCATTCAGAGAGAGAGGGAGTGATAAAAAACAGGGGTGGGTGAGAAGCAAGAGAAGGAGATATAGGAGGGAAGGATGGACTAGAAAGCAGAGTGGGAGCAGGCCAAAGGGGAGGGAGGATAAAAGGAAACATTTTAGAGCATGTTATTTGCTTCTCTAGAGACGGCGTTGTAGACCTCTCAATTTAAAATGGCAGAGTCGTTTGTTCCTCTTCTGCCAAATCCGCCGTCTCAAGTTCACACAATATGTATTTTATATACAGAGCTACATATTATCAGACCCCTGTAGGTTTAATCACCACAGCTTTTGATTTGCTCTGAAATGCAAAAGTAGCCATGACAGTTTAAGAGAAAATGTACATCTGACAAATCCCCCCAAAAATCCATAAAACATCCACCTCATTATTGTTGTGACCTCTGACCTCACAGACACCTTAGTTTAAATGTGCCTCAATGCTTTTTGGCACCTCCTTTTACAAAAGTGCATGTTGTGTTTTCATATGCACAGTGAATAATCCATAATGGTTAAGGCTGAATCAATCTGTCAGGAGACTTACATTTGCAGGCCAGCAGCCTCTTAGAGAGAACACACACTCCGCAGGTCTTGCCGGTGCCTTAAACACAATGTAATCCGTCATGCTTAATTTCCTCTCGTCCCTCATAAATCACCCTGAAACCTGTGCGGACAGACAAGCGAGTGTAAACACCTGTTGTGGTGTGTGTCGCTATTTTAACATGTGAGAGTAAATGTGAGTGAGTATCAGTGTGTAGTATAGGGGTGGTAATGGAGAGAGGTTGGGGCGGGGGGCAGGGGGGCGGGGGGGTCCATTCTGAGATGCTGGCTGGGAGAGAGGAGGGGGATGGACTGTGAAATCAAAAACAGCTGCAGCGAGCTACAAAGAAGCCTCAGCTGGAATAACTCACTCACAAAAGTTACTCTGCTCTCCTGAGTGCGGGCAGATTGGCGCATCCCCCAACACAGGAGAGCAGATCCATCCAGCAGCCCTCCTTCTCCTCTCCATCTATGCCTTCACACACAAAGGAGCGCGTCCTGCTATAAAACACAGTGGCAACAAACTCACTTTTCTAACAGAAGGCGAGACTGTAAAAGAAAACATTTCTCGAAACCACATGAATCTATTTACAGCTTTAGCAGAGACAGGTTCATACAGATGTCAAATTTATCAGCAGAGTTTTGTGTATAAATTGATGCCCAAAACATCTGGAATATGTCCAGGTGATGGAAGAGTGCAGCCATAAAAAAAACATGGAGTCCTAATTTTCAGTATAAAATCATATAATATCAAAGAAGAGCTGGAACAAGATGATACAGAGAAAATGATTTCAACAATCTTAAAGGTATTTATAAGGAAACAATGGGAGAAAACTGTATGTTGGAAAATAACAATAGGATGATACCACAGAGGATTTTGCCAAACTGATTAAATTGTCTGTCTCTTTAATATGTCTGATGGTATTAGGCCATTGTGGCAAAGAACAGGACTGCTTTACTGTAATATCTGATGTTTTCTGCTGATTTGCTGAATTAGATGAAAACAGACTTTATGCATAGCATTCAAGAGGAGGTCTTGATCTGCTATATGTTAAAGGGTTATACACAAATTTAGATGAAGTTTGCATGTATTTCCAAGATCAATCAATTTATTGTGCTTTGACGTTTCCTGTGTTTCCATTGACAGATGACCAAATGAAACGCACCATTGCCTTGAATAAAATTATAGATTTCTCTGGCTTTTAAAATTGTTGGAAAAATCAGATATAATGTAATATAATGTACCCAACAACCAAAACATATAAGATAGATCTAGTTGCTTTTTGACTTTAAAATGCCTAAATGTTATGTATGATACTTTAAAGGATTGTTGGATCAGCAAAGATTTTTGTTCTCACTTTTTGGTCAAACTAGTACTCTTTCTTTCTTTCTTTTTTTTTTTTACATATTATTCTTGAATATATCATACTGATTTTACACTTACTGACCAGAAAAAATATTTCAGTAATATTTCTACTGTGTTATAAAGATTTCTTTTACAGTTTTTTTGACTATTATATGTGTAAGAAGCATTTTCATGTTGTAGTTGGTGGCGAGCTAAAGTTAATATATAACAAGACATCATATTTTATAAACTGATGTTTTTTTGTATGTAGAACATTCATTTGTAAAGTAACTGGTAACTGGCTGACAAATAAATGTAGTGGAGTAAATACATGTGTAGTAGAAGTATGAAATAAAAATGCTCAAGTACAGTATCTCAAAACTCTCAACTATATTGCATTACTGTTCTCCATTATACTGAAATGTATGTCAATGGATGGAAATACTTGCCAATACTAGACCACAGTTGGATGAATTTACTAACAAACAATATGATATGTGCTGTTGCAGCTGCCTCTGACAGTTGCTGGTGACACAGTGTTACATGCATAATAATGTACAGTAATGCTCTAATTAAAATGCTAAGACGTACAAAGTATGTGGATGTTGGCACAGCAAGCAGGTCGAACGTCGGCTCCGCAGTTAGAGAAGGAGAGCGAGGTCATTGACTACAGCATGGAGTGACACTGCAAACACAGACACAGACAACACAAACAAGAGGCTGACACTGTTGCCTAAGGTAGGAAATAAGTTATCTTGAGTGTGTTCAGATGTGCATGTGCGTACGAGGATGGAAGAGTGCGTGTGCACATGACTGTGTTTAGGGCCTAGAGGCTTGTTTAGCTGACCTCAGTGAAAGCAAACCTCATGACAGAAGGTCTGGCATTGTCTGTGTGCCCGGGCTGCTCTGGAGCCAGACCGTCTGCCGGCCGCCAGCTTTGCTTGCTTATAACGGCTGAGAACATCCGATCCCCTTGGGGAGGACAGGAGGGGGGGTGGGGGGGTCTACTGCAACGCTCGCCACTTTCCTCTCTGTCTTTATCTCTGCTCTTTAGACAAGGAACAAGCATTAGCCAGGTCATCAGCTAGTATGTTTATTATGTACTGTATGTGCATGAGTGCATGTGTGTGTGAGAGAGACAGAGAGAGAGAGAGAGAGAGGGAAGAAAACAAAAAAAAGAGGGGGACAAGTTTGGATACAAGGACTTAAAACATAAATGGAACATTTTGAGAACACAGAACACACACAGAGGGAAGAAAAGCAGATTTTTTTTTTTTTTTTTTTAATTTGATCTGGCCGCTGGCAGAAAAACATTCCAGTGCAGGTAATCACCAAACGTCTCAGTGTCAAAGTATTTCATTGATGAGCGTGCCCCCTTTTATCCTCTTACCCAGTTCACTCCCATTAATTCATCTATCATGCAGAGAGAAGGCTGAAGCTTTGTGCTCTGACAGAAACAAATGGTCTCTAATCACCACCAGACACCCATGTTCAACCATGACAGAACACTTCCACTCCCTCCCTGAGCTGCGTGTCCGTCCAACAAACCTTTCACAGACTCCACACGTGGCCCTCGAGTAGCGTTGGCCATCCTTGAAAAGACCATGACAGAAATATGGAACTAATTTTTTTTAATGTTTTTGAATTGCATAACTTCTGGGTGGAGTATTTTCCCCCCTCAAGTGTCTCAAAATAGTAAGGCTTCATTCTCTGGTGGATGAGTATTAGCTGCTAAATCAGCTCTCTGTTTACAAGTCAGTGTGGGAACAGGTAGCCATCTCCATGACTGCATGGAAAAAGAGAAAACACAAGCAAGAGGTGGAAAAACTCTCCAAGAGCACACACAGATTCACGTGCTGGGAGATGGAAGGAGAAAACCTGAAAATAGTGAATCAATCAGGATTAAAGCCAGGAGCAGTTTACATGATGCCAAAAGATGAAAAACAACTACAAAGGAATGAGAGAATTAGAGATCGATTCCTTTTTGCTGAACATCAGAACGAATGTGGGAAAAAAAGTAGATTTTGATTGGATTTATGATTTTGATTGACCGCAGCACTTTGGTGCAAAGTGTACACAAGCATATGCTCAGAGAATCACTGCAGCTTCCATCCTCTTCCTGCTTTAGCATTATTGGTGTCTGTTGATTATTTTTTTCAAGCCCATAACTTTACTGTTTTGATTCACTCTGAAAGCTCTCATAGTGTTGTTTGAGGCCACAGCAGGCAGATGTTTTGCTCTGTAACCCCACCACCTGGTCAAGACCAAGCATATATTTCATCAAAGCTGACGGTGATGATTCATGACCCAAGATGAATGCTAAAGTCACTTTGTTTCTACTGGATGTGTAAATAAGTAACTGTTTGTTTTGGACATGACAACTTTATGACAAGATAATATGTAAGTATTGTGTTAATATCTTGTTTCTGCTGCCCCCAAGTGGCCAAAAAAAGGTTGCAGATTTAAAGTTGCACTATTGAATTTTTCTACCAATGGTTATGTGTAAAGTGCAACTGGCTGGGATCCCCTTATTCCTTGTATTCTCGCTAAAATCTACCACTGAGTGTCACATGGTGCCTCCTGGGTAATGCAGTTTATTTAGAGCCATTATGAATCATCCAGACAACCTGATATGGAGAATTGGCAAGCAAGAAAAAGTCACGGTACACCGAAGTGTAAAATGTAGAAGTGCTCATTTCAATCACTGGCAAAAGCTGCTTCATGAGGTGACAATATAGGCCAGTGTTGAATTTACAGCTTGTTCCACTTTCTGCAGGTGGCCCCAAAGATTTGATGAATGTAAGTGGTACTGATACATATGCCTGCTCCTGTACTCCCCAGGCTGTGGGGCAAATAGTCATGATAAAACTACATTTCTGTGCACTAAATCTAATGTCTGTTGATCTGTTTATCTCATCTTGCTGTAGAAAATGTCACATAACAATAGACCTAATAGGATGAATTTGCTTCAGTTTCACAGTTTTATCAAACACATAAAATGTTACTAACTTCAAAATAAGAGCTGTTCATAAAACATTATCATTTAGCTCTATGTTTTTTCAACATGCACCTCTTTTTTCCCACTAACCAAGGACTTCTCTTTGTTAACATTTTCATGTTGTAAATCCTTAATAGTCTACAGTTTATCTTCCACACCAGGAACAGTGAGCCGTCATCTGCTGCCCAGATCCCTCAGTGTGTGTCCAGTAGCCAGCTCCACACTACACACTTACAACACATGACATGGCCCAAACAACGCTGCACATCTGGGGCCTCAGCTGGCCACCAGCCATAAGCACTCCCTTCTCCCTCTCCCTCGGTGTACATTACAGCTCACTGTAAACGTACATTTTCATACCTACAGCCTGACCCACAACTCATAGGGACGTTCTTTGTGGACAGAGGTCAAACAAAGTTTACACATAGCATGGGAAGAACATCTTGCCTCAGTGCAAATCCTAGTTTGTTTGAAGGTGTGTTTCAAGCAAGAATAGCACTGATATGCAGCACATTTCGATTTTTGTCACAGGTACCATGTCGCTCACATGAACAAAGACTTCACACAGCCTGAACTCAATGCATCCTGGTGTGGAGACATGACCTTAGGCAGGTCAACGATCAGACAGAGAGTAACTTGAATGCATAAATGCGACGCAGATTTTTTTTTATCATCAAGATCAAAAAATCGTCCGTGACTTCATCCTCTCCAAACTGTGGGAACAAACTAAATATCTGTGCTTCAATCAGCATGAAGATCTTCATCCAGCATAAAAGTACTGTGGTATGTCACAAGAGCTGAGGGCATTTCATTTTTTCCACAGTGAGAGCAGGCAAACCTTTGAAAGAAGTTAATTCACAATATTTATGATGATTGTGGTCGTCTTTCTCACCCTTTATTTACACCTGAAACAACACTAAGCACACTGTCTTCCACAATTTACTGGATATAAGTTGTGGAAAAAGTAAAGTACAATATCATAATGTAAAAACATGCTGGTAACAGTCCTGCATTCATATTATATATGTATATAGACACACACTCATTCCCCACAGTGTGTACTCGATCTGCTTAGTGTTTCAATTCATTTAGGTTAAAGAATAGATGCAGACATAAAGTAAACTGGGTCTAATCAGCCACATGGATGGTTGCATGTTTTTATGTAAATTCAAAGTAAGCAGTAATCGTAGCTGTTAAATAAATGCAGTAAAAATGAGTAAAACACATAATATTTGCCTCTGAAATGTAATGCAGTAGAAGTATAAAGAAGGACATGGAAATACTCAAGTAAAGTAAACTTAGCTTGTAGTGAAGTACAGTACTTGACTCGATGTACTTGGCTTCTTTCCATCACTGCTGGATATCTGTGTACAGTATATAGTCTGAGCATCAGATGACAAGACATTAGTGTAAATACCAGGCAAACTGATAGTACTATATTTTGCAATCACAACAGTCTCCCCCGTCTCCCACAGACAGAGAGATCATGTCTCTATTATGCAGGATGATATAAAATATATGGGGAATCTGAAAAATGAATAGTGTTTTCATATCTACAGTATGTCTGCTCCTTAATAAGGTGAAATTAAGTTATTCAGTTTCATACCCGCTGCCAGACACCTAAATAATCTCTTTTGTACGTTGTCGAAGAGCCAATTCTGTCCCGACCCTTTCCCCCTCTCTTCATCTTCCTTTCTAACCGAACAAGGGTTGACAAGTTCTTGTCGTTCCTGGCCGGTTGGAGGGAGACCCAACAAAAGAGCCCTTGTTTGAGACTTACCCCTGTCAGACAGCGCACTTTGATATTAAAAACTCTGCCGAGAGGAGGGGGAGAGGTAGAGCAGGGAGGGAGGAGGGGGAGCGGCGAGGGAAAGATGAAAAGGATGAAAACAAACTCCTACTGTCTCCTAAGCCCGTGTCTGTAGGTGTAACCTCATAATGGACTCGCAAATATTTGTCCAGTCAAAACAAAATAAAACAGTTCTTTGACTCCTCCTGTAGTCAGTCTGATCAGCCTCCACCGACGCGTCTCTCTTGCTTGTCCTGCTTTAACAACCACCTGCCTATTATCGTGTGTTCTCACACAGAGCTCACACCGACACAGGGGGCCTCTCTTTAGATGTGAACAGGCCTCTTAGGCTGGACTGGAGCCATCGCCAGGGGGAAGAAATCCCCTGATACTGTACCTCACCGACTGAGGCTATGCCAAAGACCTGAAATACTAGCAGATGCCTGGTTGTGCCCAAAAACGTGCGCGTGCCAGCAATAATAAACCAACTGAAGACCAAATTTACCCTGCCCTCGGTTTAAACCTATACCCGAGAGCCAGAGCTTGGCACGAGAGCTGGAGGCTGCATCTTGGATTCCTGGAGAAGAAGTGAACTTTCACACCAGAGCACCACGGGACATAAAACACATTACAAGAAATATGAATTTCATTACATCCCTCACAAACACATAATTCAGCCAGATTCAGGCCTCCTCCTTCAATTTGCAGCCTGTTCTGGGGCACGGGAGGAATGAACAGCAGCGAGGCAGATAAGTCAAGACACTTTCCAAGCAGAGGTGACAAGCTGCAGCATGTCGGCCATTCGGGAAGAATGCAGGAGCAAGTGTAATGAGGATTTTCTTTTTCTTTCTGCTTGCAAGGCGCCTGCTATTATCCTGATTTTGAGTAGCCCTGAGGGCAGTTATTACAGCATTTATATTAATTCCCCTGGATTGCTTCATTTTGTTCATACAGGCCAAAGAAAAAAAAAAAGACTCCAGCAATTAGAGGAATGCCGGCGGAGAGAGGAGATGTGCTCAGTGATGGCAGAGACTCCATTGATCTGTGTGCTGCATTATGTTAAAGCCGCTGTTGTCCTCCTATCAACAATCAGATCCCTGCCTGTCTGTTACACTAGAGTCCACAGTGCTGACCCGGCTCCTGTAGCTGGGGGTTCATTCCTGTTAGCCGGTGTTCACCATGTTAATGGCTGTCATCATCAGGCCCGTCAGTCCTGACAGGCTGCCGCCACTCGTACCTGCAGCCACAGGCGAGGGGATGGGCGTTCACATAAATCTGCAGAGGAATCTGTGAGAACCACGCCATCCTGCAGCAGAGATAACAACACGAGCGTACCTGGCCCGCCTCCCCCTCCATGCTTACGAGCAGGAGAGAAGATGAAGCGCATATCACAATTTCTATTTACTCTAGTACTGGAAGTGCAGTTGAAGTACCTCTACTTTTTATCCCTATATTTTGGCTGTATTATACATTACACTTCTATCCCACTATCTTTCAGAAGGAAATAGTGTAGTTTTTACAGCACAACAATTATTTGACAGCTGTAGTAAGCAGATACTTTTCAGATTAAGATTTTACCTGAAAAACACACAGCAAGTTTATAATATACACTTTGCTTTTAAAGGTTTAACCACTGGTTTTTCCCATCATTTTGACTTATGACCCCATTCAGGCGTCTATGAGGTAACACTTCCACCAAAGAGTGATTTCCTCTCTACCCTCAGATGATTTCATTTAAATAACCAACAAAAGTCCAAACATGGATAAAAATTTGTGTAGTAGGCTTTTTTCCCCCTCTTTCCTGCCACAATAATCAATAATCTCATGGCCACTCCGATTTACATAGACTAGTTAAAATTAGGGGCCATTTTCTGCAGAATAAGTACCTTTATTTTTGATGATTCTATAAGTAAGGAGTATTTAGGAATTTGAAGGCAGGACTTGCTCTTGTAATGGAGCATTTTCACATTGCCGTTCTGGTACTTTTACTTAAGTAAAGGATCTGAATACTCCTTCCACCTCTGAGCAAACGTTCACTCTCTCCGCTTCTCTAAATCCTCCGTTCCCCATCTTTCTTCTCTGTCTATTCCTCTCCCTCTCTCCACCTCTCCCCTGCTCTCTTACAGCCAGGTGCTGACAGAAGTTAGCATTCACAATCTTTCTGTTAAGGCTTTAACAGGAGCCAGATGAAAGACAGCAGCAGATTAAGATGTTAAACAGCCTCATATGGGATGGCACGGGACGAGTGAAGCGGTTGGGGCTGGAGCGCAGTGGAAATGGAGACAAACAAAAGCCCAGGAATGTCAGATGGAGATCATGTTGCACAGCCCTCGAGGAATAAGACGTGTTATTAACACTGGCTGGGAAGCCTTCAGGGGACGCTTATGTTCTCAAGGGACCCCACAAAAGCAACAAGCCTGGGGACTGCATAGCCGTCCTCTGGGCTTTTGGTGAAGTTCAATGCAATCATAACATGTTTGATAACACTCAACCTGGACAAGCTCAAAAATGATTTTAAAAATGAAACACACTACATAATCTTCAGTATACTGTGCCCAGGTAAATTAGTGCTGGGGGGTATTGTGTTGCTGATCCATAGTATTGAGCAGATGAGCCAACAGTTCCTGGCCAGAGGTCTAGTCTGGTCTACTGCAACTATACTGGCAAAGAGGCAAGTATTGAATGTAAAGTTACACTGTGCTGGGGTTTGCCAAGTCTGACATAAATGTTGTACTGAGATAACATCATGAATACTGCTTTTAACATCCAAGACCATGTCATAGCTCATAAAACTTTAACGCAGGGTTGGACTAATGTAAGTTTTAGTGAATTTTTTAGTGGTTTTATTGTTTAAAAAGAAGCAGCCTTAGAGCTAAAAGTGAAAACAATGGATGCAGTTCTGAGCTCGAATTTATACCGAATCTGTCTTGTAACTATATTTGCATCAAATAAAGCAACACTTAAATCTAATTAGTGATTTACTTTCCTCTCATGTTGCTCATGCAGGCCCAGTTCAAAGACAGTGAAATAAACACTATTGTTAAAATAATGAAAAACACTGTGTGCGGCTGGACTGGTATTCATATCCCTCTTCCCGTTAAAATCACGACAAAACGACAGAACCAATTACAAAGACAAGTGGGTTTTGTTTTTAGCGAGGTTTTTACATTGAAATAAAATGCTGCAGCCCAGTAGGCACCACGAGCAGTTAAAAGCTGCAGCGGTTTCCCCTCTGTATTCCTCAGCGTTTCAAGGGCACCAGCTCTGCTCGAATGAGATGAGGAGCCCTGCTTTAATTTTTTTTTTTTCATCCACCCCCTGAGCTGATTGTGAATGGCGTGCATGGAGTAATGAATGCTTGGTTAGATTTGGTGAGCCAACTCCTCTCTGCATCTGTGTGTGTTTTCCCCCCTTGTATCACACATGAGAGAGAGAGAAACAGCTCACCCCTTTGTTTGCTTTGATAAGTTTCTTGTCATCATGATGTGTAATGGAATGTAATATGTTCATTTTGACACATTAGTTTGCATGGAAAACACATACTCCATCACACACACACACACACACACATTCCTGGCCCCTCACTGGCACTCATACACTCAGCAGGTATGTCAGTGTGGAGACAGGCGGTGGTGTGTGCCCCAGGAATGCGAAACCTGACCTCTGGACTGGAATCTGAGCCTCCTCACTCATCTTCACGCTTCTCACAGATACGCTCTCATAGCTGGGCCTCGCGCTGACCGGCAGAGTACTTAAAACAGCTACATAAAGTCATCTCCTCCTCCGACTGAGGGTTTGGTTTAAGCTCTGGCACTGGCTAAATGAAGATCTCACAACAGAGTGGGAGCAAAATGAGCAGTGAGAGAAGTGCATTAGTGATTCCAGTTTGAAGGATGAAGGAGAATTGAAAGGAATAGTTTGATATTTTGGGGCAAGAGTCTTATTGACTTTCTTGCTGAGAGCTACATGAGAAAACTGATACTACTTTCATGTCTGTGCAGTAAGCATGAAGTTACAGCCAGCAGCTGTTAGCTTAGCATAAAGAGCTTGGCTTTGTCCAAAGGTAACAAAATCTACAAGCACCTTTAAAGCTCACTAATTAATATCTTGTTTGTTTTATCTGTGCAAAAACGGGTTTCTTGCAAGCTGTAACTTCTTGATGTTGCTGCTCACATTGATGCAAGTCTTCAGGAGATATAACGTGTTAATTAGTGAGCTTTACTGTACAGACATAAGAGTGGTCTCAATCTTCTCATTTTAGCATAAAAGCAAGTAAGTGTACTTCACTAAATGTCAGACTATTCCCTGAAGCAACTGTGCATAATAAGCCAGAATGATTCACCTTTGAGAACGTTGCAGTAGGCAAATAAAGTGTGATCTGGCCAGAATGAGAGTCATTAATGTGCAGTTGACATGAGACGGGGCTCCTCTGCAGGCAAGAGAAACATAACAAAACAGAACCAGCGACGTGGACATCTCGGCTCCTGAGGAGAGGAGGAAGAAAGCCCACATGGCTGAGCCTAACCGCCTCGGCAGCTCCAGCCACCCAATCAGCCCCAGTCCACAGAACCACCAGCACTGCAGGCCAAACCTCAGACTGGAAGCTTGGAAGGCAAAGCAGTGTGACTGCATTTCCTGAGTCCACCCCATTTAAACTCACAATATGGAACATATTAGGAGCCCTGCAGAAAAAAAAGGGGGCCGCGTTCCTAGATCCTCTCTTTTACAGCCCCTCGGAAAAAAAAAAAGTCAGACTTCTAAAAGGACAAACTGGGCCCGTGGAAAAAAGTTGTTGCGGTCTTGGTGAGATCAATGCGCAAGACATACTTTAATATATAGGATTACTTCTCAAAACATGTGAGACTCAGTGTTAAGTGAATGTATTTTGTATTACTTAGCACAAAGTGTAAAGACTGATTCGTGACTGGTTCTCTCAAAGAGTCGCATTTCCAAAAAAAAAAAAAAAAAACCCACAGGCAGGCACAACCACAACCATGCAGGCATAAAAATATGTATCTCAGCACCGCTGTGGCACACTGCATTCATGTGCTGTTGCCTCACACTTTAGATAGAGGGGTCTGGAGGGATTTGATTATAGCCCATAAAGGAACTCTATTAAAGGGTGGTATAAATTATAGAGATTCTTGAGACAATATACAGAACTCAGCAAACACATATTTTCTTCTCATCAGTCGAACTCCTCATGCAGACAGAAAAAAGGAGAAAACTCTGCCTCCAAGAAAAATGGGATATTAAAGAATGTAATTCTAGCTTTCACCACAGTGAATGAAGCCTTGTCCCTTTGGTAGGGGTTAATTGAAAGAGGAATTCTGATTTGAAGGGGGAAAAAAACATCCTAGTTTAGGCGAGAGAAACTGAGCGGTTTCATGCCCGTGTGCACTTAAAAAAGAGTCGCTGTGTTCAGCCAGGTTGGTGTTATAGTAAAAGATAGAGTGTGACTTCACTCGGCTCACTTCAGCCTTCACAAACCGACAACGGGATTTACAGTCAACCCCTTGAAGTGAACATGCCAATTCAGAAGTGTTGAGCAGAAGAGAACGCCACAGACAGTGAGGACCACTGTGCTTCTATGATGTGAGTTGGACAAGGGGAGGCAGCAATAGTCTGTTGATAAATGCTGTCAGAAATGAGCCTACGGGTGTGTATGTGTATGTGTGTGTGTGTCCGTGTGCGTGCGCTCACACTGTGGCATTCTTTTAACCTCTGTGGAAACTCACTAAAATAAATCCTTTTCGTACGTCAGAGAGGCCCCTGTGCACCCTGTAATTACTGAAAGGAGGGTGGGATCTGCACAGGAGCATCAGGACCGGGCTGCTTTTGGTTTCTGAAAAACCACCTAAATGCTTACTCAATGGTCTGTTCCAGGCTCAGTTAGAGGCCTGTAGCACAGTAGCAGAATGGTTTGTCATCGGGGAGACACAAAACAAAAATGTCACTTTGGAGGGAAAGATTTATCAGCGCAGGGAGAATATTAAAAAGTGCTTGTGACCGCTGCGGAGACGCAACACACACACACACCTGTGCAGGTAAAGACGCATGCAAGCCACACCAAAGCACAGACACATCAGTCACACTGCTTCTCATCCGCTGTCTTAAATTCAGCTCATTAAGGTGGAAAAACACCCAAAAGGAAAAGTCTCCCTTTCTTGGCTCGCCCTGCGTGCCGGCCCATAATCCCCTCTGAGTGCGTGGATCCCCTGTGCGCTGCGCAAGTGTGAGCATGCCCCGTAAGTGGCGAGCATGGCAGCTGCGAGGAGCCGTAATTAACACCCTCAGCCAAGGTGAGAAGACTTCCGTGGGCCGGCGCTCATGAGAGAGAGAGAGAGAGAGAGAGAAAGAGAGAGAGAGAGAGAGAGAGGGAGAGAGAGAGCAGGAAGTGTTCCAGGCGCTCTGTGTAATCTCTCTTCTTTTCAAAAGGTACTATTACCTCACTGTGTTTTTACTGGGGCCAGATGTGCAGGACGGGGTCATCAAACGGAGTGAGCAGAGGCGAGCCGCGGTAGTTCCACATCTGTCTGGCTCAAATGACCTACTAACTCTTGAGTACTGACTTTTGTGTCTGCTTTAACTCTCTAATCGCTCATGAGACCAAGAGGAGAGGCTGAAATCACTTTTGGTTGAGACTATTACCCTTCATTTGTCATTTATTCTCACATTTAACCGAGGGATGTTTTTGCAGGTGTGCTCACCTTTTATTAAAAGGGAAACAGATGAGATTAGTGACTTTGATTGTAATTATCAGAGAGACCTCAATCCTTTGTTTCCAACTGTGAACATGGAGAACCAGGCCTTAGGAGAGGCTTACAGGCAAGAGTCTACAGTCTAAGGAATGTACTGAGGCTTTGGCAGGACAGAAGCCATAATAACAGGGTTTCGAAACTCAAGAGCTTTAAAAAGCAGTTGTCCGCACACAAGCTCAGAGACTCATTTGCGCACAGAACAAACGCAGATATATCCACATGCAGCATTTCTGTATCATACACCCATAGTGTTTGTGTTGTCGTGAAAAGTAGCTACTATGTTGTTTTCTCTTGAACATCCGTTTCTAATCAATGCAGCGCTGCAACTACAGCTCAGCCTATCATAAACAGTGGAACAAAATGGCGGCCGGGTTTTTGGGGCCAAGAGCGACACAGACTTCTCCAGAAAATGATTGAGGGCTGCAGCCTGCTAATCAATACCATTCCTGAGCTCGCAGAGCACACAAAGCTGCTTACATGGCTTTTCTTTTCCCTCCTTCATCTTGCCCAGAGTTGAAGTCCTCCTGCCACAACTATTCCAGCTCTGGAGCGGAGCGGAGCAGGCGACCTCTGCAGAGATGCAGTTACAGTAGATGTGTATTGTCGCTTGGCCTTTCCACAGCCCTGTCTAATTAGGCCCCCTCTCATACCCTCTGTGGTGGCTTGTGTAATCTGCCCACTATGTGTCTTAGCTCCTCGCCACCCCATATAATTGTCTGCCAGTTCCTCTCCAGTGGTGATGTGGGACCTTTTCCCATAACAGAGACACAAAGGAGCAGGATAATGGCCCCCAGTTGTAGGGAAGAGAGCGGAGGCAGAGACAGAGGCGGAGTGGAGCCACTCCTCTCTGCTGTTTGAACTCCACACAGTCTTGGCTCCAGACAGACAGCAGGCCTGGAGGAGGCTGTCTGAGCCTTTATGGAGGAAGGCAAGGACAGAGACGCTGCACTCAGCAGCACACAACAGTTAAGTAGTATTTTCAAGAAAAATATGACAACCCGTCATAAAAAAATAACCCCTCTCCGCTGTGTCTCTCTGCTCAGTACATTGTTCTCAAACTTCAAAATGCTCACCCAACAGTTTTGATGTCTCAGAGAACCCACTTTTAAAAACGCATATCCTTGTAACTGCACAGTTCAGCACTCATTAAACCAGAATCAGAGTGTTAGTGAATGCCTCTATTGCAGAATGTTGGCAGAGACCTCTGCCACCCCCTCCTCCTCACTACCACCACCGCCAATCTGACAACCCAACACCAGCAATTATGAAGGAAGCCAGCTAAACCACATCCACCTTGGCTGTAGTTTTTTAAGATTCCAGTAGGCTTGTAAAACTTCTTGGTTTCTCTGCATACATTCCAGTATCACTGTGGCGGTTTCAGGGTGCCGCATCCCTGGTCAGTTATAACAACGTCCATTGTGAGACGAGACGGCTGTGGAGACCTAAGACCTGCAACCAAGGGCCAGTGATGATGTGCCGAAGTCGAAACACCTTTGGAAGGATCGCCTAACTGAGCAGCTTCATCATTTCCTCCTACACTGTCCTCCACTACACCATCTCCTCTCGGGCCTCATTACTGGGGCTCCTTAGGACCTCAAGGACATGTGGATCAGATGTGCCAGCTATTCTTATAGCCTAGTTATGAACTTGATACTGTAGATGCTACTGAAATATAAATATAATCAATTATCTACTTTGGTCCTTTAATTAACTCCTCTACATCCACAACTAGTGAAGATATCATGCTACTCTTCATAATGACTGTTCTGCATAAAGAGTGTAATGACAGCTCTGATTATTTTCTGCTTGGCAAAGTTGAGGACAAATTGAACTCTGATCTTTATATCATCTACTCCCAGGCTAACTGACCCTTGGCCTGAATGTCAAATGCCACGCAAGGACATACAGCTTATTTCAGTATAATACACAAGTACTACTAGATTTGTGATCATTCATAGTTTAGATAAATTGCAACAGGTAAGGTGAAGCATAATGGTGTCCTAAGGTTATCAAGACACTCGTTACCATATATAATATGTATGAACATATATAATACCATGAAAATGAATCAAGCAACAAAGAGCTAATAATGCAGACCAAACAAAAATAATTATTATGCGAATACTTTATTATCAATGTGTGAATGGTGTTAGCTTTTTGTCTGGATATTAATAGTATATGAAAACTATACACCAAATCCAGACTCATCCTAATTTTGCTGTATAATTTCTCAAGTTGGTATTGAAAGATTCTTTATCTTTATATATATTTATATATATAATATATATAAGCCAAAGTGCATTTTCCGTTTTTTTCCTCTTGTCCATATACACATTGCACCATACATAAATAATTACATTGTAAAAATGACTCCATATTTACAAGTATAATATATATTTCATATAATATATAAAACTTTATATTAAATCTAGGTAGATGATATTTGGGATAGTTTGTGGGGTCCGTCTGTGTTATCTATGGTTGTTGAGGAGGATCTCCAGCCAGCAGGGGCAAGAGGTGATGAACTGTCTTGAGTAACAGGGGCCCCAGCCCTTAGCAAAGCTGATGCGCACACTGTTGGGGTCATAGGGTCCATCCAGGAGGTCAGCCTCTGTGGTGTGCCTCAGGAGGCACGAACGATCATAGTCAAACACCTTGATGGAGAAGCCTGGCATCACCTTTCGCACCACCAGAGTTCTGCAGTTAGGCACGTCCAGGGTAGGGGAGTTGACAAATATGGGGTGCTCACTGCGGTTATACGCCCAAACGCCGTCCGGCTCTTTGCTGAGGAGGATGCCGTAGCCGATTTTGCCTCGTGTGCGCTGAACGGTGCTGCTGCGGTGTTCCAGGTTGAGCTGGCCCAGGCAGAAGCCTGTGCCCTGAGGTAGATCATAGAAGATGCTGACGGAGTGCTCGTACACTGTGTAGAGGCGACCCACACGTGTGCGGTGCTCCCAGTACGCCACGTTACACCAGTGGCTCTGCTTAGGGGCATCAGGTGACATACTGGCATCTAGAAGAGACAGAGAGACAATCATTAAACAAAACATAAACAAAAGCAAACATACCTAGTAAAAGGGAAGGCTTAACTTTTAAGGGATTAACTATCTCTTTTTATTGTTCAGAGCAGATGGCCATACTATAAATACTGAAGGAGGCACTGTATTGAAATCTAAGCCTTGTATAAATACCACTGCATGCACATCCGTCCAACACACACACACACACACACACACACACACACACACACACACACACACACACACACACACACACACACACACACACACGCTACTATACATATCCTGGGGGAGGAGAATGTAGTGAGGTCAGTCCAACTCAAGACCTGCAGTTTTCTCCCCTGCCTCAAGAGAGCACTGTAATGATTAAACACTGACCACCCGCCACTGAGGCAGTCACTGCTGCTCACACATGCACTTTCAACACATCATGTTTACTAAAATGAATTAAGGATTACGCTCAATGTTTCCATTTAAAATGGGCAGATAAGTCCCTGCAGCAGTGTGTTGGGGCTGGATTAAAAATCTACAAACAACTTTTTGAAAAATCTGCGTCTTGCCTGTGCACATGTCAATAAACAGAGCTCAAGACAAAAATACTTTTTTTTTCTCATTCCCAAATATTTCTGTCCAGTAAATCAGCTTGTTAATTCAGTTTTCATGGCTGCAGTCTGTGAACTCTTTTCAGTGACAGCCCTCAGCACTCCAAAGTGAGTTACTGCTCCCTAGGTAGACTTCTGTCTTCACCGTGCTGAACAGACACACACACACACACAGCACTGTCGACTACTTTCAGAGGCTGCTGCAGTCCACACTGCTCACAGTTGTCATACGTTTATACTGCTCATAAAGTCTATGGGACAAGCAGAGGGAAGAGACTGGTGGAGTACATGATCTCACACGCGTCTCTTCACCCTTTACTTCTGGAGAATGAGGGTGCCTCTTTCTCCTCTTCCCTTGTCTTCTTCACATTCCTCTAGAGTGGGGGTGACGGGAGAGGGCCAGGCAGGGGGTCCCCCTCCCCCTCCACCCAGCTTTTCCCCCTGCTGTGGGCCCAGGGACGGCATTCAGCTCCCTGACAACTTAGCACAAGCCCGTGACCCGCTGACCCCCCAGCCTTCATGCTATCAGCTCCCATTAACTCACACACAGAGTGATGCCATTATTTTGCTTCAGAGAGTCTATTGGCACAGAGGATTTAAAGCCTGGGCCTGTGGCCCCATTCCTTTCAGTCTCTCTGCTCTCAGGGCTTAATGACCGCCCGCCCCATTAACAAACGCCTTTAAGGTGGAGCATCGCAGATCCACACAGCAACAAAATGCCTTACTCACCTCCCACCCAACTAAACCTTTCTGCTGAGTGACCCACACTAGTAAAGTTTATACAAAGATTAGCAAAAATGTTGACCAGACTTGCACAGACAAAACGCCTGCTGGTTCAAGGCTCTCTGTGTTGTGGAGGGGGAGGAAAGAGTGAGCGAGTGAGTAGGGATGTGTGGGGGTGGAGGGAAGCTGCAGACAGGCTCTCTGTGTGTTTGCGCACACACTGATGGCTGAAATGACCCCCTCTCTTCAGGGGCCCCAACATGCATGTGCCATTAGTGAATTCCACACTCCAGCTCCTCCGCTCCGAGCTCAGCTTTTACTTCAGCACGGCTCGGCCACACAAAGAACTCAGCCCCAACTTGTTTATGGCCCTCTATTGTCTCAAATCAAATGGAGCCCACACATCAAGGTAAACTCACTTTGAAACTGTGCGCACAAACACAAAAGACCAAATGGCTACCGTCTCTTCCTTTTCAGATAGGAAGAATAAAGCAAAAACAATTTGGTCAATAGTGTCTAGTTTTCACACGTAGCCTGGAACTAAGGTAGCCAGTAAGACTGCGAGGACCAGGAAGAGGAATGAGCAGGACAAAGGTTAGAAATGTATCAGATGTTAAGCCTGAGCCTGAGGGAAGACAATGAGCACACCATGAGCCAGGCCTTTTCCTGTCGCACTGTTGTGTTAAGCGTCTACGTGTGCCTGTGCGCACATGTGTCTCCTCGGATGGGGAGGAAAATCAGCCAGCATGTTTGTGTTTTTCTCCTGAGCTTGTGTGTTTTGGCTGAAATGGGTGTGCTGAGGTGAGTTCTCTCATTAGAATCTCTTTAACAGAGCGGAGTTATCACCAGTCAGCAGACTATTTGGACAAAATCACCACAGCAACTATGGACTCCACTCCAGCCGAGATCAAGCTCAAGGGTCAACCTTTGAGATTTTTAAGGGATGTTTAACTATCCTTTCCAAACTGACAGAACAGAGTAAGGAGCCAAGTTTAATTATGGCCAAAAACAGATGCACACACAGGCTCAGCTCAAACCCAAAATTCAGACGTGAGGTGGTCCCCTCTGACCACACCAGAGACACCCAACTCTCTTGGACTCCATGTTGCTCCATGTTGCTTTCAGAGGGTCTGCTCAGGGCGGAGCCATGACGGGCTGGGAGCAATTACTGGTGCTCTGCATCCATTTAACCCTGCCACCTTTTAACAGCTCCGTTTACCCATTAGAATAGTAGCGCATGTTATTATTGTTATTTTATTCTCAAAAGCCTCTCCTCTTAGTGCCAGTCTAAGAGTCAGCGGACGCCGCCACAGTGTGACCGCTGCACTTCCTGTTCCTGCAGCCAGGGGCAAAGATCTGCACACACGAAGGAGTTAATCAACTCTAACGCCTTACATAACCAAGCACAAAGTGCTGGCATCAAAAAAGTGGAGATACATAGGTCTGTGGAAGCTGTTTGGTCTGCTACATTTTCCATGGCCAACAGGAAATACATGGAATAAAGCAGATAGGAGAGTTTTAGCAATATGATAAGGATAATCTCTGTTTGGCTTTCCCTTAAGCGTCAAGAAATAAGTAAACATTACAACACTCAAAATATAACAAGCCCACTAACACTTTTACTGAATTAAAAATAGCCAGGGACGCCAATACGTGCACGTACTACATGTCTTAGTACAGTCACACAGTAAACAGAGACATTTAATGAACGCTACTCCAACAAGAGAAAGCGTTTGTTGCGCAGTGTCTGATTTCCACAACAAGGCGTGAGCTCCATGGAGACCATGTGAAAATGTTGATTTTTCTGTTTCCCTGTGGCCTGTCTGATTGAAGGAATTCAGAGTATCAAAGCCTGACATCAGACCTGACTACAAACACAGACTATCAGTACAGTAACACATGCTCAAGAGAGCACCGAAATGGATTGAAACGTCAGCTGTGAGAGGCATTGGTTTAACAAATTATCATTCTGCATGAAATATGAGAGCATATGCAGATCATCAGCAGTGGAGGAAGAGTTCAGATCCTTTACTTAAAAGGAGAGTGCTGGAATACAAAAATACTCTAGCAACATACAGTAACAAGGAAAAAACATGCAGTGGAAACATATTTAAAGGATCAAAAGTACATTAAAAAATGGCCCCTGTACGTGTTATACTATAATGTTATTGGTGACGTATTCATGTATAATCAGCTTTTCACTGAAGATAATATAGGTTACTATGATTACAACGAGCCAAAGAAACAGCAAACACTGATCATGATTATAGTTATTAAATCATTTTTCCAACAGAAGACCAACATGCCATTAGCACAACCCTTAAATATGACTATGTTAAACACAACTTGCCCAAGCCCTTTCCACAGGTTTACATATGGAAAAAAGCAGATCGCCCCGCTGTGAGTTCCTTGCACTCGAGGGCGAGTCTGGATAATTACGACTAAGTACACAAAAATGGGGGCTTGAAAGTTTCAATGGCAATCCTTGATGATCATCCAGTAATGCTTTTAAAGACAGCATGAAAAGGAGGGGGGGAGAAAAAGGGCAGAGGGAGAAGCAGAAAAGAGCTGCCCCGGGGTAAACACAGCTCCGCAGCCTTGGAGTGAGATGAATGGAAGGCCGAGTGTCAGGGACAGGCAGACAAACAACAGCTTCCCCTCCGTGCTAACATCTCCCCACCAAGCTCCGGGGCCACCTCCATTATACTTCATCTCTCCTAATCCAAAGCGGGGAGCAGAGATGAACTCATTCCTCCAAAACTTTGCTGAGGAGGGGGGGAAAAAAGGGAAAACACTGTTGCCAGTCCCTTTAAGCAGCACAGTCGAGGGGAGGAGAGCAGCAAAGAGAGGAGGGGGAGCAGCAGCCTCTCATCCTGTGCCAAGGATTAGATTCCCCTCCAGCTATTAGACTCTACCAATGAACTGATAGGCTGGGGGCTGGTGGTGGTGGGTATGAGGACTATGTGTCTGTGTGCGTGTGTGTGTACATTGTGGTTGTGTGTGTGAAATTCTAGAGCAAATTATTTTTTTTGTGCATTCCTGCGCCCCCATCCTTGCACCACGTCCTGTAATTTGTTAGATATAACTTTATTTTACAACTAAAACAACAAAGTGGAACTAAAGCAAAAGCCTCCCCCCTGTGCAGAGTATGGTATGGCTTTCATTTTGTAGACAATGGTTCTACAGGCAGGCCGGCTATAACCCCTGAGCAGGCCACCTTTAGGCTGGCGTCTGGGCTATCGCTGCCATCAAAGTTGGCTTTATCAGGCAGACACGCTAACTGGAGCTGCTCTTATATGTCTATGGATTTTTCTCCCTGACGTCTGGCCTGTCTCAGCCTAGATAGAGAGAGAAAGATAGAGAGAGAGGGAGGGCGCTATGTGCCGGGAGAAAATGATGTGGAAGCCGGAGAAACTGAATCCAGCCACCAAGGCTGGCCGGTCACAATGGGAATGCTTTACATTGTCATCCACTTCCTCTCCACTTTCCCTCCGTTTCTGTTTCTGGATGACCCCATGAGGGAGGAAAAGTGCTGAACCCTTGATGGCAGATAACTAACAGAATCCATAAATTAAATCAATAAACAACAGAGGGTGTAAAAAGAACAGGAAGCTTAGGAGGCTAATATGGAGGAGCCGTCTGGACGCGTGAGTAAGAGACCACTGCTTTGTGGGAGATGCCTCTTTGTGCTGCTCATTTCCTCAAAATTTCCTTCAATGTGTCAAAGATATAGAGCACAAGTGATGGTGACGATGCAAGTGAGGCCTACGAGAGCCCTTCAGGATGCATGTAAAAGCTCTTTGAAAGCTGTGGGGGGATGTTTGTGAATGTCATATGTACAGGCAGCGTTAAAGGCCAGCGAAGTCTGAGAGAGCACAGAAAGCAAAACACTCAGGGAACATCCTGCTGGGTGGCTGTGCCCTTTCACCTCCTCATACAACCTATCTGTTTGTGTGTGTGTGTGAGTGTGTGAGTGTGTGTGTGTGTGTGTGTGTGTGTGTGTTTGTTTGTGAGTGTGTGAGGGAGGTTCGAGCCAAGAAGGCTGGAGCGTTTGAGTAGAGGAGACCCTGCACATTCCTGAACTCCCCCACCCCTCCTCCCCTTGCTGTGCCTCCTAACTTCCTACTCTGGTTAGGACTGTGGGAGGTGGGGGGTGCAGCAAGAAGGTTGCTTTCTTTCTTGTCCTATATGAGTCTTGTTTGGTGAAACATTCTCGCCAAGTCACACGTCACTTGAGAGAGGAAGCGTTGGCTGTGTGGTCTGAAACATTTACATACATACTTTAAACAATTTTATTTAAATCATACTTTTCTTCAAAAAAAGACTTTAGCTGGCCTACATTCTCCAGCTACGTTGGAGGCTTGGTTTCAAATGAACAATAACAAGGAACTCTATTATTACGACTTATATTAGTCTGACTAATTTAAGGCGAAAGGTAGGTATTTGGTTTCCACCAGGCTGGGAGGTGGACCAGCGATGATGGACAGAGTTGCCGTTCAAACAATGGTTTCCTATTGATCGGCCCAGTGGATCAGAGTCTGTGAGGAGAATGTGTTCTGTCAGGATAATGTGGCACCAGAGTTTCTGTTTCAATCACAACACTTGCTGGGCTGTAACCCACACTGCTCCACCGCGGGCATCCAGACACCAGCTCCCCAAACAAAGACAACTGTTTCCCCCCCATCTCCGACAAGTCAGCCCGTTCACAACAAGCAAGACATTCATTAAAAATGCAGGAGTGAACATTTCCAATAATTCACAAAGTCCTTCCCTGTCAACATCTGCAAAAAATCTTGAAGCTAAAGGGAATGGCAGGATTTCATTAAGTAAATTATGTGCTGGCAGTCACAGAGAGGGGAAGAGGGGGAAGCTACAGCCAGACCTCTAATCTAAACCGTACCCTGAAATGCGACAGCCTGACTGCACGTACTGAGACACACAGCCAAGCCTTCAGAAATGCACAAAAGGAAAGATAGTCAAACACGCGCTACAAAAGTAAATATAATATTCCCTGCGGAACACAATCAATGAGAATTTTCACATAAGCATGTTCATGACCTGTAATAACTACTACTTGCAAAAGGCTGATCCCAGTACAATTTGCCTCTTCAAGTTGTGTATTGTGCAGAAAATGAGGACATACATACTTGTGCATGCTCAGGAATTTAAATACATTGCTAAGCCATTGTAAACAATATATCATCAAGGGTGTTTTGCAGGACCATCACTCAAAATAAAGATTTTCTGATGAGATTTTAAAAGCCTCATCTTTCGGGAACAACATCAAAGGCTCCAAACTATGTGTATCATACTTGGCCCCATGTTAGGACAAGGGAGTGGAATGTAGATATAAATCCAGTAGATTTAGTTCAAGATAAGGTAAGAGACAAAAAAAAAAAAATCAAGTCTCTGTCTCTCAGTTTGCAGATGAAAAGTGCAGAGAAAATTAACAAGGCCTTAATACACTGGGAGTTTGCTCTTCAGCCATCAACAATGAGCTCCTATCCTTTCCCTCTGGCTGTAAAAGGCTTGTGTAGAGATGTCGAATGACACGGGCCCCAACAGTTAATCCACACACAGCATTCTGGAGGCTCAAAGAATGCGTCGGCTATTCTGAGTTTTAAAAATACTGACAGCCATAGGTTCAGGCACAACTGTCAATGCTCCTCTGGGGAGGAAGGGGAAAAAAAATCTTAAATCTATTTTCGCCAGCAATCAGACCACAGGCCTAAATCATAGCCGGCCAAGGCCAGTGTCTGGATTTATAATTGTGGGTAAAATGGTCAGAAAATAAAAACAGCATCCACAACTGGCACCTCCTTCACTACAGCTTGCCAGGCGTTGCAAGGCTAGCACATTTACAGCGGCCAGCTCAAATGGAGTATTGTTCCCCCTCTCAGCCTTGAGAGGAGGCACACTAAAACACTAACAGTTGGACATTCCTTACATTTTTAATGGCATTGCACACTCTTTATTTGTTGCTGTAACCCTGTGCCCTGAGCTGAATGAATGGAGCTATTGGTGGAGGCTAGTGTTGTGCTGCGGTGTGAAGGGAGAGAGGATGGTAACTGCAGCCCTCCCTGAGCACACGACAGGATTAGCTCACTTACTTTGTTTGCTAAGGTAGAATATGGGGCAAAAATTATAGCCTGGGCACAACTCCTGTTATTTCTACTGACTACACTTTCTATCTGTGTGGCAAGCCCTAAAATGAAACACGGTCTGCTTTATCCTGGCTGAGCACAGTACATTCTGTAAATTCAAATGACAAGCACAGCACTGTGAGCTTAGACTTGTGTATGAGGCTATAGATTTATCTTTATCTGTGAGCCCTTCAGAAGTTAGTCAAACACCCAACAGTACTGGCACCACACTGGCTTGCCAAGCGGAGACAGATAAATACTCAGCAGGCTAGTTTCTGTTGACATGTAAGGGGTTTCAGGCCTCTCCAAGGACTGCTTTAGATTAGCATGGCTTTCACTCTGCACGTAGAGGTCACATTACCTCACCACGTCTAGGACCTGTGTTGCCAGTTCTGACTTAGAATTCAATGTAAAACAATCCCAGCACAGTAACAACTACACTCCCTCTTCTCCATTTATGTGACAATTTAAGATTTCTCTACTATAAACCCATAGCAAGGCTTGTTGTAAATGCTTTTAATCTTGACTTGGCTCAGATCTTACGCCTTTACAAAACTCGAAAAAAAAAAGCTGGGAAGCAAAAAATAAAAGCTCCTAATCTAATGGCCAGAAGACCTCATTGCACTCTGACAGATGGGAAACAAACTACACTGCAATCATATCACAAACATTCACACGCATACAAACACGCTTCCACACAAGACAACAAACATGTTATATTAATGAGCCAGTAGGTCATGGAGACAGTGGAGGGCTATACTGAGGATCTTCAGTGTCATAACCCCTGGGATAAAAAGTTAAAAGTGCATTTCTGGCACTCCACAATCTAACAATGCTGAGAAAGGGAAAATGAAAAATGGCCTTATCGCTCTTATCAATGGCTCTTTTTCTATGTGTATGTGTGTTACGTAAGGGGAAACGGAAGCCAGCCTCCCAGGACAGGAACGGATACTTGAGACGAGGACTGTGGGTACAGGCCCTACACCACTACAGAGAGAATAGAGCACAGGACCCTTCAGGATGTATAGCTATAACCCTCCGCCCCCCCCAGCTTAAAATGGACTCTGCAAACTGGACATGACAAACAGATGAGGAGAGCCCCCTCGTGTCCCCCGAGATGCTGGCCTTCTCCTCAACATTCCTCAGTCTCCCCCCACTGTCAAAGGGGCAATTCACCGCCCTGCACTGCTACAAAACCCAGGCAGCTTTTTAAAACAGGATGTTTGTCTGAGGCCTCCTTCCCCTCAAATAAACAATCCGCAAAACCTGATTTCGGGAGGCAGGGTGGAAGCACTCGAGTCACATTATTTCCACATCCCGTATCCTGGAGCATTGGGGCTCCTGAGGGAGTGTGGGCGGCCAGGCGCTGGGAAGGCTCAGGGCTGCGGTGGAAACCTGAGGCCATGTGCCAGGCTGCAGGGGGAGATGAGCCCAGGCTGCATCAGTCTGGGGTCTGTGGGACGGAGCAGGGGGATCGTGCCTGGAGGTGGGGAGGGGGACCTCACTAACATGCTGATGCAGTTGTCACTCTATCAGACCATACCTCTGTCTGCGCATTGCAGAGTCAGGTTAATGCTGCTACATCAAGACAGCGAGATGTCTGCACAGCTGGAATGAAATACAGCCTTTAGTTAACACACTAGATTATAAAGTAATCTACAAATGATAGAGGTGCTGGATGAAAATTATTATTAGTTCTCAGTATAGTATTCATCTGAATATGATGGTTCCTGTGGTATAAATTAATTATTTGGCTGTGGATTTGGGTGTGCTGTAAATGATGTCACCTGCATTATGTCACTCAAAGCTCAGGAGAGAAAAAATAGAGCACAACTTAAATGAGCAAATCATAAATACCAGGGCCACTGCAATGAACTGAATAGATGATCTAATATGGAAAAACAGAACGAGACAGTTAGAACAAATTAGAGGTGCAATCTATCCCAAATCTTTTCAGATGTGTATAGTAGATATGCTATTTAATTAGTTCCGAGCAGAAGTGGAATCACATGCCTTCAAAGTCAGATCAACAAGTACGGGTCCAGTCTAATCTACTTTAATCAAGAGAAGCATCACATGCCTTGATTAGACTGTCTAATTATTCCATGCATTTGCACTGTCTCTGACACAGACAGAGGGAACGGTTTAATGCGTAGTGCTGGCCTCTTCCTGACACAGACAGGCAGGCTGTGATTAGTATTGACTGCCCTATTTAATTTGCTTTGCTCTTGCATATGAATGTGTGTCAGTATACATCTGGACTTATATGGGGACCGTAAGGAAGGAACTGAGTCGTAAAAATGTACACAAAAAGCTTTACAGATGCATTTTCGTCCTCCCAGCACCTGCATTTTATACACTGTAATTTTCTTGAACAATCTGTTGCCTGACTCACATGAGGTCCTTCCCATCTATCTACTAATTGCTTTGTTCTGCCTGGAAGAATCAGTCAATACCCGAGCGGTCCTGACACAGTGCCTGTCTGCAGACGAGACATCCAGAGAGACAGTGCTGGCCTTTCCTCCAGGGACAGGCAGAAAGACGGAGGAGAGACACTGTATGATTACTGTGTGGGAACCCTGACTACCTGCTGATGCGCTTTTCCCTCCAACAGCACTCTGTGTAAACCACGTCTAAAAACTTTCAGTCTTTCCACTCCTCCAGTCCAACTTTCCTACTCTCTCAGGAAGGGGAAGAAAAGAGGAAAAATAAAAAAAGGACAGCGACTCCGGTCACTCTGCATGTCCTCTGGTCACCTGACCCAGCAAATGTCAGGGAGCCCCTCCATTCACATGGGTGATCTCAACTCACACCAACATGAGCGTGTACACACAGTGTTATGCTGACAAATTCCACTGGGCTGATTGATGACACAACCTCTGATGACTGAAGAATGTAGGCAGACTGGAGCCATGCTCTTACAACGGTCTAAACCAGGCACAGAGGGAGGGCCCTGCATCATTCATTGTACAGAAATACTGTTAATATCACTACACACAGTGACACTTATCACTCTGACAAATACCATATCTTCAATTACTGAAATTCTTTAGCAGTAACGCAAAAACATCTTGGCATGCCTCCTCAAGCTGACAGCTGGCCAGAGCAGCATTATAATGAAGAAGTGACAAGCATAAAGAGCCCCCAATGTCAGAGACAATGTGAATGACATAATAAAGTCGATGCGTAGGGGGAAAACACCCCTCAGACAGTCATACAGGAAGCAATGAGACCTGCTTCAAAGGGCTTCACTCTTGATGTCCACACGACGAGGCCTGTCGAGTGAGGAAACAGGTGTGTGTGCAGACTGGGAGGGTAGCACTGGCAAAGGCACATTCCCTCACACACACAGGACTAAGGTATACTATGTATGCACAGACTCGAAAGCTGGGCCTGCTCATGACGTAAACAGACATCACAGAGTGCCTGCTGGGCTGTCTTTCTCTCTCTTCATGGTGACACAGCCATGTTTAAATAAAATGCTGTCCAAATGCCTATGACCCACAGTAACTGAAGATATGAGAATCACGCTAAGACATCAATATAAGAACGAGAGTGCAGGGAAGCTTTTAAAGAATGCACAAGTACTGCAAGAATCAGCCAGAGGGATGAGAGAAATGTATCTGCACTTAAATGTAACTCTAACAGTAACTGAACAACACAGAGTATTGATTTAAAGACACTTCCTATATTAACACGGCACTAAATAATCTAAAGCAGAAGGATAACTACTTTTCACATTCTAATGAATATATATGAATATTGGTTGATGCGGTGGAACAAGCTTATCTGCCAAATCAACCAGTTCCGATCTGTTTCTCTGCCATTGTGTGATGCAGAAGAATGCTCAGTGGGTATTTCTGTAGCCCTGGGCTGTAAGCTGTAGTTGATTATTTGACTACACCCCACCCATCCACGCAGTGCCCCCCAGACTTGCTTTTAAGAGGTTTACTTGTTCCTGCATGAGGGGTGGAGTCTGGATCCCATACAACTCCGGTTACACACAGACACCCTCTCTACCCAAGCTGCAGGGGGATTCACAGGGAAAGTCATCTCCAGGTCAGCAACATGTTCAATACAGGATAACTTGACAATATGGATTACAGGCGTGTATGTTAACATGAAGTAAGGAGGAGGCCTTCAGGCTCTTGGTAGACTTGTCGGAGAATCTGTATCACTGACAAGATGCTAATGGTTTGTTTCACCCATCATGGACACTCTTTTGTATCTAAAACCAAAGAACCATCACACAGTCCAAATGCAACACGATCAGAGACAAACTGGCTCCACAAATTAGCTCACAGCACGGAAAACTACCACCCTGTAGAGCACTGGTCATTCTCTTTCCCAAGTCCAAGTAGCTGAGTGTGACACAGCCAATGCAGAGTGATCTGGCCCGGCCTGTACAAGCAGCAACACAGTTGGAAGAAACCAAAGCCTAGCATGTCGAGATCCTCCCTCCTCACCACAGTCTCTGAGGAATTGTGGTGCGCGCTCTGACAAGCCCCTCATTTGTTGACTCAGGGAGTGTCGCCGGGCCATGCTGAGGTGGTGACAGCATGTGTACCGGGGAGGAGGGGGCCCTTGCTGACTGAATACTTCACTGCCAGGTAGCCATGTCAACTGCTCAGTGTCCAGACCTCTGAGCCATGGCAGACCCTTTAACAGGAAATGCTGTTCCCTCCAAGCCCCAAAATGAGGGCTCTGACTCCTCGTCCACATGATACTGTGCATGCTGGCTGTGGCCCTAGTATGAGGGGGGGAGGCACGCTCACTCTATGCCATGAGAAAGGAGTGTTTCATTTCAAATCAGAGGACAGGACTGTTTCTATTCACTTCCTTTGGTGTGGCCCCATTCACAGGAGCAACTCCATTTCCCTGAACCCACCCCTCCCTGCAGCCCACTTACAGCCAGGCTAGATAGAGTTGTACGTTTAAGTGTCCGCGCACATGCATGTGCACAACTATGTGTGCTTGTGTGTGTTTCTGAGAGAGCTTGGATCTTATTACAGTTTGATCCCACTCAAATATTTCTGAAAGAAAAACAGAGGAGGGGAGGCCGTCTCTGTGGCCACCGCACACGCCCCGCTGAACCTCTGCACCGCTCACAATGAAACCTTTATCTTTAAAGCTCTGACTGTTCGTAATTGCCCTTAATGAGACGGAATAAAGTGAAACATCAAAATGAAATTACCTTTGTAAGTTTACGTATTCATCCAAATACAGGCAATAGCTAAGCAAAGTAGAGCACTGAACTGTTAAAGTACATTCTGAAAGAATTACACCCTCCCGTCTCCTTTTTTCCCCCCAGACCTACTTTAACCATTTCAAAGCCAGAAAAACAGAATGATGCAGAATGCTGAAGAGAGTCCTGAAAACTCTGATTTATTACCATGATAATACTCAAAGACTGTATTATTCTAGTTTAAAGCTATATGCTCAGTGATGCAAAGATATGGACAACAACATGCAAACCCATCAGCATGAAAGACACTTTACATATCTTATTTACAAATTAATAATCTGTCTTAATTGCTTTATTACTCAAACTATCAATTTAATCATAGTTCAGGGAAAAAGGCAAAGCCTCTAATCTCCCTAAAACCACTTAACGTGTCACTGTACCAGCTCTACTACTTTAAATAGCTGCTCTAAAATGTGGCCACACAAGTGAAAAAAAATAGTTACGTTGATATTTCATATCAGATACATGCCATTAAATGTTAAGAACTCATACTAACATCTATGTACTGTTTGTCAAACCACACCTGCTGCAGCAAACAGCATCCAAACAGCGTGTCTACTGCGCCAGCATAAAAATTAAATCCCCCTACTCTTGTACAGAACAACAGAAAAACAAATGAACATTAAAGTTCTCTGAGAAACTGAAGTCCTTGTTTGACAAATTGCTTCAGTATTTACAGACCAGCTTCTCTGGGATGACAAACTTCTGGTAATCATTAATTTCTAAAATCAGTGTAAGATATTTCGGATATAAACTCCTTATTTGGAAACTGACAGACAGTTGGAGAAACACACCCACCTGAGAATTCCCCTGGTGTGATGTTTGGTGAGCTGGCTGCCTCAGTTTCAGTGTAAGACAATGTGGAGTCTGACAGATCTGTGGGAAATAAAACAGAAATTAGCTTTTCAATCTCCAGCAAGCGACAACAGCTCCCCTCACTAATCAGCAGCCCGAGAAAATGATACTTATTTGGTATCAAATTCAAAACAATTAACACCATGTTGGGCTTCATCCCATTGTGGATAACCTGGCAACTCCACTAATAGGCTTTACCTGATGACATCCCCCCAAATGCCGCCAGAAACCTCAGCTGTACTCAGGCTTGCAGCCCCAGCTAGCAGCCAGGCTCCAGAGTCCCAGCAGCCCACAGTACATACTACCCACACCATATTACCCACACACGCTCTTGGCTGGCATGCTGATTTTATGCCACATGCTGGCCTAGGTCTCAGCTCAAAGCTACCAGGCAGTTTGCATTAACAGCACCCAATTACAGCCATTGAAATTCTCCACATTACTTTATTCATGTTTCTTCCCGTTAAACCAGAGCCCAAACAAAAGACTGACCACGCTCTTTGCAGTTTACAAGCCCTAAATACGTGTAGTTATGAGTATATACAAAAAGACACATCAAGTATGATGAACAGATTAACATCAACAGGTAAGGATGAAACAGAAAGCATGCTTCAGGTGCAACAGGGCTCAAATGTGTGTCTGTCACTTACCCAGTGGCTTGTGTTCTTCATTAGGGGAAAGCCTTGAATAGGGAGGTGGGGGTGACTCTGTAACACAAAACAGTTATGTCAGTAATGAATTAAAGGGAGGAAATGTTCTTTAAAAGAAAGAAAGGTAAAACTCAATCCTTGCTGTGAAGTCATTAAACATAAACAAGTCACACCTGTGTGATTTAAACATTAATTCACGGTTTTGGGGTCTCTGAAGAGCTATCTGACATTCAAGCAGTGTTTGGATACAGGACTAATATAGTGTTAGAAAGTAATTGTGTGTTAACAAGATAAAGCCTCTGGTGTAAAGCGGCTGACAAAGCTGGTCAGTGAAATATCTGTCAGCACCTTGTAACACATATCTTGTATTCTTGTTGTCTACATTCTTTGCACATCTAATATTTCAGATTCCAGTTATTCAAAGGTAACCAAACATTGTTTATGACATCATATTTATGTGAAGGTATAGTCATGAGTCCTTTAAGAAAAGTAAAGAGAAATATGGTAACACAAGCCGTCATAAAAACTTCAACTGATCACTCAACTGAAGTATTTTCAGTTCCATTTCAAAGTAGACACCACGCTACATGTTAACTCTTACAGCTTTTTGTCTGCGCTACAGAATTACATCGTTTTGTTCAGGAGCTCATTAAAAAGCTAATAAAGCCAACAGAAACTGCACATTTATTTCTGTTGTTAAAGTTACAACAACCACAGAGACTAACCATAATTTTTAGTGAGTAGTTTCATGTATCAGAGTGAATCTCTTCTATTTAACTTCACTGTTTTCTGAGACCTTGATTCTGTCCAGTAAAAAGAGCAGGAATGAAGAGAATAACTTGCACAAGAAGGAAAAGCACAAAGGAAAGAAAACTTTGTGAGCACACTGTGACCTCGCCTACAGGGAAAAGGGGAAGGAGAAAAGCATAATAGCAGCGGGTCCTTTAAGAGTGGCGGCAGTAATTGCTGGGATCTGAACTCAGTCACTCAGATACACAGCTAGTCAGTCTGGCGCCAGTAGTATGCAAACTGTATATTATCACCACTCCTTCACCTAAATAGCATGAGGGGACCTCCTTAGGACAAAAGGGCTTTTAAAGCGCAACTTGAAACTGATCTCATTCGAAAAGTATAATGCCTAGCAAAATAAAAGGAAAAAGTTTTTGTCCACTTCAGCCCAAGCTCTCTGCTACACATTATATATGGTTTTATTCTCTAAAAGAAAAGAACCTAAGCTGGTAGCTTATTTTCAAATCATTCTAAAATCAGACACAATTAGGTGCAACTGCAGCTGGATTGTGCTTTAACGCAGCATGTTTTTAAGCATGGTTTAAACTTTTGAACAAAGACTAGAATGTTTTCCAGTTAAAATGTATTTCATGTTGTTAAAGCTTTTCTCATATAATTCCATTTTTCTTACTTCCCCATTGCAAACCATGTAAAAGCCAGTGATTAAGGTCTTGATTCAAAGCCCCCCCTCCTTCTTGAATAGCATGAAAGAAATACCAGCTCTATCGGGCCATGCATGAGCGCATGTGAGCTATGTCTACTACTAGCCTTAGTCTCAATATGGGGTATGTGCCCCTCCCTCTCTGTACAATCCATCTTGCTAGTTTTAGTGGAAAGAAACTCACAATACATAACCTGAAATCCACCTCAGCAAGGGGAACAACTTTCAGACTATTTCTATCTAACACAGTCGAACCAACACTGTGTAAACGTGGAGCTCTTTAAAATCACTTCTTATCAACTTGGACAGTGCGGTGGAACATGAGGGCCAATCAACATCAGTTTCCAACATTTGCGCGCTATGAATTCTGATATTGTTGGACTTATGACTTTGAAGTGCTTGTCACAGCCAGCTGGCTCTAGTAAACATGGATGTTATGGAAAATCCACCTCCTGTGCCAGTGAGAAGACAGAAATACTGACGCTTGCATCTTTACACATGATACCACGCCTTGTCATCGGGTCAGCGGGGTCGAGTGGCCCAGCGTTTAAGGTTTGCCAAATCACAGGCCTGTACCCTGCCAAAACTGAATCTGTTTAATATAGGTCAGGGAGGTTCTGCCATAGATAGCTCATTGATTGTGGAAATAAAGCTCAGGCCTCCATGACAACAGCATCTAAGCTGACCTATGGCACCAGGTACAAACCTCTATGTGAGTCTATAAAATCATATACATGTCATATGCTGTTGATGTATATGCCTACCTGACAATAACCCTGCAAGAAACCCTGTAAGAACCAAAAACAGCTTTATTGACAATCACACTGAAGACACTGACATATTCAGACACATTAAAGATGAAATGTATGGTGTGTAATCAAGGAATTAATGAAAGACATAAAGCTAGAAGAGTCTGAAGGACAGCAGCAGTCCAAACACTCTCTTCTTTGAAAGGCACAGATTTTGCAGTCCAGTGTGACTTTTGTGTAGCATAAACAACTTTCTAGGGAACTAAAATCTTCAAAAGTGGCAAACATTTTAAAATGATTTAATAGTTTTCATGCATTTTGGCATTTTCCCCAGCATACTTAACTTAATTAAGATTAGAGGTAGAATAAATACCTAACTGGCAAAAACAGACTGTCTCACGTTCATGTTTTGTCAAAGCTACCTCAGCTCTCTTTCTCAAAGGGATTTTTATTATTGCTCACCTTGCCATAAGCATGCCTTTAGTAATCATTAACTATTTAATCAAACGGTCAGCCTTTCTCTATGCCTCTGCATGAAAGTGAGCCAAACAACACCACACAAACACAACAGGGAAGGAGAGAAAGCATATTTCTGAGCATTTTCTTGACAGTTTGACAATCTGGAAAAGTGCATTTCTGCCATATAACTAACAATATGACCTGTGCAGTTTTCTTCCTAATCATGTGGCAAATTGTAAGATGTGTCTGCAGCATTTAGTAAGTATATGTTTAAAGAGCACAATCAGATGTAAAGATAGAGTCCTAAATGAACTGTGAGGAAACTGGTTCAAGACAACAAAGTTGGAGAAACCCTGTGCTGGAAAAACAGTATAGACCCAGATGCCCTCCAGTTGTCTGCTGACTGTCCTCCAAAGACAGGCCTGTAAGGTGCACACATACAGTTGGAGTGTCCTGGCAGGAGCTCTTACCTGGCCCACAGAGCCGGCTGTAGTGATAGGGGTTGCAGCATACTGTTGGACTGTCCAGGGCCCCGAAGCTCTTACACTCACAGAGCGGTTTGAGCTGTGCAGGGTGCTGGAGGTCGGACCAGCGGTACAGTTTACACACCAGCAGCTGAGGGGACGCCACATGGCCGCCCAGCCTCAGCTCTGTCCGGGCAATCATAACACAGTCGCTGGGCATCCCTCCTCTGGACTCCACCGCCTCCAGTAAGGTATCCAGCGCCTTTTCCTTGAGCCTCTTTAAAAGAGAGTATGTGGCTGATTTCAGTTCCTGCTCCAGCACCGTGCGGGGCATCGCCTCCTGCGCCTCAGGAGAGCCGCTGTCCCACTGTCCGAGGCTCCTCAGCACGAAGTGACACGACCCCGGATCCCTGGTACCCTGAGCCGCCTCTGGCCCCCTGAGCTCGGAGTGGTCCCGGTCTTTAAATAAGCAGCAGGTCACGGTCCTGCATTCTCTGTCCTGCACGGATCGGGGGCTCCCCTGCTCCTGGACGCACACCGCACCCCCATCTTGGTCCGACGTGACCCCCAGGCCGCTGCTCTCCACCGGCCTCCGGGTGCACACACCCCCTATGTCCCCTGCAAGAGAGCCGCTGGGGGTCATCGGTCTGTGCTCCGTTTTGGGGATTTTCTCCGGGTTGTTTCCGAACAAATCGTCCCTGCAGCCCTCACTAGTTTTGCCATTTCCATCTTCCCCTTCTGTATCTGGGATCAAACGGCTTCTCCAGAGTCGCCGCACAAGACCTGAGCGTTTCGTCCTGAACATACGACAACTTGAAAATCTATATGGGATTTTTTTTACTCTTGTACGGATATCCGAATATTACAGATGCTTCTACGGTCGTTGCAAAACATTAATGTCTGTGAAATGCCGTGCAATGCATGCACAGCCGACTGTAGAGCATTGGTAGCAAAACCGCAACATTAGACTGAAGGCGATTTTGTTGCATCTACAACAGCAACAAAATAAATGCACTGCAGCGTTTCCATCAAAATGCATTCATTTAGACTGATAATGAAGTGACTTACTATCCGGGATCGCTGCGGAATTGATTGTTTATATGTTTCTTAGGAGCGAATAAAAAAAGTCGGATACATAATAACATAACATAATATACTTTGTAACACAATCCAGAGACGGTAGCCTCGAACACACTCGCAGCCTCAAACAGTTTCGGACTTTTAACAACCTCAGATCTACTTTCTACACCGGCACGAAGAGCATGAGGTACTTCGAGGCGATTAAATCCCAAGAAAATGCACTAGAAGTCAAAATCCTTGCCGTCTTCTTTTGAGATGTCGGTGCAATGTTTTCTTAATTTTTTTTTCTTTGCTTTTTTTACAATCCCAGCAAAAATATCCACGCGAGCTGAAATTACATGAAGAGGATCAATCCGGCTTCTGCTTCTCTTCTCAGATCTGAACCAAACTGCAGCCTCGATCCTTTCTTTCTCCGTTTCTCTCTTTTTCTCCCTCCTCCTCCTCCTACCCCCTTCCTCACACACGCACACGCGCGCACGCACACTCACTCAAACACACACACACGGGGCCCCCGAGGAGAGCGGTGGAGCCATTGGCTGACTACCATCATGTGCTAGTCTAGACACTTTGGCGGCTGTGAGCTGCACTGATTGTTGCGCAAACAAGGTTTCAAGTTTCTTAACTCTTAAAGGCGAAACACCCACCTCTAATTTTTTAAGTTACTAAAACTTATTTACATCTGAGCTGCTGGTAGGATGTGATTCTTTTGAGGAAAAGAAAAACAGCAACCGAGGAGCTTTCATACAAAGTAGTCTTGATGTTTTTTTTTCATTTCTACATTAAAAAGTTAATTTTTATTTGTTATGATGACACTGAAATATAGTCATTAAGTGGAATTTGTCTGATAGACACTCACCAAATTTAATTATTCTTTTGAGGATTATTTAAAGTAAAGATAAGACAAGACATAAATAATGAAGACATCCCATCAGTCATTAATCTACCCTCTCCTTTAAAAACAAAACAGAAAACTACAATTACATTATATTACAGATGCAGTGACTTTAATAAATGACTTCCCTAAAAATAAGGGACTAGTGCTTTCAGTTTAGCATTTTAAAGTTTCCTGCACTGGAGAAATTTGCAGTTGACACAAGTTTCACCTACTAAATACTCATTGTGTTCAAGTAGGACTATTAGTATTGTAGCGATATTGCCATTACAATACGAGGTAGGCAATTAAAAGTTTGCTATACTCACACATGTGATAACTTATAAAAGAAAAATCAGAACATTAAATTGATTTTAATTAGTATATGTTTGATGTGTAGCTAACATCATAACAACATTAAACATTTCATTTCAACAAATTGGAGTCAGGGTTAAACCAAACCACAGAAAATCTGTTAAAAAGATGGCTCAGAAATTTCTCTTGGAAATAAAATTCTCGGCCAATACCAGAACTAGTGGTTGTTCCCGCTCGGTCATGCATTCAGATTCAAACATTTAGCGCATTTAGCCGCATTCGCCTCTGGGAAGCTAACGCAGGTTTACATCTGTGCAGCTAGCGAGCAGCTCTAGTGGTGAGTTGTTCTGCTTGTCTAGCCTCACTGATACTAGGCGATACTGATGCGTTAATGGTGAAAAAAGGGGGCAGCCTGTATGGCGTGTTTTCATGTTTCCTTGGACTTTGGGCAAAAATAGAGGGCACTTCTGCATTTTTTTTTCCAAAATAAATTTTTCATTAGCAAATTGTGTTCTGTAAGGATTTTCAATGCTGTGGAGACCGACAGTCATAGAAAGTAGGGAAAAAAACCTGTGAGTAAGGTTGTCAGAACTTAAAGAGGCTTTTGCTGGGTTTATGCTAAGTCTTTTGACATAACAACACAGTATTAGAGAACAGACTAATATTTTTATAGTTAATCAGAAAATGGTCTTCACTTTTGAAACCTCTCTCGTCTATTACAAACTCTTTAGATGACAAAACAAAGTAATTAAAATTCCAACCTTTTACACTTTAAGAGACAGTGGTCCTCACAGTGGCTGGAGACACAACAGATGAATTTTTGCTCACTGACATTTCTAAGTCAGTCTCCACCTTATCTCGTGTTTCCTGTCTTGTCAGGGCTAATAGTAAATAACTGGGAACTCCTGTTTCTGTTCTTATCCTTACTAGCAATGTTCTACTAACTATATTCTCAACGCTATTGTAGTTTTTAAAGAAACTGCAGAAGTATATATAACACAAATATATTACTGAGGGAGTGCACTTACTACAGTTTAGTTTGATTTGGTCTTGTAAGAGTTAAAATATCCTGGCTCTAAAATCAGAGAGGCAAAGCCACACCCCAAGATCTATTAACATGATCCAAGAAGCAGAAGTTCAGGAGTAAGCACTGTGGATTGGCTAAAAAGCCTTGAGGCCTTGCCCCTTGGAGAAAAAAGTCACGCCCAATATTGAATTTGTAAGTAGTCATGAATGAAATGTAAAAGTATTTAACTGCTGGTGATGTGCCAAAAACATTGTTCCACCTACAGACTCTTCACTAACATTACTCATATGACATACTATATCTGTTCCATGTGGGCACGTCTTTAAATACTTTGAAGTTATTTTAAAATTACACAACACATTTGAAACTTTATATATAAAACTTTAACTGTAGTTGGAACTATTGTCATTGCCTGTATTACCCACAGAGTTAAATCATGAGCCACGGATGTACTGAAAATAGAAATAGTCTATTGTTTGTTTCAGGATTTGAAATATGACCAACAAGCTTTTAAATGATCTTCTAAAACACACTAACACACATTTATAATACGCATGCATGCAAGCATGTGCACACTCGCGCACACACAATTCAATAGGACATCTCTGAAGCTCTCAGGGTTGCACCAGTGGAGACTATGAGGGCTGCTGCAGCAGTGTGTGCCAGTGTCTGAACTGGAATCAGGTTTCCCTGGCAGCCTTTGGGCTTTGGGGCAGAGGGAGGTTACTGAGGGTGGACATGGAGGCCCTCATGCCTGCACTGTGTTAGAGGCACCTGTTGCAAATGCATTCCCCTTTGTAACTCAATCACATGTCAGACAAGGAAAAGAAAACTGTTATTACAGAGTAACGCTTCATTTAAATCAGTGTCATGCAATTTTCAATTAAGTCAAAGGAAAACCCAGCTGGCTCATAAGTCACCGAGGCTGTCTGCTCTGCTGCTGGAACTGATTCACGTGAGACAAGTGTCTAAAAGCATCAGGAGCATGCAGACACATTAGATGCTTTGAATCTGGTACAGCATAAGTTACATACAGATGATCCGGTGACCCTGTAAGAGGGTCCTGACTCGGTCACTGTTACAGTGAGTTAACTATAGAACTTGTGAATATCTACAACTACAACAAGGCACCATTTGGGCAGTGCAACCTTTTTCCTTGACCCTCCCCTGACCTCCAAGACTTAAGCCCCTGTACCCCAGCCCCCTTGCCTCGCCTGATCCCCCTTGACCCTCTGGTCCCACCCCTTAAAAATATTCAATGGAAAGGGCAAACCACCAAACAGTATTATTGGTGAATTTGGAAAGGATGTGCATGACACATATCCAAAAAAGCGTGCAAGCACACACACACAAAGGGAACTCTTATAGTGCAGTTACAATATTGTATATTTGTATATTGAGGCCATAGTAATTATAAGACACATACACATTTTTTTCTTTCCTGAAAATAGTCAGAATGTTGTCTGAAATTAGATATACATCATCACCAGGGCCCATATGTTGGTTGGGGGCTGTTAGTGTTAACTGGTAATGTTAATGTTGAACTAAGATATCTGATAATCACTGAGAATTTTTCGACAGCCTCTTCTGTATCATTCGCTGCCTACATGTCAACCTGATGATTGTCCTCACAGCGCTCAGATGAAATATCAGATGGTTGTGTGAGCTGAGACAACCTGTGGTGCGTCATCATCCGTTAACAGAGTCACTTACACAGACACTTTGGGAAAATGTTTATATAGGCTATGACACAGACTGAATTGTAACGTATACCTATAGTGGACACCTTGTATGAAATGGTTTGGCCTTATGAATGTAATTACTTTCTAAACTATGTGGTAGTTACTAATAAGAAAATAATCATAGGTTCAAAACTAAATAGAAGTATTAATGTCTATATCTTGGACATCAGCACACTGAGGGCTTACGCACCGTCTGCACCTTTAGGCCGCGCCAACCGCATTAAGCAAGACAAAGCCTAAGCCAGCTAGCTAGGTACTCTGCTAACTCTAAACGATGAATCAGATTCTCAAGATTTGCCACCGGGCGTCAATCTTGCTTTTGGCGGCATCACGTCTCGCCAAAAGTGATTTGCTGTTTCTTTTAGGCACAATGCAAATGTGACTGTCAGGGAAAGTAAAACTGCAGAGTATTTATGACATCAAAATTTATAATAAAGTAGCATTAAAAATAATAATAACACAGGTAACGGCCAGCCCTGTGAACCATTTGCTGGGCAAGTTTGGAGTGGAAGTGGATGAGTGAGTGTAGATTGGAGGAATGAATCACTCTCAAATTATAGTAGCAGGAAAAGTTGATAAATAGCCAAAGTTGTTAAAACAGGACAGTGCATCTAGTGCATGACCCCCTGCAAAACATTGCTCACAGATTTTTCCTAATGAATTAACATATCTTGACACATATCAAGCTTTTCCTGGCACTTCTCTTTGCATAGAAACACAATAACATGAACCAGGTACACCAGGTTACAATCACAAAGAAATAAGATTTATAGACCATCTTGACATCTTACTTTGATGTATCCTAATCAGATAATCAGATATTTGGATGAGGTGCAGCATTGGCACAGGGAGAGATTATCCATAAATCACATTACATTCACTGGTGATACGATAAGACTAATACAACAGACACTACTTAATTCTTGACGCTGCCAAATTATAAAATATACAGTGTATTATTACAGCATCGTAATAAGCTGCCAAGTGCTTCGATTAGGAAACATTTGGTCCTGTTTTTTATGTGATTTCTGTCTTGCTTTTAAATTCCAATGTCACACAGTTAACACAGAACTGTTGAGCAAAGCATTGCTTAAAATAGGATTGAGGCTATGAATCTCTCTGAAATGTTGTCGTTGCAGCTCAGTATGAATGCACAATCTTTTGTACCACATGATGGCCATGTGCTCCAGTGTTACAGTGCAATGAAAACCACCGTGGCTTATACATAGAACAATTTGTGGTTCTACAAAGAACTTTATGGTTTTAAATTGGACAATTACTAGCTATATGGATTCACAATTGGTTCCTTTTGGAGTGAACAGTCAAATTTTCAAGACGTTCTCCAGGCTCTAATGATTCTATAAAGCTCCATTTGAAGAACCTTTGAAGATTCATCATTTTAAAAAGTGTGATTTAAAAAGCCACCAAAACCATCTGGCTCTTTCCTAAATTGAGAAATCAAAGTTTAGGCATTTGAACTTTTCTTCCTACGACTATATCTGAGCCCTACTCTTCTAATGTGTGCTGCATGTGTGAAAAGTGTGTAAGGAAAGACTTCTTCAAAGAGTAAGAGGTAACTGAGTACGCAGATCTAAAACAGGGCACAGCTGTTCACACAGGCCTGTCCCCTGGCCTGCCCCTCTCTCTGTGAAGGTCCAGGCCCGTGCACCCCTGGAGACCCCTGGGTAATAATGCAGTGGTCACGCCAGCCCAGCTCCCGACTGACACTTCAGACAAAGTGGGCGAGCAACTCACATTAAACATGGCAGAGAGATTGAATATACAAACTGTTCTAGTAATCCAGCAGAAAAGACACTATAAACAATGAAGTGGGATTTTTCCCTATTATGATCTGTTCCTGTGTAAATGTCCTTAGGTCAGACTCAAGAAACCACAAAGACAACATCAAGATCTTTGGCAAACTAGCTCCTTGTAGTAACTGATTATTAGTGCTTAAACCCCATTTGTAAATTGGCTTCATGTTTGTGACTAAGAGCATTCAAATCATGGTTCTAATCCAGAATAAACCTGTTAATTGAAAGATAACATACCATCTCAATGCCAACATGTGCCGCTGGGAACTGAGGTGATGCTGCAGTCACAGTAGAGATGCTGGTGTCAAATAGTCAACAGTGCCATTAAAAGCATTAACCTGTGATGGAAGCTGTAAATCGAGGCACACAGAGTATCTGTTTAATTTGATGAGGGGAACCAGTTTGGAAGAGAACAGTCCCAGAGCAAATTTGTGGTGATGAAATAAGGGCCTAATTAATTTGTAGTGTATTTGAAGGTGATCTCAGCTCTCTGGCTCCCTAATTGATCAACTGTGTTAATGTGCTCTTTGGAGAATACAGTGGTGGTAGACTGCCTGACTTGCTACTAGTCCCTGTTAATAACTGAATGAATAGTAAAGGTACCTAAAAGAAAGTTACACAAAGACACTCTTAACAACAAAATAATTCATGATAAAAAGGATAAAATACCACAGCTGTTCTCCTATGATAAGAAAAATAAAAAACTGATACAGCATATGTGACATGTAATAGATATAAATACAGTAGGTGGTATAACAATAAGTTTTATGTATGTATATCTTCTTATATAACCAATGCTTTGTTGCTGTTCATCATTTGCAACTATCAGCTGAATAATTAAGTTATTTATCCACATTATTATTTCACAAGTAACTGTAATGGTAAATGTTCAAGCAAGGCATGTGTGAAATCGGGTCTCTTTCCTGTCTTACTATGAGTAAACTGACAATCAAAATTTGTGGTTATAATCAACCTAACTTAGCTGAAGTTCTTACTGTTTTTATGGTTGCATTTGGGCATTGTATAAGTCATAACAGACTGGCAAACTGATCTGGCTTTATAAACAATTTTAACACGAGTGTTTTAAAGAGAAAGGAAAGTAGACTAAATAAAATGGTTCACCAGTGAGGCAAGAGTGAACCCTGACTGACAGGGCTCTTGAGGATCAAGGCATTGCAGAGATTGCAACGTGGTTAAAATTTCCAAAGCGCTCAAACTACGGATGAGTGGCAGTTTTAGGAGTTAAGGCCACTTAAGGAAGGTGTGGTTTGGGGAAAGTTAGCCTTCTAAATGCATTATGTATGTAGAAATCCAACATCTTTAAGCTCAAAACAAAACAATTTGAAGATCATGTGTTTATATTCAGATCATTATATTGCCTGTTTTTTGTAGAACAAGGCTGCATTTTTCCAACAAACATAAAAGATTTTTTTTATTACTCATATGATTATTCAAGTTATATAATATAGGGAGGCTGTAGCTCAGGAGGTATGTGTATGTACATCACTTTGGAAAAAGCGTCTGCTAAACGAAATTGTATGTAACCGTCCAAAAATCAGGTATTAAAGAGTTTCATGCCACATACGCTCTCCAATAATACTTGTGTAAACATAAAGCATACTTATTGTCTGTTTTTTTATACAATGATTTAGTGATATGTTTTTGTATCATTAAACTGGGGGAAGGGAAAATGGAATAGCCGAGGGGAAACACGTATGGTTAAATCTTTAATTGGAGGCAATTTGATTCATTTAGCTGTGTTGGAGACAAGGAGTCCAGGGAGACAGTGCTTGAGGCAGTGTTTTTGTCATCTTCTTTTTGTATCAGTCAGAGTAATTCATGTCCCCAGGGGCCGGCTGTCAGTAGCAAGGCTCCATGAACACATTCCTTCTGATCCAGGCCATTATCGGCCCATTCAGCAGCACTGGAGCCTGCTTACGTGGGCCTCTCTCCGGGCTGACCTCCTGGGCCCTCGCCTGGGCCTGACTCAACACTCCCACTAATCCACACCTCAAAGACTGCAAACACAAACTTAGATTAAAGTCTGGGGATGGAGTCACAACCAGCCACATGAGCAAAACATGATCGGCACACAATCCTGCTCATAGTCTGCATTCCACACAAACACACACACGCACTAGAGGGAATTATAAAAAAATATATACGCTGTTGTTTACAATGAGGAGTTAGTGTGCCATAAAGATATTTTCTTTCACTGATCAAACATATTGTGCATTATGTGAATTGCAGCAGAGCTTTGGAAACAAGCCTGATGTATATGTTTTGACAACACATTCCCTTTCTATCAGCATTTATTCACTCGATGATGGAGGCAGACTGCATTTCGTATCCTTATACCACATTTAATTGCATTGTCTCTGCAGTGCGATTTCATCTTAATCACCGTTACATTCCTCTTGGCTGCAATTTAGAGGCGTGTCTAAAAGCAAAGGTAACAAGCCCTGTGGTGGGAGCCACACCCTGTCTCGACCCAATACAACGCACTCTTTTTATTATTGTTTTGGAACATCTCCAATTGGTTGGACGCTTTTATGCCAATATGCAACATAATCACTGGCTGTCATATCCAAGTGGTGCCACAGGTTCTCTTGTGCGGGAGCCATTTTGCCCCAGGGGTCTGAACTATCCACAGGGGACTTTCCTGTTGCAAGCTGGCTCCATCAAGCCCTCACTTAACAGCACACTCATTGAAAGGTATTAAACCATGGCTGATGTTATGTATTTTTAATATGCTGCTGTAATTTGCCTACAGTAAAGAGGAGCTGACTGCAATTAAAAAATTATAACTACCACAGAGTTATAATTGGCTGCATATTTGCACTCAGTTCATTGGATCTGTCGAAATGCATCTTAATGCATTCATAAATTTCATGTTGGACTGCCTGTGGCCCTCCATCAAGTAAAACGAGAAAAAGAGTAAAAATGAAAATATTGAAGAAGAGGAGCATCATGGCCAAAACCAACAAGCAGATTTTCACACCTAAGGAAGATATCGTACTTCCACGTTGACATAACGTTCACATTAGCGTGGATTAGTCATAACTCATTATTTCCATGTTGAAGCTTGACAAAAGGCATGGTGTTTTGAGAACAACAAACTTCAATGCACTGTTCAATGGTTTCAGTTTATATTCTGTGAGGTTGTCTTGTATATCTGTTTTTACTGCTCTGCACCAACAGTGGCAGTATATTGCGTGAAGTCAGGAGGGGGCTGGGGAAACACTACAGAGAGCACAGGCACTTAGTGTGAACCACTGTACTTTTTAATGTTTCCCGAATGCTAGTAAATCTAACCCTCCTAAAATCCACAGTGAAACATTATGCCAAGTATGACATCACCTCTGCGCAGACACGTTTTATGATTTTTAACTTCATTTACAGAGACCAGGGTTGGGTAGGCCACAGAGTCCAGTTTAAAACTCAGTCGCCACATTGAACGGCACAGGATTGTTTTGTGAGTTGAGTCATTCACTCCAGAACTAACTGGCAAACCCAAAGAATTAAAAAGAAGATGTAGAGGAGATCGGTTGCTGTTTACTCATCTTAGTTTGTTGTGCACATGTAAAACATCATGAGTTACAGCTAAGTTCAGTTGTGGTAGGTTTTACTATCTTACCCACAGTCAGACAAAGTTATGGGTGCCTTTTTATACCTGTGTGCAGTTTGTTACTCTGAACATTGCTGCCATGTTTTGTTTAGCTTAATCAAAAATGGTCCATAGCACCTCTTTCCCATGATATCATGCATGTTGTTAAAGTCCAAGCGATTATTGTTCAACATGCACTGTCATGTCTCTCTGACAAGAAACAGCAAGACTCTATAATCGCCAAATCTGACATGGTAACCATCTTAACAGACAAAAACATTGAGTCGTTTGAACACAGCATTATTATATATTGTAGTTTGGGATTATGCTTCTTGACCAAATATTTCTTTTTATTCACTGTGACTATATATGCCATGTAAATAAGTTTCCAATTAGCAATTATAATCATTATATCACGTCTATAAACTTATCATTTATTGATTGAGACGGATACATTTGAGAGTTCCTGACACTTGATGCTGCAGACATGGACTAACTTAGCAAAGATACGCCGCACACTGTGCTACATACCCTGTGACTACATGCAGAGCCATAAAAAATACACCCATGACTTTGCGTGACTCCAGGTAAGTAGGAAAAAACACATTATCACTCTAATGGCTGAGCTATTTGAATGTGGTTAGCCTGGATTGTGTAAAGCTGAAGGGAGAAAGGAGCATGTACTGAGCTGTACAAAAAAGCCTTATATGATTTAGCAAATCTAACAGTTCACTGGACACTATGGTGGCAATTTTTTGAATCCTGAAGGCCATGAAAAAAATTCCATTTTCTCTGAGATGGTGCAATTTGTTGAGTATTTCCTGTTCTGTCAGGACTACGGATAATAGTGTTATTATTGTGCTCTGTAAGCCCCCCCACCATTTCCCTGTTCAAGGATGCTCATTAGAAGACCAACCAGCTAATCTGGTGTTGGGGTCCTGATAACTGCCGGCGTGGCGTCACTCTAGTAAATTGTCGTGGCTCCATGTTAAAAGCCAGCAGTTGATAGCAGTATCAGGAGACAGGCTGCATTGGGGAGACAGAGTGTCCGGCTCCAAATGACCTCCCAAAATAGACAAGTGCCTCAAGACCAGGGGCCACAGGCACCTCCAGCCGAAGCAAAGGAGCTCAGACAAGGCCAGGAAGAACATGTCATCAGAGTCATTGCTGTTAATGGCATGCAGATATTCAACGGAGGCGGCAGACACTGAGTGACCCCAACCCTCAGCATTTAGTTCTCCCACTGAGCAGAGTCTTGCCACACCACAGACAGGTCAGACATGGAGCCGCCTGTACAGAGTGGGAGCCACTCACTACCACAGAGATGATAATGATTATGGCCAATTCACTATCACTGACAATGTAAGGCCTGCTCTGTCTCTCTGGCTGTGGCTAGAGGACAAACACGCTATGTAGCTCCCAGACCTGACTGACGACCTATGACATAGAGAACCTCTGCAGCTTTATTGGACAAACATCTTCACACAGCTCCATATTTACACCTGATTACTCACATGTAGCTGAAATATTTTAGCGAGCTTGTTTAAGCAGATTATGCAAAGTTGAGACAGCAGCCATGTCCAAAGGAACATGCTGGTTTCATTATGTAGCCTGTAGTGTCTCCCTTCACCCAGCGATGGTGTGATTTAAGCCATGCTGGTGCAGCGGGGTCAGCTCTGAGACCCTGTGTTTCCCCAGTGATGATTTACTTGTGCACAGAGGGCACACTTTCCACTCTGCCCAGGCACTACCCAGGCTTATGTCCTCCCTGAAGAGTCACTTATAAGAGTCACTTTTTGCTCCTACACAGGAAGGCTAATTACCGTCCTCGATGCTACACTTCCACTGCCTGGCCCCATGAAGTAAATCAATAAGAGAGGAGAACAGGAGGCACTGAATCATGGACTGAAAACAAGGCAGCTCCAGTGTATCCTAGCAGGACCTGTGTAAGCCTCAGAGTGAGGCAGAGCGAGAGGAAGTGAGCAAATGATCCCTGTGAGTCCTTTAAGCTTGAGAAGGAACACATTGTTGAGAAGGCCAGCAGTCGGTTTGAAAATTCCTGACGTACCTGCAGCGCAGTTACACATTACAGATAAGTGAAATTCAATGTTCCATGGTAAATGACTAACTCAGCAGATCCACAATGATTTTATTGTGGCTCGATTCCAAAAAAACATATGGACTTCATTCTTCTAAATGAATTCCTCTGGCGAGAGGGAAAAGATTTACAGCCAAACTCTGTCCCATTTGGTACAATGCGCACAACAAAGGATTATTAGATTGGATTTTAGAGTCTAAGACAATTTTTCAAGATTCTAAGTAAAGGCCTCGTCTTTACAGCCTGTTAAGAGCATGAACACATCAATGATAGCCACTTAATGTAATACACTCACATATCAGAGTGAAACAAGACCAACACTATTGCATTGTATTGAACTGTCAGAATGGCTTGATTTCATCTTTAATAGTAGCACAGTTTATGTTATGACTATAGGCTTCATGATAATGACACACTACTGGACTCTGGATTTAATACGCAAGTCACTGAGAACAGGATGTTTGATCCCAGGTGATTCCTTATCCTTTCAAGTCTATACACTACCATGATGGAAAATAGGTTTTGTGTGTGACACTCACTGTTGCAAGGACTCTCAAACAGCTTTTTGCTATATGCTAGCCTGCAAGATGGTACAAGCAGCGCACATTATACAGACTGATTACAACCCTGATTTGACCATTGCAACAGATTTTTTGGAGAGAGTCTGCACTGTGCAAAACAGAGCAGGATTTGCCATATCAAAATATATTTGATTTTCTGTGACTAAATTTGAGATATTCTTAGCATGATCCTGTGGTTTTGGCTGGTCAAGCACAAATCTGTACAGAGATGTCTGCAATCTGGAAACACCAGCTAAAAAATCTGAGATCCTCTCATTGTCAAGAAGGCTGTTGGAGCAAATGCTGTACAATGTGGTGAGAATGAAGTAGTTTCCTAGTGTCCCAGCAGCAGTTTTGTCCTGATCAGCAAGTCATTACAATCTTGTCATTCATTACTGGTGCTTTGGGAGATGAATCTCCATGTGTCTATTCCAACACAATCCCCTGACACTGCCAACGAATTAAAATCAATTGGTTTGTCTCTTGTCTTTATAGCCCTTGGCAGCCTGTGAAAAATGGATCCTCTTAAGAGGTAACACAGTATTCATGTGGGGCACAAGTCCAGAGCATGACTAATGGAGCGCCAGTCTATATGCTAATGCTACATAACACAACACTAATACTGGCTGCATTAAGTTAGCCATGATACCAGGATGATATCATGTTTGCTGAAAGGAGAGCCAGTCGATGAAAAACGGATGATAGCACAAAATACTATCTTCATAATGCTCCACATCTCAGACATAGCTGTGTGCTGGGGGGAAAGGAGCAGTGGTCATTAGAACCTTTAAAGGGTAACGACTGCTAACTCTGATTTACTTGATCTCCTATCTTGGAGGAAATTGTGGATCGCCTGCCAGTCTGGCGCTCACGGCCTCCCTGTGTGACCTCAGCTAGCAAGTCTGCACAGCGCTCACAATAGGTGGCCCACTGTGGCCCATGTCCCTGGTGCTTCAGTAGATGTGGGCCTAGAGAAGGGAAGGAAATCCTGGTAGAGAGCATAGCCGGAAAGAGTGTCGCCATTTCAGTTTGCAGGTCTATCCTTAGAGGTCAAACAGGGCTTTTTCCCCCTGGGGCCTCCACAATCTTTCTTCTCCCTCCCCCTCCTCCTCAAAGACATTCCTCTCTTTAAACCTTGCCTCCAAAACAGTTCAGATCCATCAACATCTCAATACTTTCCCCATGTAAGGCCTTTCACTTAGTTATTCAGAGTTATCGCATAACTAAGACAGGCAGGATAACCAAGGTTATTGCCAAAAGTGAGACAAACATAAAGTAAGAAAAAATGTTATTATGAGCTCTCTGAAGACGGATCTACCCCAAGAGGATGTCCTCTTGAGAGAGGCATGAAAATAAATTTGCTATGGTGAAAATATATGATCCCAATCATAGTCACACACACTCACAAACACACACACACACACACACAAACCAAACATGAACAGCCAAACTGTGCCAAATGTAACCAGAGCCTCTCTCTGGAGACACCTCAACAGAACTAGGAAAAAAAATTGGGTACAGGGAAAGTGATTGCGGGATATACAAGAGGGACACACAGCATAACACACACTTGTCGATGAGAAGCTGTAACAAACCTCTCATTGCAATGCTCGCCTCGAGGCCAACACTGGAGCCACAAACTAAGGGTTTTCCCAATGTGTCACCCACTCGAGGGGTATTAGTGTTTGTGTTACAGTGTCTCTCTGTCTTATAAACAATGTGTCTCTTGTGACAGTGAATCAGACACGGCCTGTCGGCTAGCCTCGCCGGCATCAGGCCTGCTTGCCAGAGATTGGTTGGGGGACTGCTGCAGAGCCATGCCATTTGTCATGCTGTATATTTACAGGCTGTGTCAGCACAGGGCGGGTGGAGCGAGACGTCTCCGCTCTGCGCCTGACTCCATGGACGCCAGGCCTAGAACCTCCCCTCATTCATCTGTTTACTTTCTAAATAGGCCTCTGTTTGGACTTACATCAGTGGGGAGAGAATATCTAAGAAAACGAGGAAGGAAATCTGTGGAAAACAAAGGAAAGGGAAAGAAACTCTCTGTGATAGAGACTGCCCCTCGCTGTTCCTGATTACGGCAGAGTTGCAGAGAGCTTGGCGCCATCAAAATCGGCCATCCAGGCAGCTGGGCAGGCTAGACAGGGGAGAGGAAGACTGGTAGTGACGCTTGCAAATACCAAGTGGGGGGACTGTTAGGGAGCTCTTTCAGTGTTTATGTATTTTAGATGCCTGTTTTTGATTTTGTAAAGCAGGAGAGGAAAGATACACACCTCCCACAGTTACCAAACTTGTTTTGTACGCAAATCATGCAATATAATCTGTTTTGATGTACGACAATCCGAACGTCTTTCTGTTGACACTATTTTCTGAATGTATGTAATGTATTTGTACTTTTTTGGAATCATATCAAGCATCTTATCTCTAAACATTAGAAGGCAACTGAATATTTCCAACTGCAAAAACAATAATGCAGTGTAGCCTGAAAACCACTGAAGAACTTGAAGCAACCACCTGAAATTGTTTTCTTGATGATAGAACAGATTTTTACTTTCATGTGGCCTTTCATTATACCACCACAGATGTCAATACCAGTTAAATATATTTGAGTTATTTGGACACATGTTAACCTGGTTCATAACCAAGATATACAGTTACTGATAGGCTTTCAGTAAATCAGAGGGATGTGCAACCATACATGATCATGGGTTGGCCACATAGTGTATATTTTTCCAGATCCATTCTCAGAGGGTGCAGTTTTAAGTCTTACAACTGATGGAGAACATTTTACCTTGCTGAAGCAGCAGACGTTGGCTGCTGAGTTTTTTTTAATTCGCGCCTTTCATTTTATGTTAAATCAATAAGTGCAAAGACCATTTACCATTTTCCCAGGCCTAAAGTCAATAACAGGTTACTGATGGTCATGTAACTTGCACATCGCTACAGGGTAAGCACAACGCCCAGCGCCTGACCACAGCTGGGATATTCCCTGTATAATGTGAAGTTGTGCAGTGGACAAAAATGGTCTGAAATACAGTATGTCCAACCGGTGTGAGTGTGTGTGTGTGTGTGTGTGTGTGTGTGTGTGTGTGTGTGTGTGCATGTGTGTGCGTGTGTGAGTGGAGTCAGGGACACTTCCTGTCTCCTAGTCTGTTGTGTCCTTGTCTGCTTTATAGCTCTGGAGGAATAAAAGCAGTCAACAGTGCAAATTGTCCCTGTCCACTTCTCTAATATCATGATTAATATGATTATTTGTTAAGTGTAACTAATTAGAGCACTTAAAAAATAAAATAACAATCAATACTACATCAATTGTACTGTTCATCATAACAACAACCCATTCTCCATTTTCATTGCTGCCACGCAGGGACTAGAAAGAAAAGCTAGTTGGGGATAGCGGCATAAAGAGGAAAATATACTGTTTACTATACAGTTTACTTTAATAATATACTATACTGTTTTGTACTAGACCCCTCTGTTTCCACTGTTGAGTCTCAAGAATAAAACAGATAAACATAGTGGACATCTTCCAGAACTGAGTAAACGTATTTGATGAAATTTCAATATGTGATCTAATCAAAGAAGTTTGGGGATTTATCAAAAATAATACAATGTTTTAAAGCCCTATAACGGGCAAATATTTTATTTTCTCAACACATTCACAAGCATTCAAACCAGTTATGCTTCTGTCTCTCATGTCGCCACAGCAACTCTATCTAATCTCCATTGAAAAGAACAAGAACACCAAAAACAACAGGACTGGCTGGGGCTGAGGCAAGAGTGAAGAGAAAATCAGCAGTAAAGATTTGAAACAGGAAGAGTGTGGCGTCAGTACAGGCGGGAGATAAGAGCACTGCGCTCCATACACAAACACAGGGTTTCTGTGGCTGAGTGACTCCCAGCTCTCCGGGCGCCCTCACAGTAGCTGTCTTCTCCCCCTGGCTGGCTCCGGACCACAGCCCGTCACCCAGCCCTGCACACAGCAGATCCAGGGGCCTGATACACCCTCACTGACTCCAGGGGTTTTAAGGGGATTTGTGCGAGTCCAGAGGACTGACGGGCCCCCTCAAACAGGCAACCCTGGGAAAAAATGAGGGGACTTGTATCCCATGCTGCATTTCAACCAGCCCCCTTGGTTAAATGTCATTACAGTTCAACTCCAAGGTAACTAATTAACAACAAAGCTTTCCTATTTCGTTTATTATGTTCCCTACTGTGTCCAGCTGAGAGAGGCATTTTTCTAAATTAATATTACAAGTCAAAGAAACAAAGCCTTGTTTCTCTAATACAACCATGATGGCTTGTGGCAGAGTGAAACTGACCGCTGCTCCTTCCAGACTTAACAAGTTGGTTCACACGGTTTTTTGTTCCAGTCAGTCAGCCAGTCTGTGTGTCAGTCAGCCAGTCTGTCTGTGTCTGTCTGCCTGTCAGTCTGTCTATCTAGAAAAGAAAAAAACAGAATCATCCTCATAGCAGCAACAGGAATACAGAGTATAACTGCTGTCACAAACGGCTGCTGTATTTACATACAGAAGCAGGATCACATACTCCTTTCCTTCACCACAAAACCACTATCTGTTGCGAGCATGCTTCAAATCCTATTATCGGAAAATCCTGAGTCAAATATCCTCCCCAGTGAATCTCACAGGGCCATCATTCAGCAGGCCTGTGTGTGTTATGACAGAGAGGTAGAGAGAGAAAAGACAAACAGCAGAGCAGTCAGATGAGCTTCTACATGAGACAGAAACAGCCAAAAGTGTAACAGCACTAAACCTTATCTTGTGCAATAGTCTCATTTTCATTTAACCTTGCTTGTGAAAAGAGCTTTGCTAATTTTCTCACAACCAGGAGACAAGAGGAGCGACTCCAACACCATCAGAGGCACAACCAAACTGCTATAGGTTCCAGACTCAACATGACAACGTTTTTTACCAGACAGTGTGTGTGTGTGTGTGTGTGTGGATGAGAAGCGAGGAAGCCTTTTGGCACAGGGTTGAAGGCTGGGAATCCTAGCCGGGTTAATAAAAGTAGCCCGTGGGGCACTGTTTTTCCAGGCGCTCTCTGTGATGTTTGAATGTGAACTCAAACAAGCCTTCATTATGTGGCCACAGCCCTGGAGCCCCTGGTGCTGGGAGAGAGGCCCTGCCACTGACAGCCATGGCCTGCTGGCGGGTGCAGACGCCTTCCCCTCTGCTATGTCTCTTTCTCTCTTTTCACTCCCCCCGCCTCTGATCCCTTTCTCCACACTGCTCTTAGCCTCTAATCCTGCATTCCCCCTCTCTTTCCTCTCTAGTTCAATCCTTCCACCTCAATCTCTTTACCTCTCTCTGGCCTTCTCTTATTCCTCCTTCACCACTGCCTTTCCACGCATTTTTCCAATCATCCTCCATGAAGGCCCTTGTAGGACCTGGAAGCCTCTAATCCTCCATCTTTGTCTGTGGGTTTAGTTTGGTATGAATGTAACGTTTTTTTTATGACCATACAATGACAGCTGCCAGACATACAGTACGTGGGTATCGGCCGCTGGAGGTACTTCATCATGTTTGGTGGTCCACACAATGCTGACCCTGCATGAAAGAACAGCAACTGATTTTTCATAACACACGCTCATCGATCGTTGTTAAGAGCAGTACATCATAATCTCAAATTGACACTTGTGAAAACAGCCATTATTACTTAAACACAACATTATCATTGGCCTGGTGTGCTGTTGCAGATGTTGTTTCATGAGTATTTTGGAGCTGAGTGCTGCACAGAACCCACTGTCCCTTTACTTCTTTCTGTGATTGAATTTCTCCAACATAATGTGTACAGCAGCACAGAAGTGACTTTAAAACAATTTGTGTCTGCATTCCAAATAAGCCAGAAAAGCAGCTGACAAAGGAGTGTTTTTTGAGAGGGAGAAGGAAAGAGAGCTAAGTAGATAGAGAGACACAGAGACACACAGGGAGAAAGAGAAGGGAGAGATCTGTAATTAGAACCATCTTTTCTCTCAGTGATTGCAGCCCAGTCTTTCCCAAACCAGTGGTAAAAAATAAGCCCTCCTCCTCACTCTAGTTTGATCTAGAGACACCCGCTGTGTCACTCAGGCCACATCCAGACAGAAATGATTAAGAGCACCGGCGATATTAAACTTCTGGGAAGTTAAAAAGGCCAGAGATCCGAACGGGCAAGATTTGGAGAACACAGCACAGCAAGGTGCTGGAGAAATATCGCAAGATCAATATGAATGTAAGAAACTGCAGCATGAGCTGTATAATTCAACAGGGACATCTATTTATGTCTATCAATCATGTATATCTAGCTGTTAGCATGGTGCTCTGTATGATGTATATAGAACAAGATGGTTGCAGCATATTAACCATGGGGTCATTTTTCCAACAATATCTTTCAGGCTATGCAATAGAGGGAATCTTGTTCAACTGTCAGACAGCTCAGCCATCCTGTCACCAACAAGAAACTTTGGCCCATGGCATTCTGTCTTCTACACTGGAGTCTGATTGAAGCCTGTGTGTTCATCTCTGTGAAGGCCCTCTGTCACATGTAGCCAGAGGCAGGGAATAGGCCCGGGCCTAATACTCAAGATAGCTCTGTAATGACAAAATGATTCATTACCATAGAAACCACTAATGTGAGTCATCTTTTGAATAATCATCGATTATTCATGGAGCAAGGCTCTCAGACTGTTTTGTCTGCTTTGTAAACACAAACTAACTTCCCTCAAGGTTCCCAAAAGTGAAACAAGTGTCTGGTTCTCAACCTGCTCCATGTTTACTGGCAGTGTTTGACTAAATGCTTAACAGAAATATATGTTGTGCATTTTATACATACTTACGTTACAGACCCCAAGCAAGTTAAGTTATCACTGAGTCATTTAATATTTTTTCATAGTGTTCATATATAAATACACAACTGCAAAGCTGCTGGACATGATGTCTCCTTCCTCCATCATGGCCACAGGATGAAATAGAGCAGAGTGTTTAATTCGTCGCTATGCTGGAGCTGTGAGAGCTGTGACACCTCCTGCGGTGATGAGAGTGACTGACATGGAAACACCAAACACACTCCAGGAATCCAAAACACGTGTTTCATCAAGTGGCGTTGATAAGTCAGCATATTCTGCCACTGAGGATCCTGGGAGTATCAGTGTCGAAGGACTCCCGCTGTGTTGGGTCTCACATCGGGCTATTACGAGGAATCTTGCTGATCTGTCCTGTGGTGAGCACTCCGGACAGGTCAGCTAAAACGGAGGGTGAGAACCACACCAGCGCCCAGGCAATGTTAAGTCAACACCACCAAACAGTTTGTCCTGTTGAGAGGTCAGCCATCCTCGCTTCCCTATGACCTCTGACCCATGACTTCTTGCCTCCAGCGCTGTGCTGTCTGCTCTGCCCCGCCTGTCTGTCAGTCTGCCCGTCTCACTCTCAAACAGCACCGCCACCTCAACACTGTCTGTGACTGAAATTCATTCATGTAGAGAAAAGCTAAACCAGCTCATCTAATGAAAAGTCTGAATGAAATGCATCGGCTTGTGTCATGCTTCATAGAAAAATGGCCTGGGACAGAGGCCAAGGCGGCATAAGCCACAACAAAGACATTGTCCTGAACATGCTCAGAGGAATAAGAGGGATTTGTTCTAATACTTAAAGCTAAAAGTGTTTTTTTCCAACAAGGGCTTGTGTGTGACTACTCTCAAGCTGCATTAGCCCTTCAAAATATGTTGTTTTTTTTCCTTTTTTTCCATCTCAGGGCCAGGATGTCTGAAGCAGATTTCATTTCTTCATGAGGAGTGGGTGATTTCCTTGTGTATATAGAGACATGGCCCAGTTAGATAGCACTGTCTGCACAGGCTGGAGTCAGGGTTCCTCGGCCCACAGATAAGAGAGGGACAGTTTTGTGCGTGCCTGTGTGTTTGTGTGTGTAAGAAGAGTGAGAGAGTGCTTACATATCCAGCATATCTGAGCAGCCCTCTGGGCAGGGCCTCGGCTCTGAGTTTGTCTGTGAGACTAATGGTTGCTGAAAATAAGGAACAGAACTTCAGCATGTCGGCAGAGTACACCTAACTTGCTGCAGTAAACTTTGTTTATCTGTCGACTACACTGGGTGCTGGGTCAGATACAGGACAGCACCTCTGCTACTGGAAGAGATGTTTTCATCAAAATGTTTATGTTACAGTACGGCAAACAATGTTTATGTTACAGTACAGCAAACAATGTTTATACCAGACTCATGAGGGTACAGTATCCTTACAAAAATTATTCTAATTGAAGTATGAATTTCCTAGGTTAATCTGGGTTATTAAGTGTACGACAAATCCCAAAACAGTGCAACACCGTTTCATTACAAATTATGTGGATTCAATATGGTTCTAGTTAACAGGTGAGGAATGTAAAAAATGTTCAATATTTTAGGCCATTTTACACCATTTCCAAATAAAATGACCTTGCTGGATATTTGCACACTATCACATGAGAACCATTAAGGTTGAGTTCAATGAATTTGATTAAAGGTTGTAATATAATCAGTTTTGGATTAATGGTCTGATGGTCATTTGGCAATTCAACATTTTGCTGAATGAGTCAGTAGAAATGAATCAGGCAAATTAATTTTATTAAGGGGAAGTCAAGCTGATTTGTGATCAAAGCATCACCAAATAAAAGTGTCTCAAAACTCTAATTTCGTGCTGAATGTGGATAAGAGAGAGTTTGATGAGGCTGGGTTGGAGAGGTGGGGTTGTCGGGTCTGCAGTGTCGGACAGAGATGGGACACTGTCGCCTATTGATCTGCACCCCTGGCACCTCTATGCAGACTGTTGTTGAGAGCAGGTCTGCTGGCCCTTTCTTTGCAGAGCCGGGCAGATTTGAGTGGTGCCGCAGCCCAGCAGCTGGGATGTGCAGTGAATACAGTCTGCACAGATAAACAGTGCCTTGTTTAGCCGTTTCTTTGCCGCTGCTGAGCCAGCTGATAACAGCGGCGGGAGGGCAGGCGGCCCTTGGCGGCAGTGGACAAGGCCTAGGGAGGCAGACACTCTGGCAGCAGCAAGCTCCCTTCCCACATCCCTCACTCCCCCCCCAGCCGGGCTAATCTCGCCTCTTTTCTTTTCTGTCTCTTTTCACAGAGGAGGACTGCGCCAGTTAATTGCCAAGTGAGAGTGAAAACTATCAGTCGGCATGGTGAGCAGAAAGAACAGAGAGAGAGATCGACATCTAGGAGACAATCAGTGCTGGAGCAGTTAATACATGCCTTTGGTCATACTGGAAAAAAACATTGCAATGTAAGGAAAGGTTTTATTGGGTTATGATGTTTTGAAAGCAACTGATCTGAATACCAGATGGAATTGCCTTCAGTTTGGGCACAGCAGAGCAGAGGTCTGAGAAACAAAGTCGCTGTGTAGATAGGTCTGCTGTGGGCCGACAGCACACAGAAGAGAGATGGGAGTTGAACTGTTCTCCCCCTCAACACCACAAGCTGTCATCTCATTGTCTTGGCCCGGCACCAGGCGCTGGAGTAATTGCAGCAGTGTGGCATTGTGGGGAATACTTTGCATTCCTACTTTCACAAGGAAGTTTTTCTTCTTTCCCTGCCTCAAACTGCAACCTGCCACAGATAAAACATGTCTCGAACAGTGTTGTTTCCACTGTTGCTCTGAGACAATGCGGGTGTGTGTGCCTGTTTGTCTCGGGGGCAGAAGAGTAAGAGTAATAATGAATTTCATTCCAGTGTAGTGAAAGGTGGTGGAGAAGGTGATGAGTGGATGTGTGGTTTTGGGTGGTATGGTGGTGTTGGGATTAACAGAAGTCACTATTGATTAACAGTAAAAAGAACAATAAATGGTGGGGTCTGGCATATTTATAATGTTTGGAGAGCCTGTTAATAGCCTTGGCAAGCAATTTAGATGGAACTAGTTTAATATCAAATGCTATAAAAAAGTAGTAAAAAAAGTAGGAAGTTAAAAACAAGCAGGATGAACTCCTAACTTCCCATATCTCGTTATGAAGTGAACTCAATGCCTCTCCTTTGCCCACCCATCCCTCTACCATTTCAATGAATCATCTGAGCCCTCAGAACCCTGCTGATAGCCCAAACACACCAGAGGATCAGCAATCAATAATGGGAGAATGTTTTGCCCAGAACCCACACCCCCAATCCTTCAAGACCACCTCCCCATATTCTTTACTTAAGAGGCCACATCTGTTTTTAATATCCTTGCCGACATGCTGCAGAGTTACACAATGATGATCAAGTGTGCTTTCTGAAAGGCAGAAACACTCACAAACACAGACACAGACTCATGCCAATACCAACACACACAACATACACCCTTTATGGCACACCAAAGGCATGAAGAACACGATGTCACTGTGATTACTGGGCTTTGTGGATTTGTTAAATAACATGTACCCGGGATATATGTATATGACTCAATCAAACAGGGTTTGGTTAAAAAAAAAAAGAGCTTAGCTGCAGCCACTAACACAGGGGCATCCCGTTGTCTTTTGCTCCATGTATCAGTGTCACCACTTTATATTGTTCTTTGCCACAGTGACCACATCTTGAGAGAGCTACGCTGGAATGAAACTCCGACTGATAAATCTCTGATCTACTTCAAAAGTGGAAGGATGCCATTCGCTGGTTGGTCGCAGCTTTAAGCTCCTCATGCAGAGTATGACAGCCATTAAGGCTCCAGATCACCTTACACTGCACTTCCCAAGTGGCTCCGGGATCCCTGCAGTTACGCTTAGATGTCAAGTTATGAGCTCCACGGAGTGACAGTGGAATTCATCAAGATCTTGTGTACCTCACTGGGGGGTGGTGGTATGCTTTAGATTACCACAACTTTAAAATTGTGGATGGATGAAGCTAGTTACTTATTTACATTATACAATACAACTCTTTATTATGAACGTTCGGGTATAAAACAACATCTTTGAGTTTCCTGATGTTGTTGTAAGGGAACAACAAGCAATAAAATAGTCATACACCGAAAGTAGTCGCACTAAAAGTTCATATGTAATGTCTATACAGGCAAGCACGACAGGTACTACCCCAAAACAAATTTAAAAAGATCTAAATCACTTTTTTGCTCTCTTTGCCACCTCCCCTGACAAAGCACTGTGGTGACCACATTTTTGTGAGTTTTCCTTTCTTCCATTGTGATCCCATGCTGGCATTCCTTTGGCTCTTTTTATGACTCTGCCAGCTCAGACTGGCTCAGCTCTGCCAAGCACCAACATAGCACTGTTGGTTTACGACATTCTCTGATTCTGTACAGTAAGCCCTCCATTATAATTATCAGTGCAATTAGCTGATTCACAGCACTTTAACAATGTGCCCGAACATACTCAGACATCTCATCAGTCACAGTTAAAAGGCCTCTGTCTCATTGGGAAACTATTCATCGTGCTTGGGAATGCTCTCTCCTGTGTTTGACGAGTGCCACTAAAACAATGTCACAATCTAGAGACTCAAATTCATAAATCACAATGACTGATGAAAGGCATCACACCTTTCCATATTTCACCTGTCTCATTTGAGTGTGTATGTTGTGACAGGCACACGCAGGAAGCCACTCTAAGTAGTTACCTTTGGCTCGAGAGTAATGGAGGAAGAGAACAAGACAATGTATAGCTTACAAGATGGAAAGGCCAGGTGAAGTGTGCAAGGCACTTTTTGGCAGTGGGGTACTTCTGAGAATACCAGCTGTCCTAGAGCATGCCACTGCATCTCCCTCATCACCTCGCTCCCACCCTATTACACAACATCCAACTATAATTATATACTAAAGGTGCACAGATGCTTTCCATCCTTTTTGACGTTTTTATAAGATATTACTGACTAATTATACATGAATGACTAATCCAATAACAACAATACACATTAGCATTGGGACACAGACACACACACATGGTACATGGACTGGTTTCAGAAAAAATGACATTAGTGCACCTTATAATTACCTTTCGTGTGAATAAATACCTTTGTCTATGGTGTAAAGCTGAAAGAACCCCTAAGCTTCATACTCCACCCAAACCTGCTTGTCCACTACCAACAAGGAGGGGCGCTGGCCATGATTCAGCCCAGACAAAGCAAACAATGACCTGACCTTGATGATGGAGATAGAGTTAGTATGTCACTGGAGGTCGGGTGATAACATTTGTGACCTATGCCTCTGGCCAGCTTTGTGACTGGCTGGCGCTTTGCTGGTGCCATTCTGTCTTCTGCACACTAGCTGATTGAATGTTTCTTGTCTGTTTCTCACAGAAGATTGCAAACTGTCTAGCCATCCTTGAATACCCCCCCGCACCCTCAACAACTCCACCCATATCGCCATGCTTGACTGCACACTGCGAAGCAGTGAGCGCTCCCAGAGCTATCTGCTTCATCAGACCCTGATGATAGTGTGGAGACTGGCGTCTGAGCTGGCCGATAGCTGTCGGGCGCTCTCTCCGTTCAGAAACAGAGATGAGCAAGAATGGAAAAATCATTTTGCCATTATTTCCTTTCCTTTAATGCTGTTGTTGCATCATCAGTGCTTGTGTTAGCACATACACTTTAATCCCAGTTTGACTCACAGATAATCTTTTCATTTTTAATAAGAAAATATATATTATACACTAGAAGAGATGTAAATATAATATACACATAACAGCATATATTTCCAGCCAGCTGGCCTTTATCTGCCTCAAAGTTGAGTTCTATAAAAAAACATAATACACACAGGAGAACGTGCCTCACTACATGTCTCTCTCTTCCTGACTTTTCTCTTCAGTTGAAAGGTGAGGTGATTGCAGTTCAGAGGTTGAGCGCTGGTCTGCTGTGCATGTGTGCTGCTACTTCCTGTCGGCTGTGAGTCTACTGGTAGTCTGGTGATGGGGTCACCACACAGGACTTTGTATTCAAAGAAGAGAACAAACAACGGAGACCTAGACCCTGCCCCCACTCCCCAATCTTGTTCCCAAATATCGGCATCTAAAGACTCAGTGACAAAACTCACGTTAACATCAGCGATGTGTATGGGCAGTGACTGGGGAGAGGTTCTCACTCCATTCCCACGTTTAGCTTTAGGATCAAAAGTTTGAGAGAAGTAACCCTCATCTAAATGTTTTCATCAGTTCATGAAAACAGAACACAACATAGCAAGAGTTTGGTTTGAAATAAATCCACAAGGCAGTGAATCTTTAGCTTTTCCAGTTGACTGGTTCCTCTGATTGTAGCCATGCTAACCCGGGTCAGTGGAGACTCCCAGTAAATGGCCATGTCGCCAGAGCTCGCTGCTGCTGAGTCGACTGACGAAATAATGAACCGCACAGGCCTGTTTGATTTCCTCTGGAGACAGCTGAGCGGGAGTCTGATCCACATACAGTCCTGGCTCCCACTAACCCAATCTGCTTCACCCCGCTCTTTCTCTCTGTCTCTGACTGAGAGACGGCGTCTACACAGGCTTTTTTAGGGTACATCTATTCACTGTGATTTATCGTAAATTAAAAAGCTGGGAGCTCGGTTGCACAGCTAAAATGCCCTCTCTGACTGCCTGGCCATGCTCCACACTGTCTGAGCTGGATTCCATTTCCTCTCATGTCCATTTCATTGCTATCGTAGCCGACCAATAATTCACATGAAATTGTGTGTTTCCAAGGAATGGTTCATTTAGCGCTGCAGTTTGTGGCGCATACTGATCATGCTAAAATTAGACAGCTGGCATGTATAAATATTTTATGGACCACAATATTGTGTAGCCGTACATATAGACACTGCCGTCAGGTGCAACAGAGTGAAAACAGTGATTTTGGGCACACTATGGCTGTAACATAATTATGGGTCCATGATATTACAGTGCAAAAGTCAGAAAGACTGGTAAAGGCACAGTCATGAAGGAGCACACCGAATCCAGTATTTTTCTGGGAAACAAGGAGGTTGGCTAGCATGCAGGCAGTCAGTGGTGATGTGTCTTGGCAGGCACAGATAGGGGCAGTATAGTCATGGACCCAGTCATCATCATCTGGCCACACATTCCTACCCTATCTGTGCAGTAAACTGGATCTCCTTCTCCCTCTTATCAGCTGTCAGGAATTTTCTATCAGAGGGCCTCTTTCTCTCTCTCTCTCTCTCTCTCTCTCCCTCACTATCTCTTTTGCTCTCTTGTCCTGACTCCCTCGCTCTTTTTTTTCTCTCTTCCTGTCCCTTCCTTGAAGCTGCGGAGCTGACACAGAGCAGAAACGGTTAATGGTCATTAAGATAAGGAAGCAAGGAGACGTCAGGCGGCTCCTAGGACAGGCTGGAACCCAAACAGCTCTGCTCCATAGCCTTACTGCGTCACCACAGCAGGAGGCCCTCTGCCCCCAGGAAGCACCGCTCACATGTGGCCGACGCATTAAAACAAACTGACACATTTAATAAATGTGATTAAAAAAACAAGCTGTTTAGCCCATTTCTCTCGATTTTACAGTTCTCAGTCAGTGGATGCTTGTGAATTTCCCCACTGTGGGACGAATAAAGGCTTATGTTCATGACCCAAACAAGCCATGCTTTTCTAAAAAAAAAACTACATTTAGTCAACAATCAGTCAGTTGTTGCATTGCTGTGTACATGCCTTGTTTTATTTTATTCTAACTAATTTCATTTTCATCTTCTTTGCGTTTTTAAATGATCTCATGTTTTTATAACACGTCAGTTGAAACGTCTTTGTGCCTTTCATTTTAGTGTTTAACAGAGACAAAATCTGTGACTGAGCCACGATAAAGAAAATAGATGCCTGACTTGAATAGTCCTCTGTAGCTGGCAGAGAAGCACAGTTCGGGTCCGGTATGTCTACAGTGTACGGTGACCTCCCACTAGCAGTCACATAAAGTGGTAATCATACAGTAGATGAACACATTTCAAATTGACAACATTTCATTTTAGCTGTCTGAGAAAGTGACAGTTATTTTCTCCATTTGATGGAAAATATAAACTGTTTCAACAGTACATAAATATGACCAGAGGCTGAGCCTGTAAATCAAAAACTGCTTCATGCAACTGCATTTTCCATCAGTGTTTCACTTGTTCTACCACAACTGTTAAGACCAGAGGGGCCAACTCCTCTTCCTCTTCTTTTAAGGTTATTTTAAATGTAAGCCTGCATTTACACTGGTCTGTACTTTTAATGTCACGCTCTTAGTTCCACATCAAAAGAGACAAGGCTCTATTGAATTAATAAATTCTATATCATAAAACAGAATTTCATTTCTATGTTTGTAGTACTCTAATAGTTTCACAGTATACTCTTAATTCATGTATATTTCATTAGAGTGATTTTTTGTGTATTAGTAACTATTTTTCACTGACTTTCACAATGTTTTCTTTCATCTTTATATAGTTTGCTGCATTTATTAATATGATTATTTAATTTTTTAAATATTTAAGAATGATCTTTAACATTGACATCGGTGATAATAGAGTCCATGTATTTTATTACTAAAAACAACAATAACCATGACTATGTGATATAAATATTAAAACTATTCTAAGCAACAACATTTAAATATATTGAAATATTTTGAAAAAACTGAGAAATGTTTATCTCTTCAATAGGAAGAAATATCAACATACAGGTTTCTCAGTGAACACAGCTCCAGAGAAAATGACTAAGTGTGGCTGGGAACTTTCGGTGCCATCTATTACTGACTATCAACACAAGTGCATGCCTAGACAAGTTATTTTTATGTTTGAAATTTTGATTTAACTGATTTCCACGTACCACTGTAAAAACCAGAGTACATCCTAGATATTTTCACCATGTTTGTTTGAGGTCTAAGCATGCACAGAGAAACTGTGAAACCAAATATTTGCTGTGAAATATAGCATTTCACTGTAAGAAGTTTATGGTGTAGTTTGGCCTCACTGCTGAGATAAGGATTACGACTGAAAAGCGTGTTCAGAGTACCACTTCACCACTGTCCTGTCCTGCACGTCATCTGAACATCTGGTCTCCACACACTGCAAGCTAAAACATGGCTACAATTCATGCCACTGTGCCCATAATCCTGTAGTATCAAAGTACAGGCAGAGGGGTCTCTCTTTCCTCTCTCTCCCTCCCATTCACCCCCGTGTGATGACAGACCCCTGAGAGGAGCCCTTTGTTGGTAATTGAGCTTACCTCATTTTCAAAATACCAGAAGCCCTGCTGGATAATAAAAATGTGCCTATACTGGGGTACATATTTCTGGCAGAAGACAAACAGCGCTATGCACAGAAAACAGAGCTGTGCTTGTTGAATTAGACCAGAAAGAAGGAAAAGGTTTGTTTTTTTCATTTTTCATTCGCTGACTTTTCTCTGGTTAAAGTTTTTTTCCCCTGCTGCCTTAACTACAGTGGGAGAGTGGCCTTGTGTGGAGTCTGGATCGCTGGGACCTTAGTAATATCCACCAAGGAGCCTGTAATTAGTCAGACAGCACTGCTGCCATCAGGCCACGCCTCCAGCGCTCCGTAGGCTTGGCGGCCTGTAAACGTGTCAGTGGCAGGATGTCTCTCCTCCTCTCTCTTATATACGTTCTTACACACAAGAGGAAGGTGGACTCTCTCAAAGACTCTCACAAATTTCAGAAGCAACCTTCAGCGTCCACCTATTTGCATTGGATGGTGATAAATGACCCGATGATGCTCTTGGCCCTTTAAATGTTAGTATGACTTCTTTATGAAAACAGAATGTCACTTCTCTCCATGTGGTGTAATAATGTTGGGTTTGTAGCTACAAGGCAAGGTGACAACAGCTCCTGGGTTCTGTAAGTAATGTCTTTCAATAAATCAAGACATGTGTTTAATTAACAGCCACCACTAGCCATCTCCAGGAATTCTGCAGATCATTAGAAACTGCTCGAGTCTATTTGCCCCAAATATACCAAAAGAAAAAGCAGGGATTTTGAAGATGAACTGAGACAACAGTGCAATGTGTGCTTTATCTTCCATACTATTGGTGGAGCAAGTGACACAGAGCTGCATGTGATACATACAAACACAGGAATGCTTTTCTCCTCCTAACCTCCACAGAATCCTGAGCACTAACTATTGGCTATCTTACCATCAGTGTGGAGGCTGGCAGACACAAGCCTTTGAAATGTGATCCTTGTCCCAGCCAAGTCCTGCCTCCATTGCCCTAATTGGATGATTATAACCAGAACAACATTATTTTAACTTGAAGTGAGAAGGGGGAGTCCTTTAAGGCTAAGTAAATTCCTCTTGACTTGCTATTTGTACCCGTGGCAAAGAGTTACCAGTTTCACGCTTACAGGACTGTGAACAAAGCAGGGCTTGGCCTGGCCTTGTCAGCGTTTTAGCTATTTCAGTGGTCATTCATGTATCAAAAAATCCTAAACACAGACAAAGCCTCTTGAATATTTGCCTAAACTTTCAATGCCCCATAATCATGCCAGTAGTGATAGTGTGTTTGCTTTGTCCAAACACTGGGGGTTCTGTTCTAAACACATAGAAACACACACATACACATGGGCATATATACACACACACAGAGCGCTGGGACGATGATGGATGTGAAAAAAATTATAGGCCAAGGGCTCTGAGTCTCCTTCTAGTCATTTAAATACACAATGTAGATAAACACGAGACGACTAAACTAAAATCAGATTCCATTTATATTGAAACAAACTATTAGTAAAATCATCTTGTTCTCAATACAGGCAGCTAGTTGTTGGCAGAGATGACACTCAGTCCGAATCACTCAAAGTAAATCAGACACACGGATTTTATACTTTTTAGTGCTGGATATTACATGTATTATGTTTTCCCTGCAAGTCATCAAATGACTTTATGCAAGCGTTTAGTATTCTTACTAATGAGAAACACCCATGCTTTATATGGTCCAGGGATGCAAATGCATTGAGTCAGTGGCAATGTATTCCTGAGTGATTTGCTGGGAGACATTAAAAGCTTGAGTAAAAATAAGTTTAAATATCAAAGACTTTGGTTTAAAAAAACAACATCTAGCCTGAGGGGAAAATTGTACAATTACCTACAATGTGCCAGGCGGACTGCCAGTTGAAAAACAGGTCATGGAAAATGTACATATCCAGCACAGAGAAAAGGCAAAACCACATGGTTACATAAGGGGTCCAATAGCATTGTCATTCTTCATCTAAAAAATATATTCGTTTCTTTGTTAACAATACTGAGAAATTCTGCAGGCAATGTGTGTTTTTGCGCTCATGTGTGCGCAGGCACATACAAGTGAGCTTCAATTCATGCACAGTCATTTCCTCACTGTTGACTGAAGTGAGTCAGAATAAATTACAGTAACACAAACACATATAGTAAATCAAATCCTGATGTATGTATACATCACCCTCATCACCTCTGGCCTCTACACTGCATTAACAGTATGAAGTGTGCCAAGGCATTACTATAACAGCAGCAGTCTAAAACTATGCTATTACATGGTTTTCTAAATAGAGAGCATCCTGTCACGACACTGAGTGAGTGTGAGTGAGAAAATGGGAATGTGTTTCCTGAAAGCACCACAGAGGGAATTAGCATTAGCCCTGTCACAAGGTCAAGGTTCACATCAGGGGTATGGTGGCAGGAGAAAAGTCACATGACCACCTCACTGGCAAATGATGTTTGAGGTTGTTGGCTGCCAGGCCTTCAGCAGGTGAACAAACACTTCGCTCTATATTCTGAACAACATGCGGCAGCTTCTGGGGAGCCGATGCTGTCATTACCTGGCTCAGAGCTGGAGGTAAAGCTGCTTTCAGAGTAGTGTTTTAGCTTCAGTCTTAGTGGGTCTGTGTCTAATTAAAATTTCTTTCCCTGAACTCTGAAGCATCCTCTAAAGCAAACTCTACATTATGTGAGCAAGATCACATTAAAGTGCTGCTACTATTAGCTCCAGTTTGTGCCTCTCATGTATTATAATCATATTTAAGTGAGCTAAACACCTGTTTTTCTGAAAAATAAATACCTTCTTGACCCAAAAGGTTTTTTAACAGCACTTTCTTGCCAGAAACCCAAAAGCCTCTTCTAACCAAGTAGATTAAAAAAAAATTCCATCTGCTGCAGCTAATGCAGAAAAAAAAAAAGATTTTTAACCCGTTTCCAAAGGTGTGACTCTGTTTCCTAATCCACACAAAGATGGTAGCCAGGAATGACATATGTCCTGGCTCAATTTGTACAACCTAAACCCAAATTAAAAGGTTTTATTGAGCTTACTTTCCATTATTTTCTATTTTTATACAAAATAATGCATTTAGATTTTTCTTGTATCATACAAAAACATGCAGGATGTGTCAATTCTGGTTACCTGGATAGAAAACCCAGTAGCATCTTGGGAAAAGGCGTGAAAACAGTTTTTCTATCTTAGAGGAAACTGAATATTTTTTATCCAAATGGTTAGAAGAGTCTACAAGGATTATGGAAATACCTTAAAAACAATAAGTGCTGTTAACAACTTTCTGTGTTTTCAAAGATCACTCGATATTTTGTTTTTGGAAAAACAGAAGATAACGGTAATACATGAGAAGCACAAACAGGGGAAATTTGTTATATGGTCAAGTATAGAAACAAAGCGGTCATGATATATTCACATATATTCTGTATATACACTAGTTTTCATTGCAGAGTAAATTAACAGAGTTGCTGTCCGTTTGTTGAGTAAGAACATGTATATTTAATGCAAAATGACTTGCAACATGTGCTTGCCAGACTTGGGTGGCATTTCCTCCGAACGTGGCAAACAAAAGCTAACCCAAAAAACACATGAACAAAAAAAAAAAAATCATAAGTGAGGGTGTATATAGACTAAAGAAAGTGTCTGTCATCCAGGACCTTGTTTGTTTGTACTCTTTCCCAGGCTGCCTGGATTCATTAACACGTAGCCCTTGGCAGCACCCAATCTGGCACAGGGTTGAGCTGGAGGACGACCACGGCTGGGCAGCCTCCATACACCAAGAAATGAGGACATGTCTTCTCCACCCATCCACACTTAGCCTTACCCCACCCTGCACAGCACCCTCCTCTGGCACACTCACTTCCCTCCACCCTTGCTCCAGTGTCATCTGGCTCAGTCCTGAGGGCAAAAGTATTGAATATTTTCATGCTTTGGTTTGACAGATGTAATTAATACAGAGTAAGGCTTGAGAAAAGTCAGCAGATTTGAGATTACAGAAACAATGAGCAGAGTGGGTGCTGGGTGGAGAGAATGGCTGGGAGTAGACGGCCATTTAGAGACCAAGGAGGCAGTCGTAAGATGTTGTGTTTCCAGTCATTACCGCCTTGCTTTGTTTAAACCTCCTCAGCTGGCCAGGTACTCCCCCTCCACTCCTCCTAACCCTCATTCTCACCCACAATGCACCTGGAGCAAGGCCAGGGCTGCTGTTAATTTGGCCTCATTATTAAGTTAAATGCAGCGCGGGCGGCAGTGCTGGAGCTAATGAGCAGCGCAGAGCTGGCTGTGCTGCTCCCAGCCTCCTGTCCCAGCCATTAGAAAAATTAGAGAGTGGAAAATGAGTCAAGGGTTGTGGAGGCCTTAATTGAAGTCTTGAATGAAACTGTCTCTGATCTGAGTAAACCCTGCTCTGACTGGGAAGGTCTCAACCCTCACTTTGAAACAGAATAGCTCCCGTTGGAGCCAGAATATGTATTTATATCAACTTGGTGTAGGACAAGGTATTTTAGGTAGAGACTGAAACATGTTAAAGTCTCTACATTTTTTTCCAGTCATTGTATATGCATATGTATGTATTTATATGTATATACGTGTGTTAGAGAGGCCCATTTTGGTTGTGTGTATGCACAAGATGGTATCTGAGCTGTGTGGGTGGCAGGGTCTCCGCTTAGGGGGAGCTGCGGCTTTAGAGGAGAAGCTCAGAGCAGGGGCACTACAAAAATACACATGTGAGAGGCAAACAGGGCACTCAGCGTATCAAAAGACAAAGATACACTTAAGGCTTTTAAAGAGTGGAAAAAAAATACTGATTTGTACGGCATAAACTGTTCAACGCTGTCCACTACTCTAGTAGAGAATAGTATCCCTCTTAAGTGATCTCAGAGGTCGTCTATCATCTAGCCACTCAGTCAAGACCGTGAGAGACTGGGAGGTTTAGGAGTCTCTATGTTTAGATGACTTTGAGGGTTTTTCCTCTGCAGCCTTGCTAAATTGTCCAAACACGACCACACTGGCATTCATTTGCACTTCATCCCAACACAGCTTATCCTGACCACACATTGACAATGTTTTTCTGGGAGATACTGGGGAGATAGCTGGCCAAATCTTTGAAACCAAATCAGCAGCTTACCGAGATCAGCAAGAGGCTCCATTTCGATATTAAAAGAGAGAGAAAGATCAGTTCTCTGTTTAGGTTTGGCTGAACTCTAGGAGGAGATCATAGCCTGAGGTTGGAAGAACATGGGAGGCAAATGACGATGACGATGGTGTGTGTGAGTATGTGTGTGTGTACTTTGTAGGTGTTTCCTAAAATCTGACAGACATCTCTGCTTAGATTCGTCTCAAGGGTCAGAGGTTGTGGTAACTGAGCTATGTTCAAGTGCCTCATCCAGGCTCTTGTCTCCCTTTTGCTCCTTTGCGTGGCTTGGGACAGTGCACAGAAAATTCCTGTCACAGTATTGTCCTCCTGCAAGCCTGCTTCTGATGGAGAGCACTTAGCCATGTTTATAGCTGCACAGGTTCAAAGAGAGGCCAGCAGCACAATGGAGCAGGGCAAGTTGGCTGCAGCACCACTGTGTGGGAAACACCATCACACACCAAGGAATCAAAACAAAGACACAGAAGGGGAAAAAACTCTGCAAGGGATTAAGGAAATTGCCATTTTTTCCCCCATTCTATTTTGCCACGATGAATTCTACTGAAAACATTTCCTCAACACAACAGTGATATTAGCCAAGAGGTCCTGTGGCACAATAATGGACCTTTCAGGAAACTGACAACATTAAGTTCATTAGTGCAGCAGTCAAAAACATTTTGCATTCAGTCAAAAAAATATTTTCAGCTCTCTTTTACAAAAGCTGACCTCTGATTGGAGAATGACTCTTTCTCAGTGAGCTATTGGCTGGGTGAATGGGTGCAGCCATAGGGCCATCTATAGGGTAGTGTTGTCAAAGTTATTACATCAATGTGCATGACATTGCTGACTGGTTTTAACAGCTCTTATTTTATGTTGACTTCCCGTCATAAGAACAGAAATCTGTGCATACTTGGCGTCAGTGTAGGTGAAGGGCAGACACAAACACCACATTAAAGGGATAAAACTGGAGTTTGGGTTTTCAGCAAATGTTTGGCTAACTCAGTTTCATCACATGTCCGGCATTTAACTAAATAGTGTGCTGACATTGACCATCACACACAATATAGGCAGCCAGTCTTCTCATGGTGGCCTTATCACCCCAACCAGCCCCTGTGACCTGTCCTTCAGCTCCCTCCCCCTCCAATGCTTTAATCCAGCTAACCTTGTCAAAACCACCAGACCTCATTCAGAACAAGCAGATGACTCTCTGCACGCCAGTAGCCTCTATAAATAGAAATTTCATTGAGGAGCACCAGGCTGAATGGGAGGTATTGTAAACAGCGGGCCAGCCTAAAGCCTTACACAGGGCTAACCTGGGAAAGTGATGGAAAGTGACATGCTGCAGCCATGAGGCATGCAGTACAATAACAAACTTACCCCACTGTACCACTGTCCACTGTCCTTCACTTCACATGTAAAGGTTTTTGCCTCACATGGTTAAGTGCCAAACACCGAGTTGCAAACAGCACACTAAGAACATTCTTTGGGTGAAGCAACAAAACCATGCGGTTTATGTTTATTTCTAAAGTAAGAACACTGTCTCTGACAGACTTCAACTTTCTAAACTTTCCTGTGGCCTTTTAAACAATACAAAAGATGGGGTGTTTGTGGAAAGACAACAGTGGACTGCTCACTCTGCATTTTGTATAAAGCACAGTCATCGGCAACATGCGGTCCTTCACTGACCGTGATGCAGACAACTTTCCTTTACAGTATGTAATTGTACAGTACATAGTACATCTGTTTCTTCTTTGTACTTAAATGTACACAGTTGTTTTTAGCCACAGTGCCAGCCTCTGATTATTAAATCAGTTTACTTACCCTGTTTTATACACAAGGCAGTGTAACAAGCCCGTTCTGGCACAGGTTAAAAGGTTTGGCATGAGAATTATGTCTTCCTCATAAATCAAAGGATTATTTTGTGAACGAAACAGTGCCATTCAGTGACGTCAAAAACTGGCTGACATCTCATTCAGTCAGTTCAGCTATTTGTGGAGTGATGGATGTATCTGATGTAGTCTCAGAGGCGAGAAAATTTGATCAGTGAGGCTGGACACGCATCTAGTCTGACAATATGAGAGTTGCTGTTGGTGCAGCAGAACAGCAGGGGTCTGACTCTGACTTTGACTCATGTCTGGGGGAGGCACAGACTTTAAGAAAATTGAGGGGGCATTTCGAGATTATAGGTGCGTCTATTCACCTTTGAATCTTTTTGTTCTCAAAATCTTTAACACATGGACAAACTATAAAGGAGCTTAGACAGTCACCTACCAAACCACACGAAGAGAGAAAGAGTGAGTGAGAGAGAGAGGGTGAGAGCGAGAAAGAGGCTGAACCATTTTTAAGCCACTCATTTGATTCACAATTCACACGCAGATCCCAGCCAGGGGGCAGGGATTTTGAGGAGGAGAGATCAGTAGCCAGGCTTAACTTAAAATGTCAAATGCTTTACTTTGACTTCATGGAAAAAAGACAGTTCAGAAGATCCGACAGACCACATGCTACCAAGCATTTTTCCCTCCTTACTTGAAAAAAAAAATCTCAGAAGCAAAAGGTACAGACTGGCTCTTTCACTGAGCTGCGGTAAAACAACGAGGTGCTTCAGCCCCGGAGGCCAGTGATACCTGATCATCAAACTGCCACCAATTACAGCATTAGGAGAAGTCATTTATTTTGCCTATGTTAAAGAAGGTGCTAAACTCCATGAACCATTCCCTCATACCCCTGCTGAAATTTCATCCAGAGCAGCCCTGGCCCCACAGAGAGAAAGACGGTTAAGTGAGATGAGGGCTCTGGAGACTGGGCTCACTGGAGTAGACCCTACCAGTCCAGGGTCAGCTGGAGAAACGACAGGCCCCCCCTCCTCTCGTCACAGCCCGGCTGGAGGACTTGGTACTACAAATTCATTGTTCACGAATAAAAAATAAAAATTTACATGTTCAGAACGATCGCTTGTGGAGCACAGGGGGGTTGGAGGTGGTGACTGACACCCTCCCCTTTTTCAGCCTATAACCTAATGCAGGTAAAGGGTGAGGCTTGGTACTAGGCTGCCCCCCTCTCTACAGCCCCACACCCAAATCTCCGTATTTAGTTATTTGTTGAACCTCCTGCACTGAAACCACTGCCTGTACAGGAACAGATTGGGTGTTGGGCAGCACACAAGTTTCCATGCATGGTAGGCAATGAAAGGAGAGCTCAATAAGCATTCAGCCTACTCAATTCCACAGCTATTCCTGAAATTAACAAGTGTCTTGAGTAACTAAAACAGCAAGAATAAAGCATCCCTTTAGGTTATCTATATCAGTAGAGACAATTCTCAACTCGCAACATCAAAGCAGCAAAAGTCATGTTTTTACATGTCAACATGTAAAAATGGAAACTGTCATCAGTGAACAAAATGAAAACGGACGACATGATGGAAAGATGAACTCGGGAGCACACACAGGGTAGGAAATAGATTGTTTGCACGGCGTCTCACCTGAGACATGTTTCCAGGTGCTGCTCAAGTGGTTTATCTGATTTAGGCCCCTGAGGATTGTCAGCTAACACCATAGCTGTGATGGGTTTACCAAGCTCAAATTAATACATCACTCATCACAGCAAACACCTTAAACCAAATGTCTGATATACCAGCATGAAGACAGATGTATCTTGATTGCTGAATTTCATATACAGTGAAAAGCAATATTAAGGCTGAAATATGTGGTATTTAAAACAAAATTTCTTTTGTAGGTGGAAAGTCTTAAAAACACATGTTTCCTATTTGTATCTACTGCAGTCAACCTTTACAAACATGTTTCAAAGGGTTGTCCCTGTCTGATGAACAGCACCCTCTGCTGGTGAGCCTCTGAACTATCAATCCACTCACTTGCTGTACAACTTTTAAACTGTTCAGGATCAAGGGGATTGAAGCCTATCCCTGCATGCACTGGGTGAGAACTCCTAACAGGTCACCAGTTCACATGCTAACATATACAGAAAGAAAAGAAATTCACATTTACATTTGCATCCATTAGCTGAACTAGCTTTGGGGAAAAACGTGTTTTTCAAAGCAACAGTGGAAGAAACTAAAGCTATCATATAACAACATAATCACGGAGAAGATTGTTGACCAACTGTAACCACATGAACACATGAAATGCTTTAAAGCTTGTCACTATGAATAAAAAAATCATTCACATTTTGTCCACCACACCATTAATCACATTTCTGGGAAAAGTACTAAAAAACATAAACTACAGTTTGCCTATTCTTTTAATGTTGGTCAAAATGCCTTACAAAGTACTCAGTGAGTCATAAAGAGTACAACATTGTATCAGTATGAGCAAATCTTATTAACTGCAACATCCAAATCCAAAAGTAGAAATTTCTGGAAAACTGGCCATCCTTATAACCTACAGCCAACTTTTCTCTCCTTACAAGCCAGAAAAGACACATGACAGACTTAATGATGTACAGACGAAAAACAAAATGCAATGGTAAATGTACTCAATAATGATGACCTTGTCACTTACATCTGTCATTTTAGTGTAAATCAGTTTATATTATTTTTGTCTCAGTTGCTCAAGAAAGATGATTAGGCATAATTCCCTACAATCAAGAGTGGCGGTCTTGTATCAAGAGTCAATCCCAAACTGGGGAAGAAGATATTTCATCCAGCGGCTCTGCACATGGCTCCAACAATAACACCTCCCCACTGAAAGGAAATTCCTCCGCCTCCTCTGCTCTCGGATGGAACACACAGCTCTCTTAATCCGGCTCTGGTAATGAAGCATTCAAAAGCATAAATGCAATAAAGCATAAATGATTAAATATAATCTAACCGAAGGGTATATTTCCGTATAAGAATCTTTGATCCTTTAGATGTTCAGTGGTGTTTCTGCAGCTAAGATCAGAGGCCTTCAGTGAGGTGGGAGTGGAGGGAGAGGAGGCGGTACGGCAGTAATGGAACAGAGAGAGATGTTGTTGAGAGCTTTGCCCTGCCAAAACCAACTCTGATCACCGCTCTGAAACCATCTGATCGCAGGAGCAGCCAGTCTGGCCTTAAGTGGAGGTGACAGTGTGTCTAGGAGACACGTTACAAGTCAGAGGAAATTGGAGATAAACAGATAAAAGAATGCAATCTCTGCTGGAAGTAGCAAGGCACAGGGGGCAGGAAATAAACCTGTATTTAAGCTGATTACCCGAGCAGAGTCCCAGCCCCTTTCAGCAGCTCTGTACAGCCCGGCCTCACCACTACCAACGTTGTTAATTAGAGATTTGCTAAGGGGAAAAAAGGCAGCCTTGTCAGACTTGCAGGAGTGTTAGTGATGGCTGGCTGGAGGGGGACATGCAGAGCTCTTAATTGGGTCTGTATGCTGTATCGGTGGCTGGCTGGAGCGCTGGTGATGATTGCTGTGAGCAGGTGGCCGTGGTGGCAGCTCCATGCAGGCCGTCCCAGGCCGGCCTGTCTGTTCTCGTCAGGACCTGGAACACTGAGCAGACAGCTCCTGAGCCCCGCGCTCATTACGGCAAGTTGCCCACCCTGTTGCCTAGCAATGCCCTCACAGCCCCTCCACAGCACTTCCTCCCTGGTCCCACAATGTAACCCGCAGTCGTGGAGGACTACTTCCACACAGTGCAGCTATGGGAAAAAAAGATGAATACACTGCTACCTCTCAGTGTCTTCTTTAAATACAACGTGGAGTATATTAAGGCAGCTGTCATGCACCATCTTTTCCTATTGCAACCAACAGCGTACACCAATGTCAGTCAATGAATGTTGCAAAACAACGTTGAATCATCACCCCAAAACAGTGTTTTACATGAAACCATCTTTACCTTCATCACGTCAGCTGCTGCAGCTTAGACTTCATCAGAGATTCAGTATCTGCTTTTTTTCACCCAATGCATGTGTGTGGATAGCTGATCATACATGACATTAGCGATTACAATCTGCCTGCTAACAGCACTTCAAAAACTTTAGCACACAAATGCAAACACGTGCAAGTTTTCACATACGCACAGGAGTAGTTAAGATCTTGGAAGCATTCTTGCTAAATATGCTGCAGACTTTTTCTGGCAGTAATCTGCATTTGCACCGAGTGTAGCAAAATGTAGGAGATGGGGAGGGGAGCAACTTCATGCAAATACTGCTTGTGACTTCAACTGCGATCCAGCAACTGGACCAGCAACTGCTAAGAGACAATGCAGCAGTCGAAAAGATCAGTGTTCACAGGACTATATTCTTCTTACAAACAATCCTGGTGCCAATGTGGAGATTTATTGGCAAACTGAGAATCTAATAAATTTTTGAGTGAACAAACTTTAAAGGGAAAACTCTTTGCATGGGGGCAGAACACTTTTCAAAGCAGTATTTTTGTTTTCGTTATTATTACAAATGTCATCAGTTCATTGGGGAAATCTATGTCCCAAGAGAACCTTACGTTTCTTTTGCTGCGGTTAGATTACTTTGGACAGTAGTCAGCCAAAGTTTCATGATTCAATGGAATTCTGATGAATGCTACAAATGAAGTGTAAAAGAATCAATCATGTCAGGGTTTGACTGGCCGGACGTTGGAGAAGGGCATGTGGAACAGTGCCTGAGCTGGAAAATGACAGGAAACACTAGAATGACATCAGTTATGGCACAGAGCAAGGCCTGTTTAATGAAATGGAGAAATCAATGGGCTTCTATAACGCCTTTTAAAAAATGGAGCACACCTCGAGACTCCAGTTGTGAATTAAAAAAGGACATATTTCATGCAACCGCAGAAGAAATTGGAGCAGAGTTGGAATCCAGTCAAAATCAACATCACCCCCTAATATGCAGTGACTAATCTGGCAGTAATAGATGTTATTTTCACTTCTCTCTTCTCAAAGGGTTATGGCTCGAAAACTAAAATGAAACCAACTTCTTTTGTGCTGTGCCTAGAATCTGTATAATTCAAGCTGATTTTAATCCACTCATCAGTCCACTAAATGACACAGAGTCCCCACAGTCCTGTCAGTGCTCTGAGTGCAGGCTGTCCACTGTCGGAAAAGGTCAAAATTAAATCATAGCCCCACCCTGAAGGCTCTAACATAACAATCCAAAGCAGGACTTGTCCACATTCAGTGGTGATGCTCCAGTTATTGAAGCCGTAGAGAGGGGAAAGCTCTCAGCCCTAGACCCACTTCACCGTGCCAAGAAACCCACAGCATGCAAAGGCTGAAAACCAAAAAGGGCGATCATTTGTCAGGGGCAGTTCACACATCTGGAATGTCTCAGTTTGTGCACTCAGAATATCAGACAAGATGGGTGGTGTTCATAGAGATCAGGGCCACTCTCGTGTCGGGCGATCAAAGTGAGCAGCACTGGAGCTACAACGTTCACACGCAGCTGTGTCTTCCCTGGGGTTGCACTTGGGCTGCGGGCGCTAGACCTCACTGTGGAAGTTCCTGTAAATAAATGGTTTTGTCACTGTGTTCACACATTCTTTCAACCAATGGGCCTGCAGTGCCTTACACCTCCATTAGCATAGGCTGCCGTCCTCGCAGCTGACTGCTGACATCACAAACACATGGACGCAACAGAGGAAATAAAATCATACTCGCAACATAACGCTATCATTTACGTGACATAAAATGGTCTGTATTTTCTATTCAAGTGCACAGAAATATAATTATTCACTTTCTTACTGAGAGTTATACAAGAAGATTGACACCACTCTCTTTCTCTTACCTGACTGTTAAAATGAAGCTACCCATATTTCCCCAAACTTCAAATATAACAAACAGATGTGAGAGTTGTATCAACTATTCTCTCACTGTCGGAAAGTACAAGAAAAAGTGTATTTCCTGAAATATGGAACAATTTCTTTACTACAGCCATGGGGAATGTGTTCTCTGTTTGCCTTTGGCTGAGGTGGTAAAATGGGAGCAGAGGGCTTAATGAGACTGAGGAAGGGCAGGAGTGCACTACCTGTGCTATGGACTTTCCATGAGGAATGTGAGGAATGCCCAAACCTCTGTATTCAATATTTGCTTTAGATGAGATGATAAGGACAGCTCAGTCTCTCACCAACTACAACTGGGACGCTGGCCAACAATCTGAGTCCACAGCAACACACTCGATCCTGCAAATTAAGCAACCGAAAGTTTGACATGCATTACCTTCAGAATATGACACACAGACGATTGTTGATGACACCGTTACACGGTCAATGCTATGTCATGATCACCCGACTAGTCCTATTGGAGTAATCTGACCTTGAGTTTTAATTTGACCTTTGTCCTTGGCTTCAGCACCTAAGACTTCCCATTGACCAGTGCAAGCACAACCCTGTCATTTTTCACTCTTTTGAGCTGTGGTGAACCGGGTCAAAAGGATTTGTTTATTTTAACCTTTCTCCAAAACATCTTTCACCACATTTTGAAGCCGGGTAGTCGGATATTTGAGATTGAGAAGGCTCACTAAAAGAGAAAAATGAGCTTGCGGACTTACTAATAATGAATCATGAAAAAAAATGACAGCTGAAAAGGAAAACACAGTGGATTTCCTTCTGGCTGGTCTGACATTACTGGGATGTTTAACTAGGGTACCAAGGGAGGTGAACTATACAGACCAATACACCAGAGCGAGAGAGTGAGCAAGGAAGAAAAAGAGAGAGAGAGAGAGAGAGAGGAAAATGTAATTAATCATACTACAGTCAGTGGGCCTGGTCTGGTGGAGGTGTTCTTGAGTTCTGGGTATGTTTGTGGGTCTTGAGAGAAAGGCCAGTGGAACAGGAATGCTCCGTATGGGTGGTCAATTAGTTTACAAATTTCAGCTGTGACAGAGGCATTCTCCCTAACCCCTGGCCCCAAACTCCCTCCTGCCATCCCTGACCAAACCACATCATATCAGGGCCCAAACCTCATACTGTGATCTGAGGCATTCCCCAGGCTGCAACATAAAGAAGTTCACTCGATTTAGGCCGACCTAAATCAACAGCCTTTTACTGTGGTTGCATTGGATTGCCTTACATCCAGGATCTGCCAGCGCTTTTAGCCCCCTTTTCAGTTTTCCATGCGTCTGACATACATGTGAGAACCAGACCTCCAACCATTCTGTCACTCTGCTTTTTCGCTTCCCTGGGATCACAACATGCTGCACATCCTTTCCAATTTGACTGAGTGTGTTTATACCTCTCTGGACAGACCGGTTCAACTATAAAAGCCAAATAAAAGCCACATAAGCAGGCTAAAATCAAATCTGAGCATGGAAATAAATATGCTTTCCTGAGCTTGTCATGAACAGGGCAGAGAACCAAGAGTGTCTCCGGGTACGTAAGTGCTTCAGATAATAAAATGCTGACGGCAACGATGATCAGGTTTTCCTGTTGGACGGCAGAGTAATTCTTGGCTTTTACTACACTCGCATGAAGAATGAAGGAAGTATCATAACTGTAGTGGACACGTAGCTATACACTTACACCCACATACACATGCATCTGTTGATAGACAAAAACCACGCGGCGGATCAGACCACACTGCTGTGGTTAATCTGGTGATTAACACTATTATCAATCATCTTCTGTGATGCAGTGACAGTGTGGACACCGGGATTAAGCGGCTGACGGATTTACTGAGAAATATTTCAATGGGCAAAGAACTAAGACAAACTGGACCATTATTCTACATCTTCACTTTACATGCAGATTATTTCTACTATATAAATGATTACATAACATGAAATATGATCATGTACTGTATATTTGTCTCCTTGTACTGTGCATCACTGTGCAAGGGTGTGAGAGTTTATGGACATATTTTTCACCACATATCAGTACAGTTACATATGCACTTATTCACCACCAAAGTATGCATTCATACACTTCTGGCTCTGTATACGTGCAGAAGATGGTGCTGATTATAATGAATGAACTCTAATACATTTGTCCCACTGTGTGTGCGTGCCAATTTGCATGAATATGTGTGTGTGGGAGTTCAGGACAGGAAACGTAAAGGTTGAGGTAGTTCCTTGGAAACAAAGGCTCCTCCACATCTCGGCATGAGTCCTTTCCTTTCATTGGCGCCCGAGGCTCCTGTCCACATCACTGCAACATTTAAGAGGGAACATCCTGGAGCTGCCACCCCCACCTTTCCCTTCACCTTCTATAGATGACCTGTAGTGCACCATAGTCATGTAAAACATTAGCTGAAAATTTTCAACTTTGTTGCACATAAGTACAACTTCAGAGCAAAACTCTGTTAGACTTTGCGACTTGTTCCTGAACCAGAGACAAATGACAAGCACTGCGGGCCAGGATCTGGTTTTCCTCAGCTGTGATTGCAAGAGAACTCATGACAGTGACTCACTGACCCCATCAACTTCACAAACCTTTACTGATGTTTTATAATCTTATTTCTCTGGGCCTCACCTTACAATCTACAACATCATCTTCCCTCCCACTCTCCTTCCCCATCTTTCAGCCCTCCTCTGTTTCCATGCTCATACACTCTGTTTTAACTGCCACGATTGAAAATTGAGTCATAACTTCCTGACGGCACTGTTCAAAGGTCACCCCCCCTCCTCCTCTCGCTCTTTCTCTTCCTCGCCCCCTTTTCCTCCTCTCCCTTTTGGGAGGCCCCTCATCCAGCACGCCCAGCACTGCATTCCACAGGCGGTGGGAGCACCTTCAAACGCTGCACAAGCAGAGCAGACCACCACTCACAGCAGCACGCGGGGCGACTCAGCCCCGACCTCAGCTGCCATCGGGCCTCAGTGCTGGGCTCCAGTCCTGCCGAGCAGAGCTTTGGTTGGGGAGAAATTGCAATGTAGCAGCAACAGAGTCTATGTGATGACAAGGAACAAGCAACTGTGGCTCTCAAGGTTCAGAGTGATAACTGTGCAGCATTAGCCACCTTCAAGCTGCTGAAACCAGCTCCTAGTAAAACCTTCATGCCGCAGTGGGGCCTCTCATGTCTGTGCTGGGAAGCTGGCAGCTGCAATAGTGGGGCGCAGGCCTCAGAGCACTTTTTTGTCTGACCCCCAAATCCTTAAGGTTTCTCGTACACTGACACACAGATCGGATTTCAGCCTCCCAAGGCTCCCTATGTGCTTTACTCTCAAAACAACAATGTTCTTGTACATGGTCACACACCACAACACAGCATATGTACTGTGCTGTAAGAAACAGCCACTGATTCCAATTCTTGATGATTTCACTTACATGTCCAGATCAGTGGCAGCAAAACAGTGAAAGCAGACATCAGAAAGATCATTGCAATTATGACTTTTTTTAGTTCTTTAAAAAAAAAACTTGCTGGGTATTGTGTTGAAATATTAGCATTTGTTTTAAAGCAAGCAAAAAAAATTTCAAGTCATCTCTGAATATGGTGTAAGATATTTAGCTGAATGTATTACTTTTACAGACAAGCTGTTTTAAAATGTAAAATGCAAATAAAAACAGAATGCAATCATTTGCAAACAAACTTTGTTTACCAACAACAGTTTTACGAAGCTTTCCCATGTACATGTAATAACATCCTTTATACAGTCATGTGTTTGACAAAGTGTTGAACCTCGCTCCATCCTTTGCTTGTGAATGACTGAGCCTTTCCAGGATGAACCTTTCATGCCCAAACATGACACTATCACCTGTTACCAATAAACCTGTTTACCTGTGGAATGATCCAAACAGGTGTTTTTGGCCTGTTCCAAAACTTTTCCAGACATGATATAGTGCAACCAGTTTTGCAAAAACAACTGTTGTATAAAATCTAAATATTGCCAGATCCCTGCTTGCAGCATAGCTCAGAAAAGCACAATTCAGAGCAGTAGTGACAGGAATACTTGATTTCAAACCTGTTCCAGTGACACATGGACACGCTCATGTCAGCTTAGATATCTGGGAATGCTCCGGGGTCTCCAGTGGCAGGAAAACACTTGCCTGAAACACAGACAAACATACACTATTTTTCATTCAGGTCAAGATATTAGTGTAGTTTACAGGCAAGTTACTAAGGACTCATCTGATAATAAAGGTACGTGCATACAAAAAAGCATGAAGATTCACAGACAGGATGGCCATTAAAGACATTCATACAAGTGCCATGAGGCTAAGTGAGCTACATTTCATCCTGATAAAATATAAAATAGCGCTTAATAGAGCTGAACAATTAATCGAAACATTACAGACACACCCCGGCCTACAAATCATATTCTCCAGATGTGAAGGAACATGCTTGTTTGATTCAGATCTGAGAAAAAAAATCACATTATCATAATTTTCATATCTTTTTAATGAAAATTAAATGCAAAAAAAAAATGCTGTTCCCACTCAAATCGTTACTCATATTGCAAATGCAATGTGTCAAAATAATCACAGTTGTTTTTTTTTATGCATAAGGTTCAGCTCTAGCACATAACTATACTGTACACCTGTGAAGTTTTGTATTTACAGGCTATTTAGAAAAATGCAATTCTATAATCAGTGATGTATGTGAACAATATTCTGAGAAAATTTTACAAATCTGTTACTAGTAGGACCAGATGCATCATCACAATTTCAAGAATCCTGACAAGGCACTACATTTCACCATATAGTAATGATCTGTGCAGCTGATATTATTATCTGACATAGCAACAGATGTCATGTGGTTTAGGAAATTTGAGGAACCTTCATCCTATAGCAGTTCTGTTTTCATGTGTGTGAACAGCAGCAGGTATGTCTCTCCTTCTGGCTCGGCTCCATTGTTAGTCTCCAGTCGTGCCTGCGTGCTGTGATTATCAATGCACACATCTGGATGGACTTAGTCAAGGAATCCTATAAAGAACCTAATAGGCTCTTCTAACATTTTTTGAAGACTGATTAAGAGCCATTTCAGCTCTTGTTCACATCAATGAGTTCCATCTGCGATCTATTGAAGTTTTCACTGAATTCGTTATCTGCGTTACTTGCTCCTTTTCTGTATAATGGGAGGGTTTGGGGGGGATTTAGGGGAGACTTGTATGCTTTGTAGATAATGTGCAGGACTACTGAATATTTGCTTATGGGGAAGGTCATATACTTGAATAAACATAGAGGGCTGTTCCATCACTGTCAAACTGAGCATGCGTGGAAATCTTGGGTATTTTTGCACCTTAACATACAAACCCTGAAAAACTAATAATTACTGTCATAAATCTGCTTTTATAACAAATCTGTTCTAAAAGCACGTTTGCAAACATTTGCTGTTCAAGTGTCACTCACTTCTAGTCTTGGTGATCATAAAGTAAAAACACTTGGATGACAGGTAAATCACACTCAGTGTGCTGAAGGCCTCGTTTTTAAGACCTGTTTGCCTTCCAATAGTTTGACCCTTATGTTTTATGAGAGAGACTAACACCATGAACTACATTTGTTACAAATTAGGCTTCCTGGTGCCGTAAAGTTGACACCTGCCACTTCAAACCTTTCTTTGGAAAAGAGGACGGCCATTGATAACCGACCAGAAAGAATTAGCCGCATTAATACACGTTAATTAGCAAAACTTGCTAACTCATGTCCACCTGGTCAAACTGACTAACATCACATTGCACCGGTAAAAAAAATACCGTGTAAAAGAACAGCTACCCTTGGTAAACACATTTTCGATCTACTTACAATAGCACTGTTAGATTTTCTTACCGTCTAAAAGCACGTTTTGTTCGAATAATTATCAAACAATCAAATTTTCACCCCAAATGACAAAGCAGCAATTACAGTCATTTGACCACAAGATGCCGCCAGACTCAAGGTTCCGCCAGTATTTATGCTGCATTCAAATGCCTCTCGTAAAGTTCAGGTTTAAACGAATCGATGTATAAATTGTGTATTTATTTAATAAATTGAGTGCAAATAGTCAAGAAAATTCACAACACAAACATTGTTTTTTCAACAAAAACCCATTTCCCTCGAATTACTTAAAAAAAAAAACAGGGACGGACCTTCTAACAGCAAATGACTTTCACTGTCAGACGTTGTCATCAATGATTGTTGGTGAACTTCAGGTTTTGAAGTGGGTCACAGTGACTAATAAAAAATCTGCTCTGACCATAGATACATAAAATCTATATATCGTTAGTTAAACCTGAAACATTGGTCTTTCCCGAGACTAGAAAATAAAAATTCCTTTAATTTTAAACAGACACCAAACCCGGATATGACCGCATAACCACAGGACCCAAACTTTAGCTAGCAAGTGTAGCACAACAGCTAATATATCAGTATTCAAAATAAAGGCTGTCAGGAGCACGGTATCTTGTTTTTCATCGATTTCGACGTTGATATGGAGCTGTAGGCAAAATTCATAAACAGAGGTAAAGTCTTAAATTGATTTTTACTCTTTCATGTGCGGAAATAAACTGACATTATGGGGCACCGCTAACTTACTTAGCCAGATTGTTTTTCCGTTGCTAGCAGTAACAATACATGCTCGAGAAACATTTGACAGTGTTGAACACACCGGTCGTGTTTGTGGTCAACTTAAAGTCTTGCTTAATGCTGGATCCTTGATTACTGATCTTTTCCCTTTCAGTGTTGAGGAATGGTCTGACTGCAGCAGTGAAGATGCACAGCCGTCTGCAGGAGCTGAAGAAGGAAGAGGAGACTCTCCTCAAAATCAAAGTCATGTTACAAGACCAGCTGAACAGGCTGAAGGTGAATGAGTTCAAAATACTGAGTGTATTTGATTTTGTGTCTACCTGTGCTTTATGTATTATGCCCTCACTCTGTGTTTCAGTTTGAAGAAGGAGCCTTGAAATCTATCATTAATGCTCAAACAGAAGAAGGAGCCTCTCAGCGTTCATCTCCAGAAACTGAGGTAAATCACAACAGGGGACAAACCTGCTCAATTCGGTTGATTGAAGTTGGTTTGTTGAAATTGAGGATCTGATATTTTCACTGCGCTTCTGCACTGTCTTGATGGGGGGTGTTGCAGATTGCAGGTCTGCATCACGTCACTGATTACATTTACACAAAAAACAGGTTACTCTGAATAACAGCATTAAGGGCGGACATTGGTCAACATGTTTATGTGTGTTGCAATCTGATTACCTAAAAATCACACTTTACATACAGCAGGACTAAGGTATATAGCCAAGTAATCATGTTTCTCTTGCAGAAATGTTGCTGAGTTTACTAGGTTATATTTAATCCCTTAATTTGTTTAATAACCAGATTACAGTGCACAATAAGGTACTGACTTAAATATTTGGAGACTGCTTTTGTTTTCATTAATTCAGTTCTCAGAAACATATACAGCCTTTTTACAAGGAGCAGTTCAGAGATGAAATTGAGTAAATAATAGAATCTGTAGTTTCTTGACTGCACTGAACATTATTTATGTGAGAGAGCATATTATAAATGGTTTTATTTGTCCTGTCTAGACAACTGTAATATTTTTTAAAATTCTGAATCAGAAACACCCCTCCTTTCTGCCGACAATACACCATACCCTAGAATTTCATTAAACAAAAGGCACAACCCAGGAATGGAAAGTTGTGTGTGCACAGTCAGAAGTTACAACTACAAGAGTCATAAAACTGCTTATTGTTTTCAAAAAGCCATTAAAAACATCTGACAGGGACACAGAGTCTACTGCATGGATAACAGCATAATTTCACATGGCTTTAGATTGATTTTTTTAAACACTTAATTATTCAAAAAATGTAGTTAGATTAAAAAAATCCATTTGACCAGACTGTGTGAAGAAATCATTGTGTGCCTACACCTAGACTCACACTCTGACCTGGATCTTCTTTACTGTCATGAAAATATAACTTCCCTACAGTATAAAGCCGTGAAAATTAGTTGCACAATAACATTTTTACAAAGTTTGTCTCATGTTCTCTAAACTTTCTTGAAAATGATGTTTTGCACACGTACGTTTGCACGTATTACGACTTTCAAGTGGTCAACAGATATATGCTCATTATTTGTTTTCATTGTTTCAGGTTCAAATTAACCTTGATGATGAGAGCGAGATCAATCGAACCAAACTGCTGCTGAATGCCACCGTAGATTATGATATGGAGGAGGAGGAGGAGGAAGATGAGGAGGAGGAAGATGATGAAGAGGATGATGAGGAAGATGACAATGAGCTTGACATTGTGCCTGAAGAAGAGGAGGAGGAGGAGGATTATTGAGATTCTCAGTGTTTCATGGGGCTTCAATATTTGCCCCACTGAAGAAGAACCACATGTAAACTGACATCTGTTTATTTGTTTACCTGTTTTGTACTATCACCTAGGAAGTTTTAATTTATTTGGATGGAGTGAGTGAACAGTTACAGTATAATAGTGTGTGGTGCTAACAGTATCCTCTCCTTTGCCTGATGCAAGGCATGTCATCCAGATTTCATATTATGTTAGAATTCATGTGTCAAATTTTGTGAGAAGTGTCTCACTGAAAAGCAGTAAGACAGTGTTACTAGGTGCTTATAGCTAACTAGACATATTGTGCATTTTGAAGATTAGCATTAAATGTATGGCTGGGCCATATAAGAAGATAGTGTGTATGCATTCTGTAAAAAATGATAACCGTAAGCACAAAATAAAATGTTTTGCATAGGGTTCGCCTGACTGATTTTTACAATTTAATTTCAACTTCTAGTTTTACATCAACACGCTTCCAAATATTCAGTAATGTTTTTCATACGAAATGAATGTTTAAAGCTTTTTCAGTTTCCTTCTCAGATACTCAACTAAGATAATACCTATGTATAATTGTCCTAACCTGACCCAGGCAAATGAGTAGTGCAGTGCAAACACTTTCCACTAGCAATCCATTCAGCATTTTCTAAACAGCTAAAACAATACAGTGAGCCTCACAATAAGGCCAGCTTTCACACTGACAGCAGGGACAGCTCTGGAGAAGGGTGGTGCTACAACAGGCGACTTACAATAGAGATTGCCCCAATAGATATATACAGCTTTCTATGTGTTCCAGGAGAGTTCCCATTCACCCGGGGACTTGGGCTCAGCACACACACCTGCTGCAAATGAATTCTTCATAAGGTACACAGGTAATTGAACATCTTATTCAGTACATTTGCTATTGTGAATCCAACTTTATGGAGTGGTAGTTATGGATTCTGCACTTAGTGTTTAATAATAAAGAATTTGCAGAGGAATACTGAAACAGCTTAAAGCTTAAGCTAAATAAAGAAACATATATATGTTATATAAACATGGGCAGGAATGTATTAAAATTAGTGCTCATAACTGCAGAAACATTTTATCATTTAGATTCTGATGTCCAAACTGTTACTGTATTCCTCATTTAAAGTTGTCATAGTGCAATGTCTTCAATTGTGCATTACCTGATAAATCCTATGTATCACACTGATTACATGCTTATTAGACTGATGTGTGATATGTTACCCCTGAACAGCTGGAATTTAAACTATTTAAAAAGAGAATTATGTTCATTTTCTGAGAGTTGTGAGCACTCAAACCTGGACGTTATGACAACAAAAAGCCCTGATGACTGTCAATGATGAGGTTATGAATGTTCCTACATTCACATTTAGTCTATATGTGTGTGCGCCCACTGTCATGTGATTGATTGTGCACAGTAAATATATCAACCTCTCTGACATTAACTTTGCTTACAGAGGTGAAAACATACTTTGTATGGGATCTGTCTGCCTCAGCATGATGAGCTCACACTCCATTGAGTTTGAAAAGGGGTATTTGGCTCTGCATTAGGGATGTGGGACCCCCTGCAGTCCATCACGTTGCATGTTTTCAGACTGTTTGATGCCAGTTTATTGTGATTATATTAAGTTTTTTCTGCTCCTAATATAGCCCTGTTTTTTGTTTTTTTTTTAGAATAGAGGGTTGTAAGCATGTGCATATATGAGTCTTGGATATAACATGTTTGCTCCAGACCAACTTTGTTATTGTGTTTAAGTGGTGATGCTGAATGCTTCCCATCTGTGTGCAGACGTCAGTGAGGGACTGGAGCAGAACCAGACAGTGACTGTGCTGTAGGCTCAGGAGTACCATGCTGCCCCGCTGTGTATTCAGTGCGTGCCATGTGTTTGTGTTGGTGCTGTGTCTGTCTTCGGCTGAGGACTTCGACTGGACAAAGAACGACCACGGCTCCTTCTATTATGGCACTTTTCCAGCTGGTAAACACATGTTGCTCTGCAATGGGATAGATGCAATACATTTTAATGATCTAATAAGTGATGTTACTGTGCCTCCTAAGAGCTTATCATCTAACTCAGAGTTGAATGGTTTTTGCCAATGTTGCATTAATCAGGATTTTCGTGGGGTGCCGGCAGTTCAGCCTATCAGACAGAAGGAGCCTGGGACAAAGATGGAAAAGGACTGAGCATCTGGGACGTGTTCAGTCATAAGAAAGGCAAAATCCAACAAAATGACACTGGGGATTCCTCTTGTGAGGGCTACCACAAAATCAAGGTGGGGTGATCAGGTGTGGTGATACGGAGACAACTGAGTGCAGCAAAGGAAAATCATAATAGTTCACTCTGTTGTGTGTGTGGGTTGTTGTAGGATGATGTTTCTTTGATGAAGGAGCTGAAGCTTAACCACTATCGCTTCTCCATATCGTGGCCTAGACTTATCCCCACAGGCATAAAGTGTGAGTAGCTGCTGTTAATTCAAGCCTTTTAAAACTGAACTAACATGTATGATTGAATTTGATCAAAGCTGAGGAGTCATGTACACTTTAATACCATTCACAGCTGACCATGTAAATGAAAAGGGACTCCAGTACTATGATGATCTGATTAACCACCTGCTGGAAAACAAGATCACTCCTGTTGTTACTCTGTATCACTGGGATCTTCCTCAGGTTGGTCTACAAAATGATGATAATCCCCAACTTAAGCCTTCAGCATTAGAGCATTATTTTTCTTTACTGGGCTCATGTATTCCTTCCTTTCGAGGTCTTACAAGAGAAATACGGTGGATGGCAGAACATAAGCATGGTCAATTATTTCAATGAATTTGCCAACCTGTGCTTTGAAAGATTTGGCAACCGAGTCAAGTACTGGATTACTTTCAACAATCCATGGGTAAGTTTTACATTCACACATGTAACGCACACATTTTGGATAAACTGGATTTTTAAAAAAGCATCTATAATCAATAATGAGATAATGTGTTCAGTCTGTAGCAGTTGAAGGCTATGAGACAGGTGAGCATGCTCCTGGGCTGAAGCTGAGAGGAACCGGAGCGTACAGAGCTGCCCATCACATCATCAAGGTAAGTGACTGCATGTAGTTATCAAAAACACTCAGCAATTCAACTTTGAACTGAAACCATATTCATAAAATCTCCTTCACAGGCACATGCTAAAGTTTGGCACAGCTACGATACACAGTGGAGGGGAAAACAAAAAGGTAAACAAAGTCAAACGCTTGAAAGTGACATATTGACTTGATTCAATATCTGCCTCTCAACAGTACTGTCTGTCTTAGTGTTGAGAGCTGCTGTTCACATCTGCAGGTCTGGTCGGCATCTCTCTGTCTGGAGACTGGGGAGAGCCGGTGGACATCAGCAACCAGAAAGACATTGAAGCGGCTGAGAGATATGTCCAGTTCTACCTGGGCTGGTTTGCCACACCTATCTTTCATGGAGACTACCCCCAAGTGATGAAAGACTTCATTGGTAAGATCAACTGTAAATAGTTAATCCTGTAAGTAGTATTAGTCATTGGGGAATGAATGAATCAATTACTTGTGTTTGCAGGAAGGAAGAGTGGCCAACAGGGCCTCGGGACGTCTCGCCTGCCCACGTTTTCTCCTCAAGAGAAAAGCTACATCAAGGGCACCTGCGACTTCCTCGGCATTGGTCATTTCACCACCCGCTACATCACTCAGAAGAACTACCCATCAGGTCGTAGCAGCAGCAGCTACTTCACTGACCGTGACCTGGCCGAGCTGGTGGACCCACGATGGCCCGACCCCGGCTCTGAGTGGCTCTACTCTGTTCCTTGGGGTTTCAGACGACTGCTGAATTTTGTCAAGGTGACTTATAGTGAACGATGCAGAACAGGCTTATTGACATTTGAGCTGTATGTGAAATGATCTCAGCACACTGCGGCTCCATTATATTACATTAAAACAACCTCTTGTACATTATATTGACTTGTTCCCCATCTAGACTCAGTATGGAAACCCAATGGTTTATGTGACCGAGAACGGAGTCTCTGAGAAGATGCTGTGCACGGAGCTGTGTGATGAATGGAGGATACAGTATTATAGAGACTACATCAATGAGATGCTGAAAGGTGAAAGAGCTCATACATGTATTTTTGTTTGGTTAATAGGAGTAACTCTATTCAAAGTCCAATCCAACTCTCTGTTCACTTCTCAGCTATTAAAGATGGAGTTAATGTGAAGGGCTACACTGCATGGTCCCTGCTGGACAAGTTTGAGTGGGACGAAGGCTACTCCGAGAGGTTTGGCTTGTACTACGTGGACTTCAGAAACAAAAACAAGCCTCGCTATCCCAAAGCTTCTGTTCAGTTTTACAAACGCATCATCAGCTCCAATGGATTTCCCAATCAGAGAGAGGTAAGAGGCACAAGGTGTCGCTCTGCTTCTCATCCTTCCCACATATTCTTTGATATTCTCTAAGATTCATTGGTTAATGCTCCACTGCACCATAAAAACAATTTTAGTGATGGCATGTCATTGCATTGTAACCCCCCCACCCCCACAGGTTGAGAACTGGAGGAGGAAGGCTGTTGAGACCTGTTCTTCTAGCAATCAGCTTCTCGCTGCAGGTCAGTTCATCTCTAACATCCCTGACCATGTTTATCAATGATCAGAGGTGAACAACTAGCTGGGGTAAACAAATAAAGATTCTGACTTAAATACTGTATCAAAAGCATGCTCACATAAGAACGAGAATGAATTATAATTTGACTTGAATGTTGCTGTTCTTTAAGCATCTCAGAAAACACACGAACAAATTATTAGTGAAATAAGAATGAAATATTAAATATAATTAACAAAATCTTGAACAGAATATCTGAGATATCTTCTTTGTTTGCCCCTCCAGCTAGAAGAAAATCCAAGGAACATGCAGAAATGCCAAAGGTTTGGCCAGTGCATGATGAAGTTTAGAACTTGAGGGTATATGTCTCCCATTAATGCATTTTTTTGTTGTTGTTGCTGCTTTGATTGTGTGGTTTTAAATCCGACTAACAGAATTAAGCCTCTGCAGTTTAACACTAAGACGTGCCTCTAGAATAAGCTTGTACTCAGTGTGCAGCTATGTCTTCATTTATCTGATGTTTTACTTGTGTGCTTAAATCTAATTTGCAACCAAGAGCAGCCCTTTTGATTTCACAGCAGCTTTTACAAAAACTCAGTAAGCATAAAGCTTATCTGTGGACTTCCTGTGCCCACGGGGTATTTCACAAAGCAGGATTATAAATTTACCCAGAGAAAAATTATACCAGTGCAACTGTCTGTGATAAATCTGAATTGAATTTAAAAGCACAACTTCCATATGAGGTTTAAGAGCATGATTCAGCTGTGCCTGTTGGTGACTGGTAATCATAAATAACACTTCACATAATTCACTTTCTAAGTTATCTGGCTATGGTGGAATCACTGCTTTCTGAAATATTCCCCAGTAGCTGCATGCAGTTCTCAAAGGGTTAAAGTGCCGTTAATCAACTCTGAGTACTTTCTCTTCTTTTATTAGAGGAACAGCGGAGTACTGCTGCCAATATTCTAAGACTTATACATGGTAAGGAATCACTCATGTTCACTATAAATCAGATAAAGGATTATTTCAATCAGGGAAAAATATTAACCCTTTGAGTGCTGTGCTTGAGCATCATTACTCGCTTCATAAGCAGTGTCCTAACTCCATGACAATGCTAGTGAGTTGTTAATGTGTGTGCATGTGTGTGTGTGCTTTGCAGACCCTTTGACCAGCCACATGGAGATGGTAACTGAGATCGTTGTTCCCACTGTGTGCACGCTCTCTATTTTGCTCAGTGCCATCTTCCTTATGTTCCTCCTGCGGAGGCGGAACTAGAAAGGAGCTCGAGCAGTGTGTGCATGTTTACAGACACAAAGATCATCACATGTATACACACACACACAGACTCACATTGTAAGTGCATCCTTCCTTTAATGGATCATGTGTGAACATACTGTAAATACATTATTTGAACTGAATTTCAAGAGAATTAGTGACTTAATGAAATTTGATGTGCATACAGTGTTTGATGTAAAAAACGTTGATTGAGCCTACAATAATGAACTTAGTTCCAGACACATAAACAGTGTGAATAGCCCTGCAACATGTTGGATTTTACAATATTGCTGTGGAATATGACCATTGCAAAGAGCCCTTGTGATCTACTGTACTTTGTGTTTTCATTTGGCTACAAATGGGAGTTGTTGAGAACATACATACAAAAGACTGAAAGTTGAAAACAAACACAAAAATATAGTCTATTAACAGCAAACCCTATAGTTGTCTGTGTACACTTTGTGATGCAGTACAAGGCCATTGGCTGGTTCTTCTTCCATCTTAAAACATGTTAATTGCTGATAAAATATCAAAAATGACAATAAACACCTCCTTTGTTGTTCAGTTGTGGTCTGTGTAAATTCATGCAAAGTTGACAAGGCTGCAGCACACCATGGTGGAGAAGAAAGCAGGATCCTCACTGTCCCCATTCACTGTTTCATTTGGATAATCTAAAGGCAGAACAGTTAAAGATGAAACATGTCATCTGTACTGAACAGTACAGAAACCACTATGGCAAGTACTATATTTGGAGTAGTGTATGAAGATCACCTGTTTCAAAGATGACATGATCAACCAGTGGTCTGTCACTGAACTGTAAGGAAGTCCTCACCTCACGAGGACCATGACCACTGGACACCTCAACCCCCCACACTACTGGGTGCTCTCTGTGGAACACACATAATAATGAGGGATGAAACAAATATTCCAACCTTCTGTTACATCTTTTTATCCTGTATTATAGATGAAGCATATTACTGGTTTGTGTTAAAATAACTCAATTTCATTTACAGTCTTCTTTGGATGTAATGAAGCAGCTAGTGTGCAAAGACTCCTTACTTCTGGTAGAAATGGCTGATCAGCGCAGGTTTGACTTGCAGTTTGAACACATGCTCCTCATCATATGGGTGTGTTTTGTAGTGCTGCAAACATGATCTATGAGAAATGAAATTGTCAACTTTTATATCATCTTCTGGAAAGTACATTTTGCACACTTGTACGTCACTGGAAAAAGACAAACTGATTTACTGTGTGAGAAAGAAGAGGCGGTCGTAGGGCAAACCCAGGAAAGTACTGCAGGTCAAAAGTATTTCCAGCAGATGGTGCAGTTTTCTGAGTCGGATCACTTGCTCCTGCAGATCAACCTCTGTGCTCAGGTAATAACACTATGAAGTAAAACATTCACAATCAGAACATTTTTTTTCAACGGTCATTTGAAAGTGGCTGTCAGGAAAATTGTCTTAAGCTTACCAAGTGGTTTAGAGTTGTCAATTCTTCACCTGAGGAAAAACAATAAACAGTTGCAAAAAGTTGAATGTCAAATTTAATTTTTTGTGCTGAATAATTCATGTTGTAATAAGTAAGAATTTACCAATGAGGTAGTTAATGTAATCTTTCCTCATCTTGTCCAGACCCATCTCCAGCAGCATGTGGACTGGGGTGACACCTGTGAGAGACACATGATCGATCTGCTGGTGGTAGGACTGCATGATGAGTTTGCTGAGTGTGCTGCTGCTGTCTCTGTGAATCTGAAGGAAGTGAAACAAACAAATGAAAAAAAACAAACAACCCTCAATTGTTTCTCAGTGATTAACAGTTTTCAGAAGCATCATTTCATACCCAGGGTTTGATGTCACCATATCTTAGTGCTTCAGTGACCAATTTCAGGCAGTCTCCTATGTCTTGATATGAAGTCACACCTATAATGAATGGCAAAATGGAGGAAAATGATTTTTACTTTCTGTTTGTAATGCTAGTCCTAGGTTAATCCATTTTTACAAATTTTCAAGACTCTCAATGAGGGAATTGACTCACTCTTTCTCATCCGAACCCAAAGCTGCTCCACAAAATCCAAGTCGCCTCGTTCCAAGAGAGAGTTGAAAATGGGAGTGTCCGTCTCAGGCTTTAGCTTTGCAGTTTTTAAGAAAAGATGAAGAAGCAAGATAGCTAGCTATCACATTTATTGTGAAATGAAAGAATATTGTGAAAAGCACCTTGACCATAACACTATCATACCTCAGCTGGTTTGGCAGCCTGATCCTGTATTGTCTTTGCAGTGCTTTGAAGCCCTGAAAGAAGAATCGGAAAAGCAAGAAATCTTCTTAACTACGCGTTAGGATTAAATCACAGTGAAGGTGCATTGATTTAACAAAGTAGATACCTTCTAGGAAGGCCTTGGTCAGATTTACAGCTGATGTGCTTTCCAAAGGTTCCATCCATTCCGTCTCACCAGTTCTCAAACCATCAGCAAGAGTCTGAAATAATAGGAATTTGATACATTTAGTTGTTTTCTTGTGTAATGAAATTCATGGATATTTATGTCCGACCACTGTAGGACACAAACCTGAAGAAACTCCAGCTCCCTGTACATCTTGAACATTGGACTCCTCATGTCCCCACTGGCAACTTTGATATTCTACATGTGAACAAATATAAACAAAGCAAGCAAACAAAATGTACTTCTTTATTTATGCATAGAAAAATCAATTATTTATGGTACATAAAGAAAATGTGCTGAGTGTGATTTACTGGTGCTTACCAGTGTTGCTGTCGAGGACAGGGGTGGGGTCTCAAGGATACTCTCCACATGGCTCCATTTGAAATCCACTGTCACACTACTCTGTGACTCAGTTGTGGTGTTTTCAACAACAGTGGAGCCAAACAAGTTGAACCTGGAACTGCCTTTAATCACCATCTGGAAGCATAGGCAAATGTAAGTGAATGAACACTCATTCACACTGACTTATGAGAGAGGATGCAGACTCACTTACCGAGGATGGATGACGCCTTTTCTTGTGCTCTTGTTTAAGCTCATCCAAGGTTATCAGAGTTTTTATGTCCGTAGTTGAGCCTCAAAAAATATGAGTTGGAATAAAACAAATGCCAGAAACATCCAAATTACACAGGAGTTAATTAAAACTAAATTGTGATTACACTGATAATATTTCAAGGGTGCATTTTCAAAGAGGTACAAAGCATTTGAGCTATACCTTTGCAGGTAACAGAGTATAATTTGACACCAGACACTTCATTGCCTGTGTAGATTGTTTCAACTCCAAACCAGGTTGTTCCAGCTGGATCAGACATGTCACATCGCACCCACAGAGGGTGTAAGGCAAGGTTGTTGTCCAAAGCTGACACGTCAGCCTTTTGAGATAAAGTATACAAAGACAGCAACTGCCTGTAAAAAGAGAGAGAATATACTATTATGTTGATACACAGGTTATATAATCTGATGAGCACTTGCTTCAAGTGAAAGATGTGTTAAACTTATTAGCATTAGTCACCTTGCTTTCATGATTGTGAGTGGTTGTGGTCCCAGTTCTGTTTGGAGTGCACTGGTATCATCATCACCGTCTTCATCATCATCAGCACAGTTTGATGTTTCAGTGATTTGTTGATGATCAGGTACATTTATTTTTGGAAACTTGTGATGAAGAAATATGAACATGGTCCAATGATGAGCATTATGGTGAGAGGTAACAGAAGAAGCATGCACCAACACCATTAAAATTACTCACAGCTTTTTCACAGATGAAGACAGGCTGGTTGCCACAGTAAATATTCAGCACAGGGATTCTGTCTCCATTCATCTTTAACACCTGGATGTCCTCCTGAAACACAACAGATACGTATAAACATCACTGCTCTAACATAGATAAGTTACATACGCTAAATTAGGACAGATGTTACTCGGGTACAATGATATTAACATTACCTCATATGTAACTGGATCACAGTTTTTTTCATCTTGTAGAGACCTTCGAACAAACGGCACAAGACAAAAACAGGACAAAAGTTAACCTTACAAAGATAAGTAGTTTATTGGTTATTGGAGCAATTAAATAATGAACATAAGCTGAAAACTGACTAGCATTAATTTGAAGTTAACGTAGCTAAACAATTAGTAATGTTAAGCATTCAAAGGTAAACTCACCGAAGAATATTGTAAAACTCCTTAGCACTAGATATCACCTTTGAGCCCATTGCCCAAATGCAGATATAGGTAATAATGTGGAGGATGGAAAAAGAAGTTATTAGAGCTTAACAAACTACTGCGAGGAAGTTTGAGCTGCTACTGTTGATATTTGACAGTCGCGCGCTCGCTCGCTCAGCGACGTCATGAGGTCATAGGTCATCACTTCATCGTTATTAGTTTATACATCAGAAATTCACGAGTTCAGTCAACAAAGCGTCTAAATGATATCACCACAAATATGATAAAAAATTAAATAACAAAATTATATTTTTTATGAAAAAAGTCAATAGGAAATTAGTTCGTCCTTCACGTCCATCCTCCGCCAACATGGCGTAAAGAAGTAGTCCCAGCTGTAGCAACAAACTTTATGGTGTTATTGTTCAGCAGCATTAATTTGATTGAAACAATAAAGTAGTTGTTTGTTACATTCGTAAATCTTTTATCATGTCATGTCTTTCTTTGCGGTAAAGAAAACAATAGTGGAAAAAGTCCGTCGACGGAAGTGATATGCGTCGGAGCGGAGGCATAAACCTTTCCGGGTAATTTACCAACTTCCTTTTTACTGTGGCCGCCATAGCGAGTGGAGCGTGGTCCCCGGCGAGCCGAAATTAACTATCGAAAATGGTGAGAAATTACACTCATAGTGTTATTATCATACTAAATTATATGTGGGGTGTATCTCATATTCAGTACTTTACAATTAATGCCGCATATACTGCCTATCGGAAGCGTAAGTTCAGGTTTAATAGAGCAGTTTGTTGGCATGCTCCCGGCTAGCAGGGCTAACACGAGGAGCCATTTTGAACTAACAGCTCCAGTAGTTCAGCCAAGTTACACGTGTGGTTGTCGGCTCAGTGGTAGATTAGCAGCAAGCAAGTATTAGATGCCTCTTATTTAGATGGCATCTATATTTTGCTCGCTGTGGAAACTACTTCTGGTATTCGAGTGTCTTGAACCTCCGTACTTAGTGTAAACCATCCGTAATGAGTGAACAAGGTAACGTTTAAAACTGGCTTGCTAGGTCGCGTTAGCAGATTCCAGCTAAGCAAAGGCCAATATCCGCAACTCGTGGACTGTATCTAAATACTTAATACTTAATATTAGGGTAATTTAACGTGAGATGCTAATGATTTGACATAGCGGTGGCCGAGTTATATTAGACCGGCTTCAGCATTAGCAGTTTGACTTTCCAGCACATGCTAAATATAATGGGTTGTTTTTAAGACATGCTGTCACATAGAATGAACTTCCAAGAGCCTCTGCATCATTATAAAGTGTACATTACCTTCTCAATATCAACTTTACGTGCCGGCCTCAAGCTCACTGTTGTGGTTCATTTTGCTTCACAGGCCTGTGCCCGACCCTTGATCTCGGTTTATTCCGAGAAAGGCGAATCCGCAGGCAAGAATGTTGTCATGCCTGCTGTGTTCAAGGCTCCAATTCGCCCTGATGTTGTGAATTTCGTTCACACCAACATGCGCAAGAACAACCGCCAGCCTTATGCTGTCAGTGAACTGGCAGGTGAGTGTATATGCCTGTCCTGAAGTCACATGTTAGTTAATCAAGGTTGGTCATCATAGTTTCTGTTTTTATGATGGAAATTGAGCTCATGCATTCACAAATGTGGGGTATTTTTTTGTTTGTAATTAAGGTGTCTAATTGTTTTATTTCAGGTCACCAGACCAGTGCAGAGTCCTGGGGTACAGGAAGAGCTGTGGCCCGTATCCCTCGTGTGAGGGGTGGTGGTACTCACCGCTCTGGCCAGGGTGCTTTTGGAAATGTATCCTTTTGACTGCAGTTGAAGCTTTACATTTTTTCCCTCCCTTCTTATGATACTGGACATGTCAAGGCAGACTGAAACAAACAGCTTGCAGTGATGGTGTAATTTGCGTCTGACTCTGTGACCAGTGACAGAATGCCTGCTGTCATATGCTGGCACAGATGGCTGACGAACAAGAGAGTCTGAGCAGGTATTAGGCACTTCAGTACTTATTTTACATCAATAGTTGTCAGACCTCCTTGACTTTAACCTAGATGTGTCGTGGCGGACGCATGTTTGCCCCCACCAAAACCTGGCGCCGCTGGCACCGCAGGATCAACACAACCCAGAAGCGTTATGCCATCTGCTCTGCTGTGGCTGCTTCTGCCATTCCTGCACTTGTGATGTCCAAAGGTAAACTCCAAAACAGCAGTTGTAGAGATCTTTTAGAAGTACATTTGTATTATTAATATTCTTATAATTAACATTTTAATGTGTAGCTTAGCATCTGGCTTGCCATGATGGTGTAATTTGCGTCTGATCCTGTGAACAGTGACAGTTGCCTGCTGTCATTAAACTGTCACAGGGAATTGATGTGTGTTAAATTCTGAGCAAGCTCTAGTTAACACTATAGCCATCTGAAAGTCACAAGAAGTTTGTGTGGATATCTTTGGTTGCCATAATGGTCTTGTCTGTTAGGACATCGCATTGAGGAAATCCCTGAGGTCCCACTGGTGGTTGAAGACAAAGTTGAGGGCTACAAGAAGACCAAGGAGGCAGTGCTCCTCCTGAAAAAGCTCAAGGCCTGGAATGACATTAAGAAGGTATTGAAGTTTTCAAACTTTTTCTTTTGACCTGAGTCAGCACTCCATTTGAGAAGATGTGATGTGAAATTGAAACGGCGAATATGAAGCTAAAGTGCTGATTCAGCTGTAAGGATATTGGATGGTCTTTATCCTTATTATACACGGAGTGTAGGATTCATAGCACTTTTTATACATAGTTCCCTCAGTTTCAGGGGAATCTCTTGAGCATATTTTACTCACCCGATGCAAAGATTGAGAGCTAAAACTATGGTGGTTGCCACAGAGGCTGAGTAAAACATGACTGGGCCAGATGTCTGATATCTCTTACAATTCATAGGGTGTGCAGTATTGAAACCTCAGACTGAACTCGTTACTTTCAGTAGGATTAATTGCAAACAGTTTCTCTGCCTGTGGTAACTGTAGGTTTAGTACATTCATTAGGCATTGAAATTATATACATTTTCTCTTCTCAGGTCTACGCCTCTCAGCGCATGCGTGCCGGTAAGGGTAAGATGAGGAACCGCAGACGAATCCAGCGTAGAGGGCCATGCATCATCTACAACCAAGACGCTGGTGTCACCAAAGCCTTCAGAAATATCCCAGGTGTGTATTTTATCAAAACTAGAATTTTATAATGTTTGGTAAATGCATCTTGTGGCCTTAGTGGCTATAAACGTTTTGAATAAGTTAACTTTGACTTTAAAAGAAGTGACAAGATGACTCTCAACCTGATGAATGTTTAATTGTTGTGCTGTGTTATGAAGGCATCACTCTGCAGAACGTGAACAAACTGAATCTCCTGAGGCTTGCCCCTGGTGGCCATGTTGGACGCTTCTGCATCTGGACAGAGAGTGCTTTCCGCAAGTTGGATGAGCTGTATGGCACCTGGCGTAAACCTGCTTCCCTGAAGATCGACTACAAGTGAGTATTTAAAGAGCAATCGCACTGATGAAACTGTTGTTGATCACATTGCAGTGATGAGCTTCCACTTCATGGTCCGTGTTTTTGAAATCCTGTGATATTTAATGAAGTTCTGAGTTTGGGCATCAAATGATTTGTCATGTTACTTTTTTCACAATTTTTAACATAATGAATTTAATTCTCAATGTCTTATTTATTCCAGCCTGCCCATGCACAAGATGACCAACACAGACCTGAGCAGGATCCTGAAGAGTGAGGAGATCCAGAAAGCACTTCGTACACCAAAGTAAGCACTGCTCTGTGGAAATGAGTTTTAGTTTGTCAACTATGATGATGTTCCACTTCAGGTCCGTGTTTCTGAACCCTGATTATTTTGGAAGTCCTGAGCGACAAAGTTTATTGCAAACTTGCAGCTTAACATAAGTTCATGTTGCTAAGACTATGTTGTCTTGTCATTACAGCAAGAAGATCAACCGCAGAGTACTGAAGAAGAATCCTCTGAAGAACCTGAGGATAATGCTCAAACTGAACCCCTATGCCAAGACAGCAAGACGTCATGCCATCCTCAAGCATGACCCTACGGTAAGAACTGAAACTGTTGAAGCTGGAAGCAAAATGTTAAACTTTAATTTGTTGATTGTGACTTTGAAATCTTGGTTTGATTTGTTCATAGATCAAGGCCAAGATGCTGAAACCCAAGAAGAAGCCTGCAAAGAAGGAAGCACCTGCCCAACCCAAGGCTTAAATGTAAACTCTTAAACAGACTGGAGTTCAGTGATAAATAAATCAGTTGATTCAAATGCATGAGTCAGACCAGTCATTCAAAATTTTGATTCACAAGAGCTCACATTAGCTAACAAAGACTGTAAGCCGTTGGTACTGTTCGGACACAAGGTAAAGAGGAATATCAAACACACAGGTTGAGCAGCATTTGACATGATTCAATTATTCTTCTTCAGAAAAAGATGGCTTTTCAGACAGGTCGGCAATGCAGCCCAAAGAATTGAGCAATACATAGTTCGATCCATTTGGCATGTAAGTGTGTACCCTAAATATACAAGTATTGATTGCACAATTGGTAAACTCCTGTAGTCCTCAGTATAAAAGTACATTTACCCGTAACACAAATTCCGTCATTGGAGGACCTTGGGATATGGGTTTTGTTGTAGACAGAACAGGTCTCACATTACTGTCCTGTAGGTGGCTGTCAAAGGCTGATTGAGTCCAATGGTACTGGTACTAATGATTTGAAATTGAAACCTTTTACAAGTTGATTTCAGTTTGAAGGCAGTTTTAGGTGTTTTTATCCATATTGTATGAATAGTGTAGGAGTCATAACTATTGTTACAGTCCCCTCAAATTTAAGGGAATCCGTTGGGTGTGTTTTCCTCAAAGTGAAGACAAAGCACAAAAAAACCCAAGATGACTGCAGCACAAGCTGAGTAAAACATGACCGGGAAAAATGCTGGTACGGGTAAGATGAGGAATCGCAGATGGATCTAACGCAGAGGACCATGGATCTACCACCAAGACACTGGTGTCGCCAAGTCCTTCAGAAATATCACAGGTGTGTTCAAATGTAGACTTCATTACTGTGTTAGGTAAATGGATATCAGAATATTATCTTAATCAAGTCTTTATATCGGTATTAACACTACTTAAGACCCCAGTCTTTGCACAGGGCTGTACCATTGCAAGTGAAAGATGACTGGGTCAGTTCTCTGAATCTTGTACTTATCTAAGTTTTGAATAAGCAAAGTTTAAGTGACAAGAAGTGGAATGATAATGCAACTTCTTGTGAATGTTTAATTACTGTGCTGTATTATGCAGGCATCTGCAGAGCGTGAACAAATGGAACCTCCTGAGGCTTAAACCTGATGGCCATGTTGGACACTTCTGCATCTGCACAGAGATGAGCTGTCCAGCACCTGGTGTAAACCCGCTTCCCTGAACATCGATTACAAGTGAGTAGTTAAAGAGCAATCACACTGATGAAACTGTTGTTGATCACATTGCAGTGATGAGCTTCCACTTCATGGTCCGTGTTTTTGAAATCCTGTGATATTTAATGAAGTTCTGAGTTTGGGCATCAAATGATTTGTCAAGTTACTATTTTCCTCATTTCCAACATAATGAATTAAATTTTTAATGTCTTATTTATTCCAGCCTGCCCATGCACAAGATGACCAACACAGACCTGAGCAGGATCCTGAAGAGTGAGGAGATCCAGAAAGCACTGCGTACACCAAAGTAAGCACTGCTCTGTGGTAGAAATGAGTTTTAGTTTGTCAACTATGATGATGTTCCACTTCAGGTCCGTGTTTCTGAACCCTGATTATTCTGGAAGTCCTGAGCAACACAAACTAGTACAAACTTGCAGCTTAACAGAAGTTTGTGTTATTAAGATTAATCTTGTTTGTCTCCATAGGTCAAGGCCAAGATGCTGAAAACCAAGAAGAAGCCTGGAGAGAAGGGAGTATCTGCCAAACCCTAGGCATACATGTAAAATCCTCATTCATTGATAAATAAATCAGTTGAAATGCATGAGTCAGACGTGTCATTCAAAATTTTGATTCACAAGACTATTTATTTCACATAAGCTAACAAAGACTGTAATCTGTTGGCGCTGTAAGGACACAAGGTAAAGAGGAATATCAAGCACACAGGTTGAGCAGCATTTGACATGATTAAATAATTTGATCATTAGAAAAAGATGGCTTTTCAGACAGGCCTGCAATGTAGCCCAAAGAATACATAGTTAATTTCACTTGGCATGTAGGTGTGTACTCTAAATATACAACTATTGATTGCACAACTTTTAAACTCATTTAGTCAGTATAAACATACATTTTACCCATAATACAAATCCTGTCACTGGAGGACCTTGGAATATGGGGTTTGGGTCTCACATCGCTTGCTTGTGGGTGGGTGTCACAGGCTGATTGAGTCCGATGGTACTGCACAACCAGCCTGCAAAATCAACCTGCTCTGCCTCTGACTGTTTAATAAAGGAATGCACCTGATGAAAAGGAAACATGTGTAAGATGGTGAAGGGATGAAAAAAAGTTTGAGAGTTGGGCTTTACATGAACACTCACCATCAGCTGTTTCAGGTCTGCTCTCTCTGCAGGATTCTTTATCAAGCTGCAATGGAAACACAAACCAACTTTGATTGTAGTGCACATTAAGACCACTAGGTGGCACAAAGTCTGACGTGGATATTTCATTGGCATTGATGCCAGTAAATATTTCAAAGATTCCTCCTACATACCATTTATTCACAAAATCTTGAAAGTCAGAGCTAAAAATCCCGGGCAGTTTTGGCGGAGGCTGAAAATTTGGAAAAAGTCCAGTCAGCACCGAATGGATGAAATTCAACATGATCAAATTGCTGGCAAATGCATTACAATGTACACAGGTATAAATATCATGTCAGGATGTGGTCATACAATGAGCACACTCACCTCATTGACTATGTAATCAAGTAGCTCAAAAATAGCCATTGGTGGTCTGCTGTCAGGTCCGTACGCTGGGGGAGTGAAGAGAAAACATAGCAGCCCCTGACAATTCACTGAGCATTAATCATCACTCAAGGCCACAATAGCTGTCACTTTCTGACAGTGCTGTAATTAATTTCTCAGACTTTTCAAAATATTTCAGTCAAAGCTGTTATGATTTTTTTAAAAAAAGCCATTCTGCAGAATCACAAAATAAACTAGTATCATGTCAGACTTACAGCTGCCTGGTCGCCCAGGGGGTCGTGGCTTTGGGGATGACTCACTGGAGGCTCCCTCCCCTTCCACTGGGAAGCCAAAAATCTGTTCCAGTTCCTTGGCATCAGGTGGCGGGATAGGGAAGCGTCCAATGGCCATTTCAACCAGAGACAGACCCATACTCCAGATGTCTGACTGAACGGAGTAATGGGTGCCCTGTAAACGCTCCGGCTGCACAACACACATGCAATTATATCATTACTACAACCATTACTGATTTATACAATAATCAGAGAAGTTGCAGATAAAATCAAGCAGCATGACAAAAACAGGCTAAAGCGAATCTAAAACTCATTACATACACAGACGTGTAAATGCAAAATCTAAGTGGATCATGTTTTGTTTTTTTTTGGGTCCAGCGCAGTGTATACAGCAATCTATAATTATGAGGCTTTAGGCAGGAAACAAAAAGAATGAAATTAGAATAAATGTCAGAATTTGAGCAACCAGTTTTAGTCAAATGATGCTTGTGTGCAAAAACAAATTAATAAATAATTTAATAATAATAATCTGTCACGTCAATGCTATTGCGTTAATACAAATAACTAAAGTGGGATTTTTAGAAATGAGTTCTAGATAAAGCAAAATAAATTTATAAGCTATATAAATAGCCTGTATCTACATATGGGCCTACTTTCAATAGCAGATGCTGAAAAGTAAAGTGAAAAATGGCCTACTTGACATGAAGCCTATTTATAAAGCCAGTCCCAGTTGATTCGTGAATCATTCAAGTTGTGAATCAAGTCTTAACTGGAGAGTCCAGTTGCCTTAGACATTCATATCTGAGACTTACTGCAGTTGTTACAGGAATCCTAAAGGCTAATGTGTGAATGAGAGCAGCAGGAAAGGAGGCGTGTCAGTATCAACTCACAGACATGTATGAGCGAGTGCCCACAAAGGAGTTGGCCATGGAGTCTATGAGCTGTCCGCTCACTCCAAAGTCACACAGCTTGATCTCACCGCGGGAATTCACTAGGATGTTAGAGGGCTTGACATCTGAAAGAGGGACATGCAGTATTTAGGAGAACACGGTGGGCAAGTGTTCAACAGGGAGCAGAAAGCAGCACAGAACAAACTGCTGCAAAGGCTCAGATCATGTTGTGCTGCTTGTTAGTATGTTGCCTGTTTCGACGTTTCCTTTCTTCATTCATATGTATGACACTGAGTGCAACAAAGATCAAGCACATGTGTGTAAAATATGGAATGACTATGAGCTGAATATCAATACTCTGCCTCAGGTTATTTAATGCAAACTGTTATTACATCTAGCATATCTTAAGATATTTATGTATTTAAAGGTCTCGTAAACCTTCAAAAACCTTTTTATATTTCTAACATCTTTTAGTAAATGAAATTGTGACTGACCTCTGTGCATGATCTTGTGTTTCTCTCTCAGGTAGGAGAGCCCTTTGATGACCTGGAAAAAGGATTCATTATTTAGTCATGCAAAAGAAATAATGTACTACTGCATATGCATCAGTGATAAAAAAAAAAACCAAACAGACAGTTTTTTATCCAAAACCAAATATAGCTGTCGTGTGACGACCAGAGCGCGAAACTGGTAGGAGAGGTGTTGGAGCTACCCACAGCGATGCTGACTTTGCCGAGGATCTGCTCTGGGATCTTGCCTGCCTTCTTCAGCGATTGGTCCAGGGAGCCACCATCCTGCAGCCAGCAGGGAGGCGAGATATGGAGAGCACATTCAACACATCCAAACAAAATCGGTTTGTGTCAATGAGAAAACAGGTTCGCTGCACATTCTGTGAAGCAGCACTCAAAGTGAATGCTGTGCAAACACACTGGCAGCCTCAACATATTAAAGCTGAGTACCATATGCTCCATGCAGATGCTGATTTCTCCGTCACTGTAGAACGCTCCATAGAAGCCCACGATGTAGGGGGAGTTACACTCGTGTAGCACCTGCAGCTCCCTAATGATCTGGTTCCGTATGGCTGGTTTGATCTCCAGGTGGATCAGCTGGAACACAACAGGTTTTATTTATGTCCTCACATCACACAGGATAAATACTCAGAGCTTCCTTTCTTTCCATTCACGTTATGATCAAAAATGATTATAAGGGAAAATGATTTAATATGTGTCACTTAGTATTTCAGTGCTTTCAGCCAAGTGCGGATATCATAAAGCTTTTTGACATAACAGACTTTTATCCCAGTGACCCACATTTCATGCTGTTCACAAAATAGTGGAAATGACAGATATGATGATGCCTGTAAAAATCAACTCCTGTCCGATACACTGAGAAATACTCTCTCAGTGTACTCACTAATGCCCTCCCTGTAATCAGCCACCTGAGCCGCAGCTCACCTTCCTCGCCATAATCAGACCAGAGGGTCGGTGGGAGACCTTGAAGACCACTCCTCCGTTGCCCGCGCCCAGCTCACAGATCTTCTCAAAGTCATCGTCCTTCAGCTCTCCCACCTTCTGCTTCTGTGTCAGAAAGGCCTCCAGGCGTTTCCGCTGCTGCTCATCCAACTCCAGCTCCTCTAGTTTCTTCTGCAGCGCCTCCAAGTTCGTTCTGAGGAAGAAGATAAAGACGAGTAATTCATGTATTATTAATGCATTCTTCCCTAAATAAAGGTCCGTTCAGACAGAACTTTTGCAGGTGTTCTTTCCTAGAAGTACTGGCTGTCCCCACATGAGACAATCTACAGTTTGTCCTCATCTACTGTATACATTAAATTATTGAAACCTTGGAGAAAAGACAGAGCTCAGCGTGTGACAGCGACTATTGCAAGAGCTTCTGGGAACAATGGCAATCAACCACAGAGCCAGCAGGAAGACAGAAAAGGTCATGGCTGTGTTTCAGTGTTCCTTCCCAGATCCCGATGTGAGGAAGCTCAGAGTTAATCTGAGCGCTGAACGTCCTGATGCTGTTGCATTTCCTTGAAAAATCAATTGTGTGGTGAACTCTTCTGACGCGCTGCTCTCTGACCTCTCCTCCTCCTCCTCCTCTCAAAACACTGTACGCTCTGCAACACAAAGCCAGTCCAAGCTTTTATCATGACTTTGATCAGAGCGAGACGTAAAGACCGATGAGTCGTCAGGTTACTTCAACTGATTCGATATCAAATCAGTTTACACACCAGCTCAATCTGTAAACGGAGTGTCAAGAGTGTAGATGCCTGCTTATTCATGTAAACAAATCAAAACAAGGCACAAATGAGCATCTTTGAGTAAAGCATGTTTTTGAGTAAATGTTTGCAAATGCAAAGATAAAAGCTTTATGCTGCAGAATAAAACAAAAGCATGGAAGATGTAATGATTTCATGTGAGATGTGAGATGTTCCATCTTCAGCTTCTAACAAGGGATGAATGTTTGAGTGCTAGTCCTGACGTTTGCATGATAATATGATGATAATAAGATGGTTTTCTTCAAGGTCAGAGGCAATTACACTTTTTTGAAATCTTCGCACTTCATCAAGACTCAGTGGAGAGCAGCTCGAGCAGGGTGGCGTGCTCTCCACTCCGCTGCTTCACCACGCAGCAAACAGAGGGTTAAGTGGTTTTATTTTTTGACAGCAGGCCTGCATATCCATGGAGACGAGTTGCTGAGTTTGAGTTGGCTGTGGGCAGCGTGGGCGTTTTGTCGACAAGAGCTGGGGGTGGAGGAGGCTGGAGATGCTGAGAAGAAGAGCACCATGAAATGCACTCCACACAATACGTACTGTATGTGGGAGGGACTCCAGCAGCTGCACACTGCAGCCCCCCCTCTGGGTGCAGGAAGAAGTGAGCACGATGCTGGCCTTTTGTGCTCCATCCACACAATGTCCAAGGACATCCAGTCGAACTTGAATGCAAAAGACTTAATATTTCTGCAGCTTGCTATGTGGTGCCAGAAAGGCGACGGCATTGCAGTTATCAAAAATGTGCTTGTGATTGTGAGGCACACCTTAAATAAAAGAGGCACTATTAGGTTTTGCCTTGGGGCCTAGGTTGCAAAAATATTCCTATGTTTGAACTTCTAACTGTATTTCTTTGACTATAAAATCTATATCTATGAATTTATAATAATTACTAATTATTAAACTGAAATTAATTAAACCAGATCAACTTAAGAGGCTGTAGTTAAGGCCTCTATACTGTAAATCTGCTCTGCAAACCTATAACATGGATCAGAGTTGACTGAAAGCTGCTTGATGGATTCAGTATCAGAAAACAGGAGCATCACGGAATCAGTGGTTCATCTAATGGCGGTTGTGAGTATCAGTTATTAGAGATCTGAAGGAAATACATGATCATATATTTGCTTGTATATAACAGAAAACTTTGATTGAACACACATAGTATAGTTTAATATATCACATGAAAGGCTTGATGTTATTTTCTAAGTGAAAGGAAATTAATGGCCTGTATATCTTTGAGTACAGTAAGCAAGGTCAAATCCTTTGTTAAAACCACATATGGTAAGTTGTGTTTAACAAATGAAGAATCAGTACCACAAAGGAAAAGTTGTTGTTTTATTCCTAATCACCTGAACAGCAACACCTTTCTGGATAATAAAACTATAAAGACTTACTAAACAATACAGCCATTTTCAGTAAATTTGGATAAATGTGATGGGATCTTATCCAAGGTTTTAGCTCATAGCAAACTGCATGAGCAGGTCCACCCAGAACAGGTTGTTTTTATTTGTTCTCAGATCTCCTCTGATAATATTACATGCCTGGCTGGCATCATGTGGGCCACTCAGTACACTTCTCCCGTGGCTGCCGGCCATTTCACACTGAGAAAGCATTTGGCGGGCAGTAATGGCAATTCCTTTTCACCAGAGTGGAATGGTCTGGTTTCAATAAGAGGCTCATCGATTGCATTAAGCTCATCTGCACAGAATATGCAACACCTGCGCTGCTAGTGTGAGCATCAGATCCTCCTGTGTGCTGCTCCACATCACCCAGAATGATGTTCTAATTTATATGGGTCTGTTTTGAAAAATGAGAATTTCCTTTCTGGAAGGTGGATTATTGATGTTGTATTATCATACTTGTATCCAAAGTACATACCTTTTTCACAGAAGACATTTTGACATGTCACAGTAGAAAAAAATAATAAAATTCATGATGGTTGAATTAAATTTATCTGCCTCAGTTTCAGGGTCCTGGTAAAGCACATGCTGGCTCACTGTCACAGTCATGACTTACTACAACATTTGAACAGGACAGAGCCCCCGTTAATGTTATTAGTAACACCTGTACTTTTTCAACTATGACAAGTCGAAACGTCTGCTGTGCAGAAGCCTGCTGGGTGGAGCTTTGCTGAGAATTACATAAGGTCATTAAAGTCAGTGTACCGACAAGTGGAAGCTGAGAGAAGGTACAGCCAGCCAAAAATATGAAACACCTGCAGGGATGAACCAACCGATTTTTTGCTCCATGGTCAAATTCTGTGACGCTGTTTTATCTCTATATATTTAACTAATACAACCCTGTTTCCAGAAAACTTGGAATGCTGCGAAAATAAATGTGATCATTTGCTAGTCCTTTCGCCATATACTCAATTGAAAACAGTACAAAGACAATATATTTAATGCTTGACCTCATTGACTTCATTGATTTTTGGAAATATCTGCTCATTCTGAATCTGATGGCATGTTTCAAAGAAGTTGGGAAAAGAGCGACAAAAGACTGTGAAAGTTGAGGACTGATCCAAAAACACCCGTTTGGATCATTCCACAGGTAAACAGGTTCATCTGAAAAAGACACCTCCGGACTTAACCTTATAAGAACCCACACAGGCCTCTTCCTCCAGCCTCAAACACACACACACACACACACACACACACACACACACACACACACACACATCCTATTATACCACATGTTGAGCAAAGTAACCTGGTGCTTTGAATTCAGTCCTCTCCTTCACTGGGCTGCAAATGTTTGGCAAAGCTCCAGCTCTCCACACAAAAATCACTCTTTTGTCTTTTGGGTCCTTAGGTTCATTGCAGAACTATAATTAGGGAATCTGGAGATATGAAACATTTTGGTTAACACTTTCACCTTTCATTTACACTCTGTGCTTTTGGAAGTGACCATGCAATGACCTTCTTCTCATGGTGCCTACAAGTTCAGATGCCCATTGGTCACCTCTTCCAACAAATTATAAATCAGACATAAATATAATTAATTTTGCATTTGGGCTTTAAAGAAGTTGTCTTTAAGATAAGTCTAAACACTGCAGGTGATACTATGGAGAGGGCACTTTATAGGAGACGTTGCACATCTGGAGTTGCTCAGGAATTTAAATGGACTATCGCAGCCTAATTGGTCCAGGCAGTCTAGACATTAGCTTCTTGTCTAATAATATACTGAGCTAGGGTCTAATGCATTGTGCTCCAGCAACTTCTTTGTTACCCTCGTCCTCCAACATACAACATAGAGGCTCACTATAAAATAAATCAATAATGCTGTAACTGTGTCAGTATAACAAATGTTCTATCTTTTCCTTTTTCTTGATCGTGTGCAAGAGTTTAGTTTTACATGGTGTTGAAGAACAAAACGTGTGCAAAGTATGGGAGACATTTGCGTTCCTGCAGACCAGTCATCAACCATCACTGGTCTGAAGCAAGATTTGCTTTTCCTCAGAGCCTCAGACAGCTGAAAGTGTGGACCCAGATAAAACTGTCTTTTTATGGAAAAGAGGTCTGAGTAAAACCAGGCTGCATGGCTTTCTGTCAGCAGTGTGCCAGTCACAGTGGCACAGTGCACGCTACAGCAGTATTACTGGACACGCACACACATGCACACACGGCCATGTTTCCATCACGTCAGAGGACATTTCACTGACTTACATTTATATCCTGGAGACGTAGCCTAACCTTAACCCAAGTCTTCACCCTAAAGTTTTTACATTATGGGGACTTGTGTTCTGTCCCCACCATGTGACTGTATAAGCAGATTTCTGTCCCCACAACATGAACAATACACACACATGGACATTGTGAGTTCCTGTTGAGTTGGGAAGAGGGATCCTTCCACAACAGACTTCCAGATCCCTGATTCAGAGTTCCAGCTCGTTGCTTCATCATGACATGTTGCTCCTCGGCCCGAGCAGCAGGAATGTGCTCAGCTTCAGCCAAACATTATGTCATCACGGACAAATTCTACCGAGCAAATCCAAGACACAACTCCCCTGTTTAACATTAATATGCTGATCCTCCAACAGAGGAGCAAGAAGAGAACATCTGCTAATATCTTTTAGGATTGTAATGTATAGATAAATGCAAACATGGGAGTAAGTGTAGATTTATGCTTCTTCCCACATAAGATCTCTCTTCAACTTCCAATTTAAAAATGTATTGTTAGAAAATTAGAATTACAGTTAAGATGCAGAAGAAGTTATTTTTCAAGCAAACATGTTGATGCTGCTTCTTAAATGTGAGAATTTGCTGCTTTTCTTAGTCTTACATAATAATGAACTAAAAAGAAGAAGAAAAACAGGTTGATTAACTCTCAGCATCAATCAAGAAAAAACAAGAAATTAAAAATAATTGCTCTTTGCAGCCCTAAATGTTTAGCTGTGGAAAGTGAGAGTGAAAGACTACAAGTTTAATGCAGAATTATTTTTCGATTTAATGCAGGATTTCACTTTAGTCGACTGCTTTTCATGTAATTCATTGCAGAGGAGCCAAACGGCCTTCAGATGTATGATCTAACAACGAAACAATGAAATATTCCTCCTCTACAACACATTAGAAAACCAGCCATCACCAGGGATGACACGTTATGTAATTCTCATCTCATCTGATCCAGCTTGTTGCTGGACGGACCTGGCTTTTCTCCATGAACTGAGAACTAGAAGAGCGCGGTGTCACAACAGTTTAATATCTCCATTACTGTGTTTTATCAAACGGTGTTGGGAACAGGCCTACACGAAACTTCTTCAACACACAGAAATATTATTGTGTGTGCTGCCTCCCTGCAAAGGTCAATCTCTGACTAATCACCGTCCACACGAGGTGGGCTGCTGGAGCGATGGAGCGACCTGCTCATCCATGACACCATGAAGAGACGACTTGAGGACCAGAGAGCTGCACAGACATGTAGTGTAAACTAGTGCATGAAACAATTAGTTAATCGTAACCGTTGGCAATTATCAAGCTTAAATGCCAAAGATTTACTGGTACCAGCATCTAAAATATGAGGAATATGTTGTTTTTTTCTGCTGAGACAAGTTGATTGATTAATCAATTAGTCAATCAACAGATATTGTGATAATTGCTTAATTATTTAAGTCATTTATCAAGCATAAATACCATAAATGTGCTGCACCTCAAATGTGACGATTTGTTTTATATTCTATTATTATTTTATATCATATTTTTTATTTTAGTCTGATTAATTGAAAACAAATATTGACTGATTAATTAGCCTAATCATGAAAATCATTAGTTTCATCTGTACTGCCTGTGTAGCCATACATGAGCTTTTGAATATTTCACTCTGAGCTCTGGGAACTTTGATAATCAATTATTCGATCAATAACAATAAAAAAAAAACATCTCAAGAAATTAATCAATAAAAATGAAGATGATCATTAGTTGCAAGTGCAAACCTGAGTGAGCACACACACACACACACACACACACACACACACACACACACACTAACCTGGTGCAGAGAAGTTTACACAAACTGTAAAGGGGATATTCAGTATCTCTATGTTATTGTAGCAGTCATGAACCTTTAATGCACACTGATCACCAATCTGACATAAATGATCGATCAATAGCAGGCATCATTATTGCAGATTGACCCTGTAGTAGATGGACAGGGACACTCACTCTGTGGCTCCGGTGCCGTTGATGGTGTTTCCATCTGGGATCGGGTTGAGCTGGATCGGTTCTGGCTTCCTTCTCTTCTGCATGGTGCACACGAGAAACCAGCTGGTGCTCAAACACACACACACAGACACGCACACACACACACGCACACACGAGCTGTCAGCAGCAGAGAAACAGCTCTGATGTCAGGCAGGAGCGGGCAGGTGGATACAAACACTCATGAGCTGCAGGGACTGATTTTAGTCTTAATGGGTGGATGTGAGGGAGCCGAGAGATGAAACGTCACGAAAATATTTACATTCGTCTTCCGGACGGCGTGGTCGTGCTTGGGGACAGCGCCCCCTCTGCTGGTGATAGTTGGTATTACATGTTGTAACCAAAGTAACATTTTCATTCAGACAGCAGATGAGAACAAGACTAAGGTGTATTCTTCTTCTTCTTCTTCTTCTTCTTCTTCTTCTTCTTCTTCTTCTTATTATTATTATTATTATTATTATTATTATTATTGTTGTTGTTGTTACAAATAGTTACACAACAACTGAGATACAATTTGCCTATGTTACTACTGAACTTGAAAAATATGAGAAAATTAAACAGTATACAGAAATATGAAAAACATCTGTTTACCATACATTATTATTTTGTAACCATTATATTCCCTTAAATGTTTAATTATCCAAAACCCAAAATCACAATGATACGCTTGGACCTTGCACCTATGTATGTATGTATGTATGTATGTATGTATTATTTTAATGACAGTATTACAGATATTCACCAAGAGCCAGAAATAATCTGATGGAAAAATTAAAAGTGAACAGAAGGCAAAGTTATGTGTAATTCTTATGCAAGTGGGGTAAATGCTTTCAGTGCAGGAAACCTATGTGAATACATTTGAGAGCCCCTTTGTGTGATTGATTCAATGCCATTATTTTCTAATTAGGATGGAATACATTTATGATCAGTGGACATTAAACTGATCTGATTTAAATCACCACTTTGAGCAAAGCAATAAAAATGTAAAATCTGTCAAAGTTAAGAATTTTAGTTAATATCTGAAGCTATTCTCAATGTTGCCTTGCTCCCACTCTGCAGCTCCAGCATGTTCCTCTCTTGACTGGTCACTGACCTGTACTCTTATTTAGAGCTCTTTGGAATCATTTCACCCTCATTTTGCTTCTGACATGAAATTTTCCGTATGTGCCAAGCTGCTGTTATTTTCATCCAAAAACACAGAGAATTCAGTGTCTGATTTCCTCCACAGCAATAACCTCCCTCTCTTTAATACCTCCCTTTAAACATTTGGTATTTTTTTTATTATTGTTGACACTCAACAACAAGTGGCTGTTGAGAGGATTAAAAGAAGCTGCCTGTGATTAGTTTTATATTGTGCAAGAGGTCTGACTTTTATAGGAGCTCAGACTTAAGCTCAACAGTTCCGAGCTCTTTCTGTTTTTCCATCATTGCCTCGCTTACATGTCATACACTTACAGATCAAATCACTGATGGCTTTTGCATATTACAAAGCCATTCTAACAATTTTAGCACCTTGTAGCAGTAAAATCTGGGCATTTTCTGAGGACTGATTCATCTACTAAACTTTCTGATCTAGTCTTTTAGATAGATCACAAAACGTAAAAAAAAAACTTTTTGATTTATTCTTTCTTTAATTTGGGGTATGTACTGTATCAGTCAGACTGTCTGACCTCTGTGGAAACAATTAATCAAAACTAGGAATGAATGGCTTCACCTGTTCGACAGGAGCGCATCACCTTCCCTCATGAATGATGTGTCAGCTGTCAGCCTGACCGTACCATGTAGATTAGATATCAAGCAGAACCTGGAACTGGCTGCCATTTTTATAATCTGCTCTGAAGTCTCTACACATTGTCCTGACAGACACAAGGCCGCAGAGTCGTGCCCGGTTTACCAAAAGCATCTCTTCTGCCAAAATCATATTTTTCTCTATAAACCAGGACTGACAGACAGGAAAGATTGGTCGTGTCCTATCTCCAGTCCATGGACGAGAGCTGTGTGAATTCTAAGTTACTTTTGACAAATTGGGTTGTGGCAACTCGAGCATATCAGACCTGACTGCAATCCTGGTCCCCCACATGGACCATAAAATATCGACACCAGTGGTTTTTCTCTCTGGGTGTCAGGACCTGGACAACTTGTCACAAGATGATTATTAGCACTGCAACTAAACAAACTTCTCCTTCACATAAATAGACTTGCTTTTGGGGGATTTTAAAATCTTTACTTTTGTTCTTGTGAAAAACAACTTAAAACAGCTCACAGTGTATTAAAATGCATCTTATTGCTTTGTACGATGGGTTCAAAAGCAGACGGTGCTGGAAGATCGACCCTCTCAAAAGGAATATTGTTTTCACTACTTTTGACCTGTGACTAGTGGGAAGAGAAATAACCTTTATTATCAATAATCCATGTGTTCTTTCCGACACATTCTTAGAAGTGCATCGTCTTTGGGGTTCAGAATAAAAAATGATCAAAAATAATGACAACAGAGAGAGAGGACTGCATAACAACAGCAGGTTCATTCAGCTTGAAATCTGTCTGACATTATGTAAACAGCCAGCTGGCTAACACTGGGACATTTGCAGCAATGTTAATTAATATGCGTTGTCCTTATGAATAAATAAATGTAAATTACATGAAAACAAACAGCCCCTAGGCAAATGTAAAATTCTACACAAATTCTAACATACACAGTATAGAACAATAGCAGAGGATGATATTCAGACTGTTAAAGTGGTTATGAAAGTAAAGATTTTTCAGTTCAAGATAGAGTCTTTTTTTTTTTTAGTAACATTACTTGTCAGGAGCTTAGTAAGCGAGATCTAATCAAGGAATGATTATATTTGATCAAATGACAATGTTCCATTTTCTTCCGTCCTTTTGGACATTTCTTTTCATTTTGATTATTGCTTAAGTCACTCATAACTCACATATGTGTTTTGCTTATTGTCGCTTAATGTTTGAGCTTCTCTGTGAAGAAAGATTTTGGCTTTCACATTCACCTGCCAAAGGCGGAAAGTTTCTCTGTGCTCACTCTTTGAATTTAAGACATGTACACTTGAGTAGGATCATCATTGTGTGGAAGCCAACCGTAGTCTAACAAACAAGTTACAGGTGTGAAGTGGAAACTTGAAACCTCCAGTGCACCTGCAGTGAGAGAGAACCCTTCAGTGAAGTAGGAAACATGTTGTGTCGAGCAGTTTCACCTTCGATGTGAATCATGTCCAGTAAATTCTGGATTTTTCAATTAGGAGAAAGAGTAGATGTAATTATGAGATTTTTCAACAACATAATTTTGTGGAAAATCCATTTCACACTCAAATTATTATTTCAAGTAGAGTATTTTAATATATCTGAGATGTCTGGAGGGGAACTTTAAAAAATTCAGCAGCAACATTTCTTTCCGGAGTCAGTGTCTCCGGTAGTGTGGATAATCCACAGACTTTGCTGTCAACAGTTTTTATGAGGCCTATTTCTTTGTTCAAAAGCAGTTACAATGAAAACTGTTGACTGTGATGTCTGTGGATTATCCAGAGTAACAGCGACTGTTGATGATGCTCCAAATATCCTGAATGTCATTTTTCAAAACGGTGAACGCCACAAATGAAATTACATTTATCTCCGTTTTTAATGCAGCAAGAATTTCAGAGACACATATCTCGAATGAAAAATCTGGGCAAATAAAACCAAAACGATGTTTATTCTGCTCTGTTTATTCAGACCATTTTTTTTTGCTCCCTGCTTCTAACTCAATTGGCGAACAATCACACTTTTACCAAAGATTTTTGCCTCAATCTCTGTGAGCAAATATTTTGTTGCTGTCAAAGTTCAAATAAACAAATACCACACAGCTTCACACTCTGTTGTTTTTGGTTTCCTGGGTTTTGTTCTTTATATTTAATATTACTTTTTTCTTCTCTCGCTCTCTCTCTTTGCAGTTTCTGTTTTGTATCATCTCGTTGCTGTACTGCAATGTTTTGATACTCATGCTTGTGTGTGCTGACTTGTGTGTAAGTACAGCACATATGTAGCTATAGTGACAGATTTATCTAAATCCATGGCTGCATGCATAATGTGTGTTTATGCTACAACTGTAAATTGAATGTTGGAAAGTCAAATAAACTTTAAATAATAAAAAGACAGAGATAAACAAAAGTCTCCTCTGCAGGGATCAGCTACGTCACATATGTCTTCAACTTTTCCTGTTGTACACATGATATCAAATCATTTCTTAATACTTCTTTAAGCCCTTCTTTCAATTAGTGACTCTTGACTGATGTTATTTTTTAAATTTGGATGGACTGACCCTTTAACTGTCAGAAGATTAAAGACAAAAGGCAATAAAAAAATCAGTGCAGAGCCAACAAATTTGGAAGCTGGTAATCAAGAATTACAACAGATGTCGCATAGGCCACAAACCTACAGCTCCAGGCTTGAAGTCCGACACTATTTACCCAGCAGACATCGCTGTGCCATGAGGAGACAGCAGATGAGACATAAAAGGAGCGAGCTCAGATGCACTGATCGAGGACGAGCTGCAGTGCTGGAGAACCAGAATACGCTATGTCTTGTTTGATGCTGTGGATTTGTTGCCTCATCCACCACTACTTTGTTTGGGGACTTGGGGATTTGTGGTCAGGGATTACAGCGGGCCACAAAGGCAGCTTCTGAAGCAGCCGATAACAGCAGACAGTTGCTCCGGCTGAGAAGAGAGGCCAACAGTTGGGGCCCCAAACATGCAAATCTGTCCAGTGACTAAGACAGAAATTCAGCCACAGGATGGGACGACCATGGCAGGACAAGTGGGCACTTGAGCACTGCAGCTCTTGAAATGACTGTTTTACATTTTACATTATGTTTTACTGAGCGCTTGCATCTTATTTGGAGCGTTTGAGAATCCCTCATCAATCCACATTCAACTGAATCATCTGCAACACAACCTGCATTTGTCGGTCCATGTAGTATTATTTCCCAGAATGAACTTCACATCGTTGTTTTCTTCACCTTGAGTGTCCTCCCCCTGGGCAGGATGGAGTCGATTCAGGTGCAGAATAAAGCAGACTTTCCCCCCCAAAAAACTTCTGTGCTATTTAAATGTTTAAAACGTGCTTAAAGTGATGTGATTGTTTCTTGACTAATGACCAGCATAGATGGAGGCAAATCTTTAAAAAGATTACATTAACGAACCATGCATGAAAGGGATCAAAAGAAAACAAAGGAGAAATCAAGGAGGGGGGGAAAAAACCCCAAATTACTTCAGGAGAGGATTTTTCCCAAAAAAGAATGTGTTTGCAGATCCTTGAGTGGTGTAATGGATTTTCATGTTTCATACAGAACATAATGTCCCTTAGCCAGTGGCAATGGGAAGGTGGAGCTGTGCCCTTCTGTTTGGGTAAGATAACTCAGCGAGCTAATACACAGGCAAAGGCAACTGTGTCTTCTTTTACTTTTGGGCAGATGTAGTTGGTCTGGAGCTGGGCCAAAGACAGCCCACTGAGGACTGCATGCGCTGAATGTGACTGCAAACACATTTCTGATAAAATATGAAAAACAAAAAGTCCGACACACAGCTGAACTGAGGCAAAACAAGTGCTTGTAAATGACTGAAACATGAACGCGAACACAAGTAGGGGGAGGCCGTCGGGAATACTGCAGGTTTGGTTTGGGGGGGGGATGTTCAAGTGCACAAGTTCACAGCAAATATGCACAGACAGAATCCACCTGAAAGTGTGGAGGGCATTTCTCACTGTTTCCTGACATTTTACATATCAGTCAAAAATTAATTTAGAGTCATATATGAATCAGTTTCAGTAAGATGCTGCTTACACATTATTGCAATGAAAAAAACGAATCATATTACACATAAGAGAATAACATCACTGCAAAATGAGTGCTTTTACATTTAGTGCATTTTACTGATAATACATACACACTTCATACTTAATACATACTTGAAATATGTTTACACTGCGGTATTGTTACTTCCACTGCTGTGTTCAGGTACCAGGTCTCCATGCTGTTCTAATTGTAATCAAATGTGGATAGTTGATCAACTTTGGAAGGTTAAGGTCATTCCTGTAAAATCAGATGCTGACCCTTTGAATGAATTGAGGATAATGTGAAAGTGTAATTTTGATCATAATTTGAGAGATTTTGGGTGTCATTATACATAATCACAGGAAACATCTGAGCTTGGAAAGTAAGAGGCTATGAAAACGTTTTAAAAAGCATATTTTAATGCAGTTGACTGGCTCAGCAAGAGTTTTGTTGAGGCCAATAGTGAGATGTGTGTGGCTGCAGAGGTGTTGATTGGTGGTGTGGATGATTACAGAGTTACACTGGACGTGGGCTGTTCTTAGATCCCGAGCGTTTCTAAATCAAGCTGTAGATGCCACTTGTTACATTCCCCGTTGTGTCACCTTTCACTCAGTTATCTTGCCATATGTTTCCTCTTACACAAGATAAAAGTTGAGAAGTCAGCAAACTCATTCTGGAGTAAATGCTGCATTTGTTTGGGAACTATTTTCAACTGTGGATTAATACACATTGGATGTTCTTGGGAGAATTTAGGGCCATTTTTTGCCTTTATTGGACAGTGACAGGTGAAGAGAAAGCCAGGAAATGAGGCAGAGAGAGAGGTATAATATGCAACAGTCTCCAGCTGGACTGGAAGAGTTGCAACCATGCAGCACGCTCTGCAACCATATGACCACCAAGGTGCTTCATCTCTAGTGTGTATTTACAACAGGAGGACGGTGAATGTGGGATTGACTGAAAAACAAACTAAAGTCCCTGAGATCATTATAACGAAGCAACAACATTGTGCCTCACTGATGTGTTCTTAATAGTTTTCAGTCAACAATGGAGCGTGGCATTAAGCTGTATCAGCCTTTGGGGACTTAGATAATACTTGATAACGCTGCTGGAGTTTTTTTTCCATTGAATTTGTAGACAATAAGAAAAATAAAGAAAATCAATGTATCCTGTTAAAGGACAGTTTTGCAGGCAGTCTGGCAGTCAGTGAAAAGAACATTTACCTTAAACGGTCTGTCCACTACACCCACCAGCCTCTGACCTCCCACTAAGAAACACATCTCTGTTAAATGTCACCGTAAAAAAAAAAACTAGATTCACTGCTAGATTTCCAAATCTTCCAAGCGTAAAATCAAAAAGGGGGGAATCTTGTCAGTCGTGTGAGGTTGCTGGAGCCTGGAACATTTCTCAGATACACAAATGCAAACTCCAAACTGGAGCATAAATCTGTCACGGGCAGATGAGGATATGTCAGCGCAGGTGGATCTCCGACAACCATCTGAATCCTGAAAGAAAAAGCTCATCTCGCCTAATCTGACTTGATCTTTTTTTCTCCTGGTTCAGGGGAGAACTGAAGTGTTCATCCTTGCAGAAAAATATAGAATCTAATTATAATAATTACTCTGTTCCGGGCAATTTACCCACTTTCACTTCATATAATTTTGAATGTGGCAGCCAAGCAGACAGATCAACTTTTATGGAATTAGAAAAAAAAAATTGATAGTGTCTTTGGATTTTTGACACCTTGAACAGGTTGTGTTTTAAAGTTGAGTAATATTAAGTTGTTTAAGGAGAAGTTTGTGTGTGTGTGTGTGTGTGTGTGTGTGCAGAGGTGTAGGGGCTTGATGCTGACGGATGGGGGGGGGGGGTGATGGAGGGAGGAGGGGTGATGGGGAGGGTGCAGCATCAGCATCAGCCCCCATGACGTCACCAGAGTTTAAAGTGGGCCGCGCTTCATCCAGTGAAGAGCAGGAGACAGAAGAGGGAGGAAGCAGCGGCGGCTCCTCTCACAACACCTGAGTCCCGAGCTCCGCCAACCACCTGCTCCAACCACACCTGCAACCCTCACTTTCTCTCCTCTAATTAAAGACGAAGGACCGCGTGCAGCCGCGTGGACCTGCTGAATTGTGTTTTCCTCACTGCGATAAGTTCAAATCTCAAGTCTGCCCGAGGGTGAGTTCAAATGCATTTTCCAGCAAAATGTGAAAAAAAAGGAGGCTTAATATCTTCGAGGCTGCAGCATGCGTGTCGGGATGTGCGTTGATGAACAGCTGTGCAGATGTTTGTCTCAGGAGGTTTGGGGCTCTGTGTTGTTGTTGCAGTAACTTGGGGCGCAGTCTTTTGGACAGAGCTGCTGTTGGCTGGCTGGATGTGACAAATTGTGCTTTCTATTTAATTAGGCTATTGGCGAGTCTATCCCGTGGAAATGTGCATGCTGTGCCAAAGAAAAAGGGCTGTATCATCCCGGAGTTTTTGTAATCCACTGCAGCTATGTATTGTTTTTTTTTCTTTACATGCCAGGCAAAAAAACTATGAGTTTGCAGATGCAGAGATGTCAAAGCCTGTTGTAATGCAGTGAATGTTAATGATGCAGAAGTGTGTTGGAGGATGCATAATCAGATGGGTTGAAGTGCTTCATTATAAGTTGGTGACTGTGGCTGATCATCTCTCATTTCTTGCTTCCTATTAAATGTTGCATTAACACTGGTTTAAGTGATGCTTCTGTGACCTCAGTGTCTTTCTCAGTCTATGATTCATCTCTGGATGAGGATTTAAGATAATTTCCCCTCAAAGTCAAGGATGAGGAGTGAATCCAGCAGCTGTGATGAACATTTTGATTCAGCCCTGAATGAACACCCCATGCAGTCTGTTATGTCATTTCTGAGCCACTAGATGACAACAGAGTGCAAGTTAAAGCAGCTGATTAAACTTGCATTAGTGTGTTAGTCAATGAGCAGATCTGCACCATGGTTTAATAATGAAATCATTACTGCTGTTGATTTCCTTTGTGGAAAAATAAACAGACCAAGAAGGCTTTTGTTAAATCAATGGTTTTTATCAAATCAGTGGCACACACACACGCGCGTGCACACACACAGACACACACACACAGGCACACACACACTGTCATTAGGAACAAGTCGGAGCCCCACTAGACACTGTTGTTTTGCCCTGTTGGAGCTGCATATATTGTGGCCCCCGCTCTGCATGGGTTCCCCGCATTACAGCAATTTTTCATAAAGTCATTTATCATAAATGCACATTGGCACTACAGCAACACAGGATTTGTTCCAACCCTGGGACACGACCGTGTTTTCAAAAATTAAGATTTGCTTTTCCTGTCCCCTTTGATGAACACATTTACAGTCTTTATAATCACTTCCCAATTGTAACGTCCTCCGTTCTTTCTCCCCCTCTGGGCTGCACAAACACACATGCACAAATAAATGATCATGCATCATGCAAACTGATTTTTTAACTGAAATTAGTGTTTGTCTTTGGATCAAGAAGTTGGATGATCAGTTTGAAAGTGAAAACTACTTTTAATCCACTGAAGCCACAAACAAAGCCAGTTATGATCATGAATGAAATGTGGACTAACATCTCTCATATTTATATTTTCAGTTGTTTATGACTCCCATCTCCCTGTTAGGCTGTCAAACAATTTGACTAAATACACACAGTGATTTTTTTTAATATTTCATCTCTGTCCTGTGAAAACTATGTCTCTCTGAAATGTCAGCCTTTCCTGAGCATAAATAACCACCTTTTTTTCTGCTTCGTGACGATACAATTTGAGCAAACCTGATTGGTTTTTAAATCGTTTATTTAGCTTTAAAAGAAGGAAAAATTTCCTGTTCCTTCAGTTTATCTGATTATTTCAAAATCACCAAATTTGGAGAAGCATGGTCTTCTGCTGACAGTATTTTCAGGCTGGTGAGTTTTAGGAACTAATTTCATTATTCTGCACATTGACTGTGTGCGATAATGGGAAAAATTCTAAAAATAACTATAACATCATTTTTAAAATATTCATCTAATGCAGAAAATTTATGTGGTCGAACAGGAATGGTTTCTCACGTATCCGTTGTCTGTCGGGGGTTGTCATGCACTTCAGTGAACTTCAAAGTTATTTTCTCCTCTAATCAAGAGGCCGTTCATTAAAACTTGTGACGTGTAGGTCGTTGTTGTACCATCTGGTGGTCATCCAACCTTAGGGTTTGGTTCAAGCTGAGATTTCATGCAACTTTTTCCAGCAATGAGAGGTCATGCTGCCAGAAAACAAATTGATACTCAGTTCAGCTTCAGTGGCTTCAGCTCTCCGAAGAGCCAAGGACGACATTCGCCACAGAGATGCCGTGAATTCTGACGTTATTTAATGAGAAGTGAGCAGAGACATCTTTGTCTCATTTTCTGCACACTTTCCAAACAGCACATCCGTCAAGGCCACATAAGAGGCTTGTGCATTTGGTGTTTTTTTTTTGTTGTGTGCACTTTACAGTCGAGTAAACCCTTTCAACTGGAAATCCTGATGTTTGCTGCAATCAATACGTTTAATTAGTGCTGATTAATGAAAGAGTGTGACTGTGGAAGGCTGACAGCTTTCTCTCTTCACAAGGACACGTTCCATTGGCAAAGAGGGAGAAATTGCTTTTCATGGCAGGAATTTGATTTTACATAGTAATAGCAATTCACAATGTAGATTGGACATAATGAAAGAATATATTAGATTAGTGTGTGAGTACAATCTACATTTCTGTTTGATTTAGAGGACACTAATTCATTCTTTAATTATTCAATAAATGCAATTAACACTTGATCAGCGGCTGGTTTGGACCCATGCAAGCTCAATAATCTCTTAATCACATGTGAATTAAAAGATTTGGAAACACTCATCTAAACATATGCTGAGAAATGGTTTTCCCCACAGGCCAGATGTGTCGTTGGCAGAGCACCGAGTCTCCAGCAGAGAATCGGGATGTGCAGTACACACGGCGTGATGTAACATAATGAGTGTGTCGGGTCCGGTTCACAAGGGCAGATCAAAATGGTCAGCTCAGCGTTCTGAACTTGACACAGGTTTTCAGAACTACATGTGAACAGCTCAGTGTAATATTTCAAGGCAGAGTTTCTTGTAGAGTTTGTTGTTTTGAGCACTGTTCTCTGTCAAGGCCCCTCAAAAGTAACAGCTGCAATGACCTTTATTCTGCAAATTAAGCTGTTTTTGCTTTGCGGTGACTGATAGATCTTATTATTTCAGCAAAAGTGCATTGAGCATTGAGCAAATACCCTGGAGCCATAGCAACTACATTTATAAAAGTTAATGAAATATATGGAGGCAGGACCTGAACTTTGCTTTACTTTTGAAAGCTGTGGCATTTACATTTTGCACATGTGTGGGGAGGGAATGAAAACATAACATAACACGGCACACACCCACATCCTATCTCTTGCTTGTCTGTGTAAACATATTTATGCTGCAGTCTATACTGTCTTGCTTGTCTGTAAAACACAGACACAGATTGTTTAAGTCCATTTTGTCATGCATTTCCTTTCCTCTTGAGTCTGGATTGCAAAGGAACATCATGGTTGTGCACATTTTGCATTACAACAAAGTTAAATAAGTGCAAAGTGATGCTAAATTTTTAAGGACACAAGATTTTGCTCCTAAAACAGCGTAGCTAGCTGGCATTGAAAATAAGAAGAAATCTGCAATTTAGATTCAGCTTCAATTCTATGTTCGCTGTCCCAAAGGTCTCACCATGTCTGCATCTGATTATGCTTGCATGCATTTAATTAGTAATTCGACAATGCACAGCATTGATGTCGGTCAGCCAACGCTCTGCAGGGGAATAGATTTCCTGAGCCTGATATCCAGCCACTGCCTCTTAGCGAGGAGCAGAAACGATGAGCTCAGGCAGATTTCAGATACAGGAGCTCCAGCGTGGAGCTGTGATAATCCCCCCTCCCTCAGGTGCAACCGCTCCTGGGGAGGAACGCCACGGACTACAGCTCACCATCGATGCCTGGCCGCGCTCTGATTAATGCACTCATCAGTTCTTTTCTTGTTTGTTTTAATGACAAGCATGTCCCTTATGGGAATCTTGTGACTTTTTGCAAATACTGCTGATGCATCTGCTTACACCTGCCACTTTTTTCTTTCTCGTCTTGTGCGAGGACCGCTGCCATAAAGCCTGAGTGGTCTGACATGACTAGGCTGTCAGTTACAGAGCAGGGTAACACACGACACATTTCCCACTGGAGATACAGGAAATACATGAGTTGAGGAAATGAGCAGTGATAAGATCCCAGCGTGTTGGGATGTGTTGTGCTTTGTTGATAAGGCTATTATTCATCATTATGCCTTAGACAGCAAAAATCCACTCTCTATCTCAGGCCTATGCTTGTTACGCATGGTTTACTCACTGCTTTACATCTGCAGTTGTTGGCTACTGGCTTCTTTTTTTTCAACTAATTACGGTGGAGTTTAAAAAAGATTTCATCACTTATTTAAACTGTAGTGAAACCAGGGATATTCAGTGAGCATCTCACATTTTGGCTAATTTTTTTCTTTTGAGAACTGAGGTTGTTGAGCGGAAGCAGAGAATTGAAACATGGTCTGCTCAGAAACATGCTGAAGTTTAATATTTCATGCTAATTTGACAGCATCAAAAAGGTGCTGAGAGGCACTAAGAGCGTTTTAAAATGAGGGGAAAATCAGTTAAAATGGATGTGATTCGCTTTATAAAAGTCTCAAGAAATGTTATGTAGAAGATGATTCCTGACTGTGATCAAAGGGCGAGGCCATTTTGAATACACACAGAAAACATCTATCTAAAATTTCCCATGATGTGAACTTTGCATGGGTCCTAAATAAAAAATAAAAAAAAATCAGAAAAGACATGTGCTGACAAAAGAAAAATCCAGTGTGTGAAGTTTGAAATGATAAAATGTATTTGCAAAAGCCTGAACTGCTTTAATACTTATCTCAGAAAAATGTGTAATTAACATGAAACACTGACCTGAACACGAACTCTTGAGGCCACAATTGTTGCGTAGGTGTTTAAAAGTGCCACAGTCCTGCGTGTGCCAGTATGGTAGCTGACATGGTAATTATTATTCTTAATTCATATTACACAGTAATTCTGCAACATGATCGATGATGGATGAGCATCATCCTGACAAATGCAGACAGGGGAAGAGTTGTAGTCATGCCACATTTGTCGGCCTATATGTGATTGATGATTGAAGTGGACAAATGATTCACTGTGATTAACTGTCCATTACTACTGTGATGCCTATTAGAGGGTGATGCCTTGCCCGTGGCACCTTTCAGAGAGTAGTATTTCTGTGTCTGTTTCTCTCTCTCTGTCTGTGTGTGTGTGTGTGTGTATAACTATAATCTCAGTGCTGCTGATTTCTGTGGAAGCTGAATTTCAGAAAGAGAGATGCTTGCTTGCACACACTGCGCTCCACTGAAACGTTGCGTGGATACCTGACTGCCACATCTCAGCCACATGCTGCGCTACTCCTGTTTAATAAATGTTGTAGATGCATCTCCTCTCAGCCTGTCCGATCAATTCTGGCGAGCAAACTCTGGCCCATCTCCAAAGTCCTGGTGATGGATCTTTGTGCTATCAGCGAGGCGTTTTGAGCCCTATAACATAAAGCCTCTGCGCTTATTCAGCACCAGCGTACCTTGCTTGTGATCAATGGCCAGCAGTCAGGACAGTGAATGGAGCACAGATTGAACCACATCTGGGATTTGGATGCTGAATAACTGCCCACTCAACAGGGGCAACTCATGAATAATACACGTGGCCGTCCAACTGTCCCATCTCCTTTGGCCCCTCGCAGGCAATGCTTTTGCACTCAGACCTGTCCAGAGAGCAGAGGGTCAGGGCAAAAATACTTGGCACCCCCAGCGTCAGACAGTCCCACCTGACAGGATAATGGAATAGAGGCTGAAATTGAAGCAAGTAATGTTGTCAGGGCGTCAAGGAGATGCTGCAAAAAATGTACAGCTCTGATCATTTTGGTTACGTTTCTATAGAGTGTTTGTATACACAGCACTGGGCCGTGTAGGTTTGGATGGCAGAGAAAATATATATATTTGTACTGTCTTCGAACAATTTTGCTGCAAGTTTGAGTGCATAAAAGTTTAATTTTATATGTTGGATTGCTCGGAGATATTTACTCTGTTGTGATATATGACACGGTTATTTTCTGTTATTATTCAGCAGAGAGAAATAGAGATACAGGATGAGTTTCAACAATTTGATCCTCTAATTAAGCAGATGATTTCAACTGAATGGATTTCACTCCTTTGTTTCTTCAGCCCAGTGGTTATAACTGCAATGACTGTACAAGCACATTCCTAATGCCTTTGACTGGATTTATGCGTTTTGGGTATTTTGCTATCAGTTTCATTTCGGCTTCATTTAAGTCCGTCATGTCAGTGATGAAAACAGGCATCTTCTTCTTGTATTCATGTGGCAGGCTGAACAGAGACACAAGGGCTCCTCTCTTTTGTTCATTTTTTTTAATGCATTCAGCCTAAGTAGGCGTATTTCGCTCAAGTGGATTCAAGGACATTTAAAAGGTCGTGGTGGCAAAAATTGGGCATACATCTTTAATGCAAATCCGACTGATGGAGCTCTCATTTCACCAAATTGAGATCACCTGGTTGCACGACGGCCAGGCCCAACGTGCTGCAGAGGCATATTTTCAGATTTAATAATCATGATGGTAAGTCATTCCTCTTTCAGTCATTGACTAGTGATCCAGAAGGTTAATGTGCTGCACTAGCAGTGGGAGTAAACCATTGATCTAGAGAGGGATGTGGGAGATGTAGCTTTTAGTTGAAAATGAAGAGTTAATATTTCATTCTAATTGGTTATTTTTAGAGATGAAATCCCACTTAAATATACAGAGATTCTCCTTGTGAGAGTTCCCACAGCGTCTTAAATTTGTGTGAATGAGCAGTGGGGTTTGACCTGAACTGACCGACTCTTAACTTACTAAGATTACAGTGCATCAGTGGAGCAAAGTATCAAATTACTCAGATGTAAACATTTGGACATAAGTACGTTTTGAGGTAAATTTTACATGAAACAATTTTGTAATTAGAATTAGAATTAGAAGACTCAACACAGATCACAGATTAGTGGATGACAATTTATTGATTATCAGATTTATCTTTTGAACCTTTGGAGCATGTTGACCCCTCTTATATAAATATATAGTATAATATAAAGTAGTTACAGTTCACTCCACCTCAATCAGCTCCAACAGTAAAATGCTTCTGACACATTTTTGCCTCAGTGCCTACAATCTAATAATGTCTTATACAATAATTATCAGTCACAGGCACAAACATAACCAGTACTTTTACTTTGATTCATTGAGTAAATTTTTCCGTTAATACTTACTTTTCGATTCAGAACTTTTACTTGTAATAGAGTATTTTTACATGAATGCTCTGGCACTTCTATGTAAGTGAAAGATCTGTTTGTGTCTTCCACCAGTGTAGTACACACTGTGATCAGTATACAGTTGACAGTCATTTGTCTTCTTAAGTGTGGGACTAATGTCAACTTCAGTACATCAGTACAAAAAAATCAACCCTCCCATGAGATCTGAGAGGAACGTGTGCACAGAAAGCATGGTGCATCCAGGCGCAGTGGCTTTTCTCTTCCTCACTCCCTCCGTCTGCTTCACACACCGCTTACCCTGCGACATTTGGGACGAGTTTCTCACTGCTTGGCTTCTCACATCTTGGACACTGACACAAAATAAATGAAGACACAAAGAAGACACAAGGTTCAGAGTTGGAAGGGGTTGGTGGCTGAGGTGTGAAACTATTGGGGTGTAAAATTGCCCTGGCAGCCGTGCTGTTGTTTCAGCATTTCATGGCGAGCTGCTCAGCTAGCCTTCTTCTTCCTCCCTTCTTCACTCCACCTTTTTTCATTTGTTTCTTTCTGCCCGCGCCATACCTCTGCTGAGTTTGGCCCTCGCGCTCCGTAGAGGCGGAAACTTTATGAAATACAGCAATGACCATGTCGGCTGTTTAGTATGCGCGGCCGCTTGTTTGTGCTTCCTTGACCAGAGCCGAGTAATAATAGAGCAGTTCGGTTTTGTTCTCTTAGTGGGAGAGAGCAGAAGGTTCAACGGGCTAATATTCACACATTAATTTGTCCTAAGATGTCCAACTGTTTTCCAGCAGCTCTCATTACTCACAATCAGTCACAGGGTGGTTAATTGTCTGCGTGGGGAAGCAGAGCCGTACTGGTGCGAGGAGGAGCCTGCCTGGCGCTTCCTCCTGGAGGCGGCAGGAGGTCGGAGCCAGGCCGCCGAGAGGACAGACGTAGCGCAGAGGGCATGGCAACACATTTGGCTGTCATCGTGACGCCTGGGGTTTGTTATTAGAAGCATGGGGTGAAACGTAGTGACTATTCTAAGCAGCAGGCAGAGCTATGTGACATCAGGCACATTGTTATTTTGCTTCATTAAGCGGTGTTGTTTCACTAATTAGTTTTCTTACAGAAAGTGTAGGCCTAAAGCTGGTAATTGGTGACATGTTTATGACTGTAGATTCTGTTCCTGTTATATGGAAAAGAACCCAAATCCAATTAATCACAAAAAAAATGTGATACAGTTTGACAGTAGAAAAATTAGGGCAAAGTTGCTATATGCTCTATTCTATTATCTATATTTGATGATCATGTTTACTCACATTAGTTTCAGATTTTCTGCTCTTTCTTTGAACCAGTTCTGAACAGATGGCTCGACCGGCTCCGCTGCTCTTCTCCCTTGTGTGTCTGATTCTACATTCATAAAGCTAACGTTAGACTAGATTAGTTCCTCTGATGTCCATGAAGCAATTTCTCATTATTGCCTGTGGTTGAGAGTGGGCCGACTTCTGCCTGGGAGCACGCAGGACAGTGTTTGTCTGCTCTGACAGGCTGCAGAAAGTCTTTGTGCCCAGACTGAAGGGAATAAAAGTATGAGAAGAGCCTCCCTCCAATGGGCTGTGTCTGGTGTTGGCCTGCCCTGCGGTAAGGCAAGGTTATTCAGATGAAAGATGGTGTTGAGATTAGTGAGCCCTGCCTGAGCGTGTGGACGTCCAGCATGCCGCACTGCGTGATTTATGAGAGTCGTGATATCAGCGGTCGCCACATGAATAAACCATGTGGCCAGAATTAAGCTACTGTTAAACGACGCACAGCATTTTCCCAGGTGCCTCAACCTCCAAGTGGAAATCATAAAAGTTGTGTTGACGCTGTTGCATTATAGTAGCTTCATGAGAGCGCTCGTTGATGGCCCAGTGTAGCAGCTGAAGAACGACTAGTTTAGATCTTCTCTGAGGATTTTCCTGATCGCTGATAACTCCCATGACTTCACCAGCGCTGTCAGCTGGGGGTTGGGGGACTATAAGTTCATTCATGGTTTGAGAGTGACGTGAAACACCTGTTACTGGTGAAACAGCAAAATGCAGTGGAACAAAGTTTCCCATCCCGTCCCATAATTTATTCAATACCTCAGTAACTTGTTAAATTCAAATTTTGGTATTTATAGTCTTTTAAACCAGGGCTGCTGTAGCTATTATATTTATTTTCATTATCGATTGATCTGCTGATTATTTTTTTCAATTAATCAGTTATTCATTTCGTCTATAAAACATTTGAAAATAGTGAAAATTGCTCACAGTTTCCCAAAGCCCAAAATGAGGTCTTGAGACGGCCTATTTTGGCCAACAAACAGACTAAATATATTCAGTGTATATTGACACAGAAACACAAATAAAACACAGAAACGCATTTGAGCAATTCCTTCAATGATTCATCAATAATCAAAATAGTTGCCAGATAATTCTCTGTCGATTGATTCTTTGTTTCGTCTCTATAACATTCATATATTAGGATATATGTGTTATACTTATGATCAGTATCTCTACTGGGTTTATAAACATAAACAAGTCAACCTAAAGTATGAAAAAACAGCCAGGACTGATTTGAATCATTCAGGTTTCCAATTAGTTAGTGGTGCACACCTGCAACACTCAAGATTAAGTCCATACAAATAAAATAACTTTTTTGTATATTTTCTGTTCTTTAATACAAGAGGAAGTGCTGTGGTGGCTGAGTAGAGCAGGACTCCTTGGAAGCTGAAAACTGCATACATATGAATGTCATGCATGCTGATAATATGAATATTGCACATCTTTCTTCTGTCCTTCCTGTCCATCTTCACTCTCCGCTTGGAAAATCATATGCAAAAGCCCAGAGCTAAAGCCGGATGGAAGTTTCTTTCTGTCTTCTTGTGTGAACTCACTGTGTCCTCTGTCCTCACAAATGAGTTGAACTCCTAATGTCCGTAACCATAACTAAGCAGTATTACAGTCACAGAGTGTCCAGCCTGAGATTGAGAGATTGTGAAGTTAATCCTTAGCTGGATCATGACGAGCTGGCATTCCTAATCATTCAAGTGTAATAAAAAGTAAAGTACCCAGGAGTGCATTTTTACTGAGATCAGGTATAAGACATTGCTGCCTTGGCTGCACTTCATGCTGTCAGCAATACTGAAATTCCCATAAATGTGGCGACAAACACCCTCTCAGACTTTATGACTTCAATACGCTTGATGCCAATTCATGTACAATATGTGTATACAGAGAGGAATAAAACAAGAAATCAAGAGGAGCTAAGAAAAATCACGAACTCGATTCCTTGTTGCCGTAAAGGTCAGAACAGACAACTTAATGTTTAATGGATTTTTTAGCACAGTCTGAGGTGAAAGAAGTGTTTAAATCCTTTACTTATGTAAAAGTTAAAATACCACAAAGTAAAAGTCCTGTATTCAAAGGTGAACTCAAGTAGAAATACAGAACAACACCAGCAACATGTACTTATAATAGCAAAAGTTTTTTTAATGTTTAAAAAGTGCTTCTTATGCAGATGCTCCAATTGATCTATCATAACTATCTGTTATTATATTATTATCATTATTATACTGTAACATATTATATTATCTGAATATTTTTCATTTATACATAAAGCAATGCTTTAATATGGTAGCTAAAGTGGATTGTAGGCAAAACTAAAGCAAACCAGGGCCTCTAAATTGCTCTTAAGTACAGAACTTCCCAAGACTCAGGACAGTTGAAACATGTGACTAAAATACTGTCCAAGATGCTTTTAAATAGAGTTTTTGCTGTCGGCAGCAGCAGGATTTAGTTTTGTGCAGTTTTGTTGCTCCGTTTGTCAGAAACCAGCACGTCCCCTGACATGTCATTGTCCTCTCCTCCTGGCCTCCAACACATCAGACACTCAGGTATGTGGTTGAAGCCAGGGGAAGCAGTGTCTATGATGCACCACACCATGGCCTCTCTAATGAGGCTTGACTCTTAATGACTCACATCCCCCAGCAGCAGACAGGGATGGCCAGCGGTGGGGCTTATCTCATTGGCACTCTGTGCTGCTGGTTACACCTGTAACCTTTAGATCACTCCAAATTAGGTTGCTCCAGGAATCCTTCAGTAGTGATTACCAAACAGATTGAGTGGCCAAAAGAATTCTCATAAAAATTGTATATGAGCCCTCCGCTTGAATTTAGAGGGTTAGGGATAATAGGCTGATGGTGCAACACGTTACACACAGAAGCCCACGACTGATCAGGCATTCTCTCTGCTGCTGCAGACAAGATTGCAATACCAAGCGATGTTTCCGTTGACTGGTTTCCATTATGTAGATGTAAATTAACACAAGCAAGTCGAAACGGAGCATTGTGATAAATGAGCACATAGAGTACTGAGATGAGCCAGAGAAGCGGCTGGGATCTATAGATGGGAGGTGAGCTTCTGACTCGTGCCAGTCAGTCATGCCTGCTGAGCATCACTTGTGGAAGGGTGCAGGTGCTGGTCAGCCAGGGGACAGGGTGGTTAATTGCATTGCACTTTAATAAGTCACACACTGAAGACACATGGCTTTAATCATGCAGACATCTCTGCTGATAGGCAGTACCGGGGACATAGGTGTCTCTGGCTCATTAATGTCAGTGCCTCCATCGGACACCTGAGATTCAAATTCATTCATTCAAGATTCAGAAGTCCTTATCCTCACATACACCTTAACACTACACCCCCTTGTACTTTCCAATTGTGTCTCCATCAATAGCCTCAAAGATGTTGCTATTTCAGCAGTTTGTCAGCGGGATCAGATGCAGCAGAGCAGCAATTGAGAGGCTTTCGTAGTCTCTGTAATCAAAGCAGTGAGAAACAGGAGAGAAATTCATTTAGGGGGAATAAGGTCTCTGGAGAACATTTTGTTTGGTGTAAAGTGAACACGTTTGATGTCAAAGCAGAAACAAACTGTTTTTGTGGATGTCGGCAGACACGGGGAGGAGGCATACAGGAGAGCCCCAAATGATAAGCGTCATATTGATCCGACTTGTCTCTCTTATGCAGCGCGCTTTGTTCACAGCTGCTGCATGCAGAATCCACAATGAACAGAAGTTCACTTCGACCCATTGTTAAAAGTGTATTACATTTTGTCTTTCTTTAAACATTTAAATGTTAAAATCCACTCTGAAGGACATGGCAGGGATCTCTTCAGGCATGACAAAATATCAGGGAGTTTCTTGTCCTTGACATTCAGGTTTTCAAAGCCAGCGGCCTTTTCTACTGACACATGCTGTGCTGCACACAAATACCTCAGTGGAGGTAGATTGTAAAAAGATCTAACAGGCTAAGTTTTGCCCTGAAATCTCAGTGTGATAAAATTGCACAATAGTGACAACCTGGATGGAAAATTTGATTTCTGCCACTGCAGTCTTTTTGATGTCATTAGAATCACGTATGCTGCCTGCAGGGTGCTCGCAGATTATGGTAGATTGAGAGATAAATCATAAAGAATGATTGTAATGTTCACTACAAACAAAAAATGCATCATGTCAAAGGCAAATTTGAAGGGTCTTAAATTAAACTATATGCTTTGTTGCTTCATTAAGGAATTATTAGAAACTGGTAGAAATGTATAATGAAATTTATTTTAAAACAAATGAGCTCCAGCAAAATGCATAAACTAACTTTTACTATAGTTTCTGTTGAGTGAAAAGTGGATATGAAAAAATTTTTTTGTTTTTCTGCCATAGCTACTAAATTTGATCCATTAATCCAAATGTTACAAATGTTATTGTACTGATAAATGTGTGCTTGTTGTAGTGAAGTGTATTTGTGAGCCAGCTGTATGACGGAGCCTCGACAGACAGGTTCATTTGAATTCAGTTCTGATTGCCAAACACAGGTCTCTAAATGTTTTTTTTGTGTGTGAGTACAATAGTCGTAATGAGTCTACCTAAAATAATTCTTCAGTCTTAGGTCTCAGTGTCCACCCAGCTGGACCTTATCAACAGTTTACATGCAAAAGAAAAATGTTGAATTATTTATTTAGCCAAGAACAAAACAGCCATATTATTTTTTTCCCTGTGCTTGTGTTTACATCTTAATTCAGAATTCACGGCAAATGAAGGGCAGAAGAATCTCAAACCCGCCCTCTGACCTTCAGGAGGAGTCATTAAGAGCAGTGTGGTGAGAGAGATGACAGTCTCATCAATGTTCTGTTCACGCCTGCATTATCATTGCAATAACCCTTGTGTAGGCTTTGTTAATGAGTACACATAACGGGATCGTGTCGCATTGTGGACAGCCCTCTTGTAGTGTTTGAAGCGTGAACAGAGTTCATTGTATCAGGCCCTCTTGAGTTAATGTGGGCTTTTATTCATGTGGCTAAGTTACTGTGTGTGTGGACACCAGGTAGGAGGGACGATGGAAAATGGAGTGAAAAGTGTGTGGTTGGATGTGGAGGCTGCACAGAGTAAATTGGCCTTTCAAGAGCCGCTTTTGTGAACTCTACCCCTGTTGAGATTCTTGATCCCATAAGAAATTTATGAGCTTGTTTGTGCGCATGCGTGTGAGAGCAAGCAAGGAAGCATGTGTCTTCTGTGTGTCATCATAAGCTCATTATTTTTCTTCTCTCCCACAGATCTGTGACTTGTCATCACCTCTCCCAGCGAGTGTGTGTCTGGGCACAGTGGCACTTCTGTCACTCGGTGCTTCCCGAGTCCCCTCAGCATCCACAGAAAACACCCAGGGACCGCAGGCTGTAAGATTAGGTGAGCTTAAGGTCACATGCCTTTGGCTGCTTGTTCTGGCTATCTTGCCAGAATTCATTCAGGATAATCCTAATTTTATCACCTCTTGGCCTCTCGCTGCAGGCTTGCGACTGAGAACTTGTTTGAAAAATGTGACATGACAAGTTATGAGGTATTCCACTTTTCCACAGCCGTTCAGAGAAATGACGGAGGGTGGTGGTCCAATCACGGGAGCAATAAAAGCTTTCTAGTCAATCAAGCAGAGTCCCTGTAGTATTTAATAGGATTGTTTCAGAGAAGGGCCTGAATATGAAAGCACCCGTAGCCCTTTAACATGTGTGTATCTTGATTAATCATCCTGTTAAGGAAATGGACTTTAACCTCTGCCTGTTCAGATGAACTACTACTTAGAGGAAGTGGAGGTCTGATTGATTTTCTTTCACATGTGAGTGAACTACATGCGACTATCAATGCAGAAGATTAGCTGAACATGTGAATGCCTGTGTTATTGGATACAGTCACTCAGAAATATTGAACACATGCCCAAAGCACATGCAGGGCACAAACAGCCTAATGCATACATGGAATCACATTATCACCAATACATAAGATCACTACACTTTGAGCTATACAAAGATAGATAGACAAGTCAGTTTCCTGGTTTTTTTTTTAATGTGTTTTTTTGTTTATAATGAAAGAATCCATGAGTTCTATTCTCAAGAGGCCACATTATGTTCAGAATCCCGAGACACAGTGCCATACATAAGATACAGTTATGTTACAGCTAATGGCATCCGGGCATTAACCTAAAGTATGAGATATGTTGCATGTCACTCAAACATGTGTCATCCATACATCCTTTATCGTCAGCAGCGATTTGCTAAGGTAAGACCTGCGCATGTGGCAAATCCATCACTGTCATGTCCGTTGATCATATGCGCTCTTCCTCTGCCGATACATCTAATGAAATAACCTGCTGGTCTAAACAAATCAGCATCTCTGTCATTGTCACAGGGAGGTTTCATCTCTGCAGACGCTCGCCGAGCAGAGCACGTGCTTTTTGAAGGTCTTACTGAAGGAGAAAAGCACAGGAGAAAATGATAAAACAGTGCGGGCATGTAGTTTAACAATCCCAGCTTGATAACTACTTTACAGAAATAGTTTGACATTTTGGGAAATACACTTATTTGCTTTCTTGGCAGATGTTAGACAAGAAGATTAAAGATGAAACCACAGCCAGGAAATGGTTTAGCTTGGCATAAGGACAGCTAGTCCGGGTCTTTCCAGATGGAATGAAATCCACTTTCAAGTACCTCATTTTTTTGTGTTCAGACAAAAAGTGAAGCAAATTTTGGCCTTGCATCATTTGTGCAAATTTGCTGGACCGTTTCTCTTGTCTTTCTTTATTTGCTCCAAAACATCTAATGTAATGACCGTCCAGATAACCTGTGTGTATGTTGAGGTACAGCTCGGTCTCATCAAGCACATTTGCTCTTTCTTCTTTTTCCTCTCATCTCTGTATGTTTATGATGATTCATGGAGCCACAGGAGATGTGTAAATGTTTCACTCAAGTTGAAACATTTTCAGCTCACACCTTTGCCTCAGTTCACACTGCCGCAGGCAAATTGGTGCCCATTTTCTTTCTTTCCAGTGACTTTTATTACAGTTACAGCGCCTCTAAAATTTGCCTGGCATAAGGACTGAACAAAGCCGACTAATTAATTACTCGACTATTTATAAAGATTCCAATTAAAATCAAGTTTTTAAGCCTGTTTTCATGTCCAAAGGGTGTTTTTTTTATATGCTACAGAACATAGCAGGAGCGGTACATAGTAATACATACACTACATTAGATTAGTTTCCAGCTCGAGCATGTATGGCTGAGGTACTGACAGGAGATTGATGTCAACCTTTTCATCTTTCTCCTGGCAAGAAAGAAAATGAGCATTTTTCTCAAAATGTCAGACTGTTCCTTTAAACAAGCACGGGCATGTATTTTTATAATCCTACCTCAAAAACTACTTCAGAGGTGAATACATTACTGGAGATATACCTCTCAATATTCAGTACATTCTAATTAGAAATACCAGTGTGAGAAGTGATTGAAGTTAAAGTCAAAGAAAAACCATCTCTAGTGTCTTTCTTCCCTGTCCCCTTCTCAGAGTGAAGAATGGGGTCATCTGTTGCCCTGCAGATCCTGCTGCTTTTTCTGGGCTTGACTGCCAGTGTTTGGAGTCTGAACCCGGATGACCCCAATGTCTGCAGCCACTGGGAGAGGTGAGCATTATCCTCCTGAGTTTACCACAGTGCATTGAATTTTAGATCTGTAGTAGCACCAGCTCACAGAACTGACATTGTCGATCCTAACTTTTTCATTGTACCTGCTACGCGCACTCTTAACTAAAGTTCCAGATCTATTCTCGAAGTCCATACAGCAGTATCGATCTCACACAGCTCAAGTCGCCAAGCTCTGAGAGATGGGAGGAGTTGCAGCTTCAAATGAAATACGCAGGCAAATTGATCAGTGTACTCTCATCCCAATCAATCATGACAGCCATAGAGCCTGAATAATTATTAGTTGTGCTGGGCAGTGTCACTTATGAGAAATAAGCAGGAATAATTTCTGTCCTCAATGCAAAGGGGAGGAAAGAAAGCTGTGAAGATATATTATCTGGATTATTGCCTGACCAAGGTGAGGGTACTTAGGGATCGTGGTTCCACCTTGTTGGCATCGAAATGAATTCCTTAAGTGAGCTGTGCTCATGGCTTTGAGGTCCTGCAATATCCTCAGACTGTTTCTGGCTGCATATATCACTAACATGAATCACCTAAAAGCTCATTTCAAGTCTTTTCTTTGCATATCAAAGTTATTTTATTCTTTTCATTGGGACTGGATCCATTGACAGGACCTCTGTGCTGTTATTGTTTTTTGTCTTCAAACATTTCCAAGGAGCATGGAAATCTATGTTTGAGGCAGCGTCTTTCACAGATGAAAGAAGTATTCAAATCCTTTTTCTTACCACAATGTAAAAATACAGCATTACAAATAAAAGTCCTGAATTCAAATGTTACTTAACCCTTTTTTCCAATTTCAAAGTATTTCAATGAGTGCACAATAAAGGGTTAAAGGGATGCAAAAACAATTATCAGCAAAATGTGTCTTTCCATTTCTGTCTTTTAGCTACGCTGTGACCGTCCAGGAGTCCTACGCTCACCCGTTTGACCAGGTCTACTACACCAGATGCACAGACATCCTCAACTGGTTTAAATGCACGAGGCACAGGCAAGTTTGGAGGAGCCTCCTGAATTAAACCATATTTGTTTCATCAGTGACTCGCCCTTTACTGTCCCCTAAAAGCAGAGCCAAATCTATGAAGGCCAGAGTAAATGTCCTTGTTAATGTGGCTGACAGTGAAGTGGTCAGAGCCAGGATGCCTCTGACTGTAATCATCTTACAGTAAATGTTTTAATTACTCCATTAAGGTTTATAGTGTGCAACAGACTACAAAGTACACAGAGTTGCCTCCCAAATACTGACTTTTGTGTTGCACAGAAATCCACCGGATTTTGTTTCTTTTTCCTCACTGGACTTTGAAAATAACAACAGAAAATCGTGGCACAACTTACTTTTACCTTGTATATGTTTTCCTGCCCTTCAGAAAGGGTAACTCTTTACATCACGTAGCTTTCTCTGTGTGCCTGTTTTTCCAGGATCAGCTATAAGACGGCTTATCGGCGGGGAGTGAGGACCATGTATAGGCGCCGCTCGCAGTGTTGCCCTGGTTACTTTGAAAGCGGAGACTTGTGTGTTCGTGAGTATCCTTTATTTCACTCCTTTGTCCTCGATGATGACATTTCAGGTTATGTCTGCTAGACATTTTGGAGGAGAAAAAAAGAGGAAATATTAAGATTGATTGTTACTGTGGGTGGCCCGCCTCTGTCGCCCCCTCGCCAGTCTGATCCTCTTTAACAGCCAATATCACACCGCCACGACCACCTCTGTTAACATGCCACCATCCATGAGAATTTACTCAGTTCGAGATGATTGAGCATGATTTAACACGAAGGCGCGGTATTTTACAACGTACAGTGCTCTCTGCTTTGCTCTTCCAGCAAGAGTAATTTAATCGAAGTTGTATAACAATGAGAAAAATTAACGAGCCAAGAGGGTCCTGGTTACAGACTGAGTAGGTATAGCACCCTCCATAAAACCACACTGGAATTCAATAACATAAAAAGAGCAGGAGCTGTTAAAATTGGACTGTGGCAGTCTGCTGATAACAATCCTTCACTGTCATTTTTGTAGCTTCATTAACGGTCATTGATTTCTATTTTCATTCACGCACATCAAACTGAATATTTTTGCATGTTGGCCAAATAAAGACAGAACATACAGCTTCTGAGAGTTACGTTTTTTTTTTTTTTCCGATTCTCTCGCCTTACCTAATGTTTTATTCCCTTTAAGTAAGATTAGAATCGCACTTTAATATTTTCCTAGATCTTCCGCAACATGAGGGAGTTACTGATACAGTGACTGCAGCCATGTGGGTATGCTCTTTGACCACGGCCGAGCTTGTCCTTGTCTAGGCTCTACTAGCCTCGGGGCAGCAGAACACCGGGAAGCCAGCCAGCAAAGAATAAGAGCCGGTGTGATTATCTGGGGTCTTGAGGAGGGAGGCGCAGGTTGATCAATAATGTATTCATTAACCGTTTGACTGTCAATGGAGCCATTTGTTCATTAACAGTCTTTTCAGGGTGTTAACTAGGAGAATCTGCAAACTGTGCCTGTGCATCTCAAATCCGACCTTCCCTTCCTATGAACAATAGGTTGTGTTTTGATATTATATCGAGCTGAGTGAAAGCAGCCGCCCTCCCCTTTAACCCTCTTTCAGGCTACGTGTGGAGACTGTGTTGATAGGGGCCGAGAGGGCAGTTTTGCTTTCTGCTGCCTTTGCAAACTGTTCCACCCCTTTTAATCCTAGCACTCTCACTACCAGGATTAAGAGATTTGTACTCCCCGAGCTGTTTTGCATGCAGTGACAAAAGGGGGCATTATAGAGTAAATCGACCCAAAATTAACTCGAGTTGTCTATTTTAGGACGCTTTATTGTCCTATTAGTTTACTGTGGATTTCTCCATGAAGTCTGTGTCATTAAGTCAAAAATGCTGCCAGAGTGTTTGCCTTTTAATCCCGCCTGTGCTTTTTTTTTGTTGTCATACTGTATCAACACTTTTGTGCCTCAGCTTCAGCGAGAGGCGGCCAAATGAATCTGGGGATGCGAAGACCTTGAGTGAACCAAAAATGATCACACAAATACACAAAAGCAAAATACTTCTGACGCTAAATCAACACTGTTATTTTTAAGCATGTTTTTCCTGTTTGTTCTTTTGTTTCGTCACCTTCTGGAAGCGATGGTTTCATTTTCTCAGCGCTCTCCGTGATAAGTTGAACTTTGATCAGCTTCTCTTTAATTAGTGCTCGAAGTTTGCGACTTGAGGTCTTTATTAATTCTGTGACCTTTGATCTGTCATAAGTCATTACCTTAATCTGGAACTAGCCCATGTAGAGGATGTGAGGAACTCATTTCCCTCCTAATAAGCATGATTATTACAGTTGTGCACGAGGAAGTGAGGATAACTCACTAATGACAACAGCTCCTAATATCTTCAGAGGCTGACAAGCTCTGCAGGGCCATGACTCTCTCTTTTCGCAGGGCATTTAGGCCAGATGACTCCTGTATGACTCTTGCCCGTCCACTGGTGCAATATAATTCTAAAAATTACTTTGCCGGTGGAATTACTTGAGTCTTGATAAAGTTTCAGGCAGAAATACGTTAGCACATTCCACATTTTTTGGGTTTTGATGATCAGTAAGATGATGAGATTTTTCTCCAGAAAGGAATTTGGCGCCTTTGATTCCGTTTTGGCTTTGTTGCATTTTTTAATGCTTCAAAGACACAGTTTTAAAATAAATCATCGCTGTGGTCGATGGAGACGTGGAAGAAGCTTTGGAGGGAGTTGTTTGATATGTTCTGTAGGTATGTCTCTGAGATTGATTTATCCATCAGCGACGTCACGATATTCGCTTTTTATATTTGTAGTTCACTTTCAATACAAGTGTTCAACAAAACTACAATTATGAAAATCATAAACATACAGAAATGTACTGGGAGGTCTTTTTTTCTCTGACTGCAGCAAAGCTCTGCTAAAACAGGGAGGATGACACAGTTAGAGCAGAGACTTTACAGATGTATTTTATCAGATGTTTTAAAAGATTGTAGTTCGGCTGGGCAAGAATATTAAATTTATTAACACTGCATGACAATCACCAATTAGCTCCATTGTTCCCTGTTCTGATAGCACCTCTGCATAATGAGTTAGATTAGCCTTTTATCTAGATGAAAGACTCAATTTTCCAACAGATTCCTTAGACATGAGTTAAGCAGAGTGATTCATGAATTTCAATTAAAATGAAAGACCTACCTCCTACTTTATTATGCCATCCCTTCAGTACACCGGTTCAGATCTCAGGAGAAGGGAGCGCTTTATCCTTTCTCCCATATTCAAAACTTCATTTCCATATTTCTTTTTTTTTCCTCTAAAGGATGTGACACATTTGCATTTCCCTGTTCTCGCTGATCAGAATTTGCTGATTGAAAGTAAACGAAATCAACTCATCGTGGTGACATTGAATTCGTCTCCTCTTCTGTTTGAATACTCTGCATACGGTGGACTCATTGATTACATGTAGTCAATCTCGCACCTTCGTCAGCACAAAAATGTTGAAGCCCCCTTTTCTTTTCTTTTTTCGCCGGCTTACTGTAATTAGACAGTTTTCTTCTCGAGTACCGATGCTCAGAAATCTGCCCTAAATCATCTTTCAATCTCTGGTTTACCATTTTTGCCTTGGGAGCATTTCTGCGATTAGCACCGGCTTGTGGCTGTTTGGGATTCACTCCTCTTTCTCCTCTCCCGCTGCACCTCTCCCGCAGGCGGTGGATCCTAATCGAAACCTGATTGAGTGATAATCTATAGTGGCGCTGTTCGGGCCTGCATCCAGCTCTCTGCTGACCTCTCTGCCTGCAGGATGAGCGCTATAATGTTGCACACAGAGCTGGAAAAACCACCCCGGGGCTTATGTTGTTTAAAAAAAAAAACCATGGACGCCGTCCTGCTGCCCTTTTTTGTGCTTCTGATCACAAAACAAGAAAAAATAAAGAACAAAAGAAGCAGAACTTGGATGAAGTGTTGGATGAGGTCTGATCAGTTAAGGCGATGGTCTGTCTGTTCTGCTGTCCTTGGACTGTGTATCATCCCTCCACAGGCCGTGTTAGTGGACTGCTGATTCCCACTGTCTCATTCCTCAGATAAGAGCCTGTCTGTCTTAACCCTGCTGGCCAGATGACCTTGGCTGCCACAGATTTATTCATGCTAAGTGCTTATTTTTGTGATACTTTTCTTTCTTGGCTTTGCACAAAAGCTGGCACTGTGGCAAAATGAAAAAAACACACACACCATGTAGGTCACTTTATTATCCAGCTGAACCAAACCTCCAACTCTTGTGAACATGCTCCCAGGCATACTGATGCCAACCCAATCAATTGGGTGCCGTGTTGCTCAATATGAATGATCAAGAAAACTGCACACTTAGTAAACACTGTGGTGCCTGGGCCTGCTACATTAAAGCCTCGGTATATGACAAAGCACTGGCTGATCAAATTAGAAGGGATTTACAGCTTGTTCCTTCATGGCTCAGCCTGCTGATAACAGCTCATTGTGAAAAGTAAAGCTATGTGATAAATAGAGATGTTGACCAAAGACTCAATCTCCTGAAAAATCATTTAGACCAGTGTCAAGTAGTGGAGATGGATGTTGAATATGAGTGCCATGGCTAAGATTTAGTCCCTTGATGGTATTAGGGAGATATTGAGTGTTCAATTTTATGGGCCATTTTCTTTCAGCTGTTATCTTGGTGCTTTTCATTATGCTGTTTATTGGTGGTTTAATGATGTTTTACAATCTGCTTGCGTGTGTGTGCGTATGTGTGTGTTAACTCAATTATACACAACGCTGATGAGGGAATGTCTCTGTGTGTCTCAGCTCTGTGCACAGAGGAGTGTGTCCACGGCCGATGTGTGTCTCCCGATACATGCCAGTGTGAGCCTGGATGGGGTGGACTGGACTGCTCTAGTGGTGAGTGCACATTCCTCAACCTGTTTTAGTCACTTAGACTTTTATTTTCTAAATGGTTTTCACAGCCAGTTAGTCCATAAGAATTTACTTTGTATCCTACAACTGTTTTGCCTCAATGTGCGTCTATCTCAAAGCTGCTCAGCTTTGTGTCCTCTCTTCTTAGCAAACACAGCCAATGGAACAGGTAAGTCACAATGAATTCATTTTCATTTGCTGGAAGTGGAAGTGATTTGCTTGATGAATATAGCGGATGGATGGATGGTTGCATCCCCCCTGTGTCTACCGAGCTCTCTGTTATGGTCTTAATCATGATTAGACTGGTGCCTATGACTTGTTCAGTGGAATGATGAACTAGTGCCAGGCTGAAACAAACCATTGTGCTGGCCTTTCTGTTTACTGGGGTTTCCTCATAGCTCTCAGAGCCGGACTCCAGGAGGGATGGGAGGGTGGAGTTAGGCGTATCCATCCTGCAATCAGCTAAATGTTGGAATGTCACTCAGGCCAAACAGGAGGAAAGAATCTATTTAGTCCTTTTATGATGTGTATGTCTGCAGAGAAATAGTGAGTGTGTATACAGGAGGCTCTTGTTCCCAGATAGCAGTGGCCTTGTCTCCATTTTTTGCATCAACATTTCTGACCCCAAATTTTGAACTTCCACTGTCTGCTCCCTGTTGCATTTTGCTGTTATCCCCTATTGCATATTTAGGAATGAGTAATGGGAGCTAAAATCATATCAGCAGTGTTATTGTATAGATCTATGAGTTTTCATTAGCAAGAGAGCCATTCGCTGATTAGCAACTGTGTGTAAATCAGCCGCTCTCGCTGCAGCGCTGGCCCATTGGTGGTGGATTCATGGGCATAAATGACAAGCCTGAGCTGTTTTGCTGCTGCTCACTCCTGCAGACTGGTGAGGGTCCAACAGGGAGGATGTGAGGTTCAGGGCCTCCAGGGACTCTTGCCCAACTCTTGGTTGGTTAGGAGTGCAGCCGTGCATGCCTTTCAGCCTGCAGGTGCTGGGCTAATCCACCTTATTAAAACAGACTTGATGATTGAGACAGAGGCATTATTCATAACTTTAGATTTCCATACCAGGCATGATTCCAGGCTTTTTCATTTACGAGCTTTCATCTGTAGAAATGAGGAATGCGTGCCAATTTTTAAATTAAATCTGCCCTCTTTTTCCTCCGTGTAAATGGTTCAGCATGTTTTTTTGTCTTTCACTGTAAATTTTACTTTCACCCAGCTCAGATAGGTGATGGGAGCTTGGGTCGTTGTCTTGTAAGTGGATGTAGCCGTCATATTGTGGCTCACATGGCCTGAAAAGCGCAAATTAACATCTATTCACTTCCAACACAATCAGTGCCATGGTTTATTTGCTGTTTATTTTAGCGGTATTGTGTTTGAGTTGAGGTATTTGTGCTCGCATAAAAGCCAATTCCCTGACACCATGGCTGGTAAGAGGGCAGAATCAGCTGGTCACATGATGAAGGATGTGTGAATGTGATAAAAAGTGTGTCGCTCAGGCTTGGAGATGAAGCGCTGCCGTGGGATGCTGAGCGGCCTAAAGCTGAAGTGACAGCCTTTCAGCCAGCGATCTGGAGCTGGATCAAAGGCTTGGACCTCGTTTCTGGAGCAGCACCCACCAGGAAGCAGTTTTGTATATGGGTCAGGTGGTGAAAATAAAGAGTCGGACTGTTTGTGGCCAAAAAAGAGAAGGCGATAAGGTGGGAGAGATTCAGTAAGTTGTGTTGGGAGCAGTGGTGAAGGCTGAAGAAAGATACCGCCTGTTTTTCACCTGCTGTTGTCCACCTGCTGTAGCCAGAAAACATTCCATCCCCTTCCCCCGGCCTGAGGCAGCAGTCCCACTGAGACCAGACCTGCCCTGTGACCCGCCTGGAGTCCTGGGGTGTCTTAGACTCATCTCAAGGGCACGCTGGTGGATGTGAACCACAGATAAAACAGCAAAACAGGATGTTTGCTTTTGACTGTTGTTTTGTAAATGTTGTCTCGTTCTACATCTATCACATGTGGATTTGGAGCATTCTGAGTTGAGGTTGTGTTTTCCCACCAGAGTGATGAATGATTAATTGTTGTTGTTGGTTGGTGTGATTGCTCTAATGCCTGCGTGTTGTGTTTGTGGAACGTGGTCTTGAACATGTTTCTCTGATCACATGTCATGAACTGAGTTTTTCATTTAGCAGCTCGGGACATTAACGCAATGTGATGACATGTACCTGTTAATGTTTGTTTTTTTTGTCACCTTTTCTCTGTTGTGCTTGTGTTTTCTGTTGCTTTGCTTTCTTCTCGTTTTATATTGAAATGTACTGTGTTTGTCTTCTTTGTGCCACTGTGTATGCTTTGTTTTGTCAGTAGGGTTTGTCTTGAAAAACAACATTGTTCTCAGTAGGATTTTCACCATGTAAATAAAAAAAAAAGGATGAAAAAATATTAGACTCAATAAAACAGGGATAGCGGCAATTTTTGCAAAGGCAATTCACATAGATGGAGCTCTGCTTATGGGACTGAACAGTTTGTCTTTAGTCATTTCAGTCTACTGAAGTATTGTGCTAGATTTTGCCAAAGTAGTGATATTATTGGTTGTAGTTTGCAACAAATATAGTATATGTTGCTGTAAAAAGAGCGGTGCAGTTTGAGATGAAATGGTAAATCAAATCTTTGTAGAATATTATGACGTTATTGAATGAAAAGCGTACCATTTTTTCCCCAGAATTTTATGAGTTTCTCGGGTTTAAAAGTAGACTTTCTTTCTCTAAAGTTGCAGAGAAATTACCCAGTCTCTTTGCCTCCGTGGCTGCGTACTTTTCAGCACTCCTGATTTAATCCCTTTTGATGAGCCTGTCACGCAGGGTCACTATATGCTACAGTAATAACAGCTTTCAAATAAAGAGAATGATAAAGATAGATGTTGTATGTACAAGGTATATTTAGCTATGACTGCCATCACTTGCAAAATATTAGGTGCAACGAAGCACTGTCATTGATTTCATGTGCTTCAGTCGGATAATGATATGTTCCCAGTGCTTGGGGAGAAGAAAGGTGCATAAATATGGAGCTTTTAGTGTTTCTTCTCTCTGCCTTCCTGGAGTTTGCTTTTCCTTCTTGAGGTGGAAACATTCACCCACTTGTGCAGAGATTCTAAAAATCAATGCTACCAAGATAAGTATCTGAAAAGTCCATGGAGTAGTTTAGCTTTGTTAACCACAAAGCATCCTTTGCGTTCCAAGAAGAAATCTATCACACTTAATAGCCAAATTTAATGTGGTTGGTCAGCCGTGGTCCATGAGGTAACATATTCCTCCCTAATGTATTCAAATGGGAAGGCAGCCACTGCTGCGGGTGCTACACACATGGTTAATTGATGAACGTGGCCTGTGAACGTTTGTTTATGGGATATTGCACCAGACAGGGGGTACATGCTACGTACTTTATATTAATTGTCAGCTCAAACAGTAAGATTATTCATTATTATGGTTTTAAATCAGTTATAGATTTTATTAGATTTTCAACTCACTCCATTGAAGTGAGAATTTGGGCTGAGAAGAGATAACAGATATTATCTTTAGCTTCAGTAGTTTCTTTCTTTGTAGATGACATTGTTCCAACCAGCGCAGAGACAATATGAAGAAGTAACCAGACCAGAACCATGCAGTTAAACTTCATATTGGCTTGAAAAACATCCTTGTGAGGACTCCCTCCGGCACCCGTCAACAGTATTTACACATTATTCTCAGAAGTGCATCTGTGCCAGATGGTTCCTCTCCAATCCCACAGCAGCAGGACATTGACATGCATCGCTGTCAAAGACCAAGAGACTGTGAATTACACCGAACGGGACAGATAGGCACACACAGATTTACTGTGACACGACACATCACTCCACATGTCTCCATACTTTTCTCTCAAAACTTCTTACTTCATTAATCTTACAGATAGATAATTCAATATTTGTGTGTGTGTGTGTGTGTTTGTGTGTGTGTGCCTTTGAATGTCTACAGCAGTATAACAGCAACAAGTCGCTTATCTTTGTGATGATGGCCCCATATTAACCAAAATACTGGAAAAGTGAGATTTGATCTCCTCACCACCTTTTAAAGAAGAAGTCATAATCGATTGAATTCCTCATTACACAACCATGTAAAGAGAGACATTTTGGGAGAAGTATAAATATTCTAACTGTATCATACTGAAAGGGGTTCCTTGCTACTTGTAGCAGTCGATGCCGACTGCCTCATTCATTTTGGTAGATCAAAGCACCCAGGCAAGGGTATTTCTCGAGGGGACAGGAGATGAGCCGATCTATAGTGCCTCATGAAACACAGTTACTACACTGTGTGTGTGTGTTTGTGTGTATCCATGAAGCCCTACTGCATTGACAGGGCTTTGTTTTTGTATAGTACACTGGGCTCCCAGGGAGCATTGCAGCCAGTTTATATACTGCCAAGTATGTGACAGTGTTATTTATTTTCTCCCCAGCAGTGAGTTCATGCTCATTGAGATATCACCTCTTTTCTGACTCCATATTGTACTGATGAACTGGAGCCGGCTGCACTAGTTTTTATTAAGTTGATACTTAACCGAGTATAACTTGGACAGTTGGTGGCAGTAACGAGTCAAGAAATGTAACAATGTGCCAACAGAGGAAGTGAAGACGACTGCAAGCTTGTACATATAGAAGGAAACAAAAAATGATTCACAATATTTTAAAATCAGTTTTGTAAAAGATTATGAAGAGAGAAATACATTCATATTTGTTAGGCCTCAAGGACACACACACAATGCGTTTGGTTGAGTAACACTATTGTTTACAAGAAAACTCCACAGGGCTTCTTGAGGGTTAAAATGTTGTTTGACCACATAAAACCATCACGTTGCAGCTCAAGTGGCTACAGTGACTTCCTGTTTACTGTGTTGGTTGCTCTTGATTGGACTACAGATGTTTTGTGGCAACCCATTTACCAATTTCTACATTCTTTATTAGCTAAGATATTTCCAGTTTTAATGGTGCAACTTAATTTAGTATATAACCACTTTGGCTAGTCTAATAATAGTCAGTAAGAACTTGGGTTGAGTCGAGCTCTTATGATGGCTCTTCAGTTGCCTTCATCCAGGAAAGGCTGTGCCACCATATATTTAGCATGAGATGGTTGTCCCAGACCTGTGGAAGACTTCATGCCTGGTTCCTGTGTCCAAGAACCCCCAACACACACAGTGACTGCAGACCAGTGGGTTTGACTTCACATGTCATGAAGTCATCAAGCCATCTTTGGACCCCCTGCAGTTCGTGTACAAACCTCACATTGGAGTGGATGACATCATCATCTTCCTGCTGAACAGTGCTTATACTCACCTGGAGGAGACAGGCAGCATTGTGAGAGTCAGTTTTTGACTTCTCCAGTGCTTTTATCACCGTATCACATGCACTGCTCAGCAATAAGCTACTGGACATGCAGGTGGATGCTCCACTAGTGGCCTGGATTAACAACCACCTCACAGGCTTCCCACAATATGTGAGGCTCCACAACATTGTGTCAGACACCATAGTGAGCCGCACAGGGACACCACAAGGGAAGGTTCTGCCTCCCTTCCTTTTCACAGTCTACACCTCAGACTTCAGATTCTGCTCACAGTCCTGCCACCTCAGACTGCTCTGACATCCTGGGCTGTATCAGAAGGGCCAGGAGGCTAAGTACAGAGGAGTGGTAGACAGGTTTGTGGAGTGGTGTGAACTGAACCACCTGCAAATCAACATCTCAAAGATGTAGGAGGTGGTGGCGGACTTCAGGAAACAAAGGCCCGGGCAAACCCATTTATGATCAGTGGAACAGATGTGGTCATTGTGGGCAAACAGTAGTACCTGGGCGTCCACATAGACAATGATCTGGACTGGACTAAAAACACAGACGCTGTGTATAAGAGAGGCCAGAGGCTCCTATATTTCCTGAGGAGTCTCAGGTCTTTCAATGTCTGCAGAACCATGCTGGAGATGTTCTATCACTCAGTGGTGGCCAGCATCATCTTCTACATCTGTAGTGTGCTGGGGCAGCAGCCTGAAGGCAGCCGACGCTAACAGACTCAACAAACTCATCGAAGAGCTGGTGAGAGTGGAACTGGAGTCTTTGGTAGAGGTGTCAGAGAGGAGGATGCTGAGGAAGCTGATCAATATCATGGACAATATCTCTCACCACCCTGCACGTCATGTTGGAGTCCTATCTGAGCACCTTCAGCCGAGACCACCGAGGAGCACCACAGAACACCTCAGGAGGTCTTTTCTACCTGTGACCATCAAACTGTGACAACTGAAGTATATTACTTCTCATACTACTTCTCATGTCCATGTGCCGTATTTACGGCACATTTAACTTAATTAAATCATAAGCTTTACTATGTGTATCCACATCTGTAACTTAACGTATTTTTAAGATGCTCTATATTTATATTGTATTCTATTTTTCTATTTTTCTTCTGTAATTTCTGCAACAATTTGGCAAAAGAATTTCCTTCGGGATTAACAGAAGTTCTATCATATCTAATCTTAAACAGAGCTGATTGAACTGTGTGGATATCACTGCTGAGGCTCTGACAGAGATTTCACAAGATGTGGCAGCGTGCCTCTCAGATCTTTCCCTGTATGTCTGTTAGTGACTCATGTGACTTATGTGTGGTGTAAATCACTGCGCTGAGACTTCAACTGACTGATGGCGAGTCCATCGAATGAATTGTGGCGCACGCACCGGCGCTGAGTGTAGCCTGCTTTACTGTTGATGACACATGCACACAATCACACACGCACAGACACAGATGTGTGGCGATCATGAATTAAATATTATTCAAATTTCCTCACTGAAAGCGGCCATCATAATCTTTTGAAGAGGTTTTGCATTAGTATTATGCGTCAACTGCTTTGACACACACACACGCAAACACATACATACATGTCTTTTTCTGTACATGGTCGTATAAGCCTCATTGGCCCAGTATGCAGATTGACTTTGCCCAGCTCTGAAGATTTTTGTACCATCCCATTAACCAGGATTTATTGTTCCCCAAGAGCTCACTGCTCCATTACCTTTGGGAGACTGCCTAAAAAGTGTGGCTGTGTCTGTATGTGTGTGTGCATGTGTGTGTATATGTGTGAATTTGAGTGTGCTTTCTTTCCATGCATATTACCTCAGCACAAAAAGTAGGTGGATATATATTTTACATATTGTGGTGATGGTGAGGGTGATACAATAATTTTGAGCAGTGCAGTTACAACATTCAGTCCCACTGGTCATTATCACCATGATGCTTATTAGTCAGTAAGAGAGAGAAAGTTAAGGGCTCCTGGAAGACACTATCCAGCTCTGAGAGTCTGCATAGATGGCTTGATTTAATAAGGACATTAAAAAGCCTTATCTCCTGTCCTTAAGAGAAGGTCAGTGTGTCTAAAATAGCTGAAATGCTATGATAACAGTTTAGAGAGATAAGATATCTCCTGAATACTAATGCAGAACAAAGCTGTTTTAGGCCCATTTCACAGTCTATAAGTCACACTTGATTTTGTGGTCCATTGCCACGTTTATGAAATTTGTTTCCAAAGATTCAATTGATTTTTATTGATCATTGCTTTTGATGACCTTTTTACACTTTTACACTTTACACTCCACACACCAGATTTAGGCTGCTGTGGTGTTAAAACGCTACTTGGTTTTGTCTTGTGAAGCCCCTCCAGTAGTGCGTAAACCTTCCTCTCAGGCTTTAGTATTAAATTTTTTTCTGTTTTGACCAGTGACACATCCATTTTTGCTTGTGGCCCTTTAAAGTGAATCTTATTTTCAGATGTTTTTAGAGGCCTGACGAGGCAGTAAAAATGTTTTATTGTCAGAATTTGTGTTAGAGAATTTTTTTTTTCTTCTCTCCTCCATTAATAATCATCTCACAGTCCCTCAGATGTCTCTAGACTCTTTTGTCAAGTGTCCACCCCCAGGTTATGAATGGCTGATCCAGACCAGTGGTCACCAACCTTTTTTGGCTTATGACCCTTTAAAACAAACTAACATGTTTTTGCGAACCCCCATAATCAATTGCACATGTCTCCCGGCTGTGATGAGGTCAAACCAATGTGCAATTTTCTTTCCTGGTGTTGTTTGAATAATTTCTAAAAGCCGAAAAATATAGTAATTTGCATGGAAAAAGCAAAGATTGGAGAAAAGCCTGAAACAATTAACCGAATATTGTGAAGCAGAAATTTATATTTTCGACGTAAAATCTTGTTAATCTTTTGTGACCCTTTAGACTGAACTTGCGACCCCTTGTGGGCGTCCTAACCCCACTGATCTACACTACACACATGCAGTATTTTCTTTGCAGAAGGTTTGTTATTGACACCCGTATCACCTCTCAAGACCTTGGTTTCATGATAATTTGGTCAGAATAATAGCTTGAGGCGGACTTCTGCTCTTAGGGATCATCACAGTCGTTTGGGTGCTGTGTTGCAGTGTCCTTGGTGTGCTTTGGGAGTGGGAGCATATTAGCAGTCTTTCTCAGATCCTCTGGTGCACCTGCAATCTCCTGATGTTTAACCCTGGACTTCATTGGAGTGTTGCAGTGATTACAGGCCGTCCTGAGGGACATCGATTGTCCTGCTCCTCCTAGGCAAGCCCCACACAATGCTGACGAATGAACTCGTGGCCCTGCCAAGTCCAATTAACTGTCAGTGCCGCATCGACGAGCTCCTCCGTTTGTTGAGAGTGAAGAAAAACAAACTTTTAATCAAATTTGCCTCCGGGCCCTAGGGTATTTGGGGTTGTATTTTGCATTCCACTGTGTTCTGCCTCGCCTGCAGTCGTGCCACCCTCTCAGAAGGTTATATTGCATGTTGTTTGTGTGAGATAGTAGAGTGCTTGCACCTTACTTTAATGGAAAGACAGGGTCTTTCCACTGTGTGTGACTGATGAATCATCCAGCGTCAGCATCTTAATATTATACAGTGACAAAGCAGAGAAAGACTTGAAAGCTGGGTCAACTCATATAATATTTATTTGTCTACAGTTGGTCTGTGAATCACAGTAGAGTATTGTCTATCTTTGGTGTGAGTTTACAGACATCAGGACATGTTTTCTCCCCGACGCCAGAGTGCAAGTCAGTCTGGGATGTGTATAAGCATCTTTGACTAGCTGATCAATAGAAGCCCAGGTTACGATCTTGCAGAATAGTTTGTTGTGGGTTTTTTTTTTTCAAAGCATTAACATCTCTACAAATACCCTCTGCTAATTCTACCAAGGTCGAGATAAACAACTCTACTCTCCTCTTCTCTGATTAGAGTAATGCAGACATTAAAAGCCCAGAAATTCAATTAAATTGGTGGCTTTTGCCACAGAGGAAAAAGCAAAAGGACAAAACGCAAAGAGACGCTATCGCATAGCTAGAGCGCACTAAGTGGAACAAAGAAATGTAGCTTGGGATATAAACACTGACAAAAGGGCATCTGGATGATAAGGATCAAAGGAAATTTTAGAGAAAATGTAATCATTACCAGACACAAGGATGCATTCATGAGGATCCAATCTGGGTTGTGCAGAAACTGATCCAAAATTAGTTGTAAGGCTGAAAAACACAGCGGAAAACAAGGTCACTGCCACTGAAACCGTCTTTTTGCACAGAGAGCACGTGTCGCCAGCCAATACAATGTTCAGTCTGAGCGGAAAAGCAGACCTATAAGAGTTCATCATGTCCTGTACCGTGCACTTCATTAAGACCTTTCAATTGAGTTTCGATGGATAAAAGACAGAAAATGCTGACTTACTGGTTCAGACACCCGCTTCCTCAAAGTGATGAATCCCCCCTGAGAAATTAGATTTGCAAAGAAACCTGACACCATGTGATTCTCTTTAAACATTCGCTTGTATTATGATTCTGGGACATGTTCCTGGGACTGACTTCTATTCCAGGCGTGGGCATACTGTAGTATGAATGACAAAATCGCCCTCCACCACAGAACAAGAAAGAGGGTTAACATCCATGGATCAATATCACTGGTCCTGACTCTGAAATAATGTTTCGGATGGAAATTTTATCTCTCCTGTCTCCTGTTTGTCCTTAAACTAGACATCGTCAGCTTAATCAAAAGTGACCAGTGATTAAATCTAAAGTTGTTCTTGTTTTAAATATTTTAAACACTGTTCTGTCACTCATAGTAAATGTCATGTGGACTGAGATTCAGGATTTATGCCCCATGTTGACAGGTGCTGGAACCTCCTGCTCTTCCCAGATGGCTCGATTAATTTCTTAGCTGCCTTTTTAACTACGGTGTCTCTCTCCCTGCCTCTCTCTCTTTCTGTCTCTTTTGGTCGCTCTCACACACTCTTTCTCTCTCTCTCTCTCTCTCTCTCTCACACACACACAATATTCTCTAAGTTGCTGTTGTATACTTTTCACTTCACTTTGACTTTGAGAATCGGGGAGAATAATTCATGGGCCTTGCGAGTTTCAGAGCCTGAAAGAACAACACTGCTTTCAGAGCCAGCAGTTCATTTGAGATGAACTCCAGGATTTTTTTTTTTTTTTCCCTTTTTGGGAGACGTCTCTAAAGGGTCCACATTATCCTGGAGAGATGATGGTATGAAGGAGAAACCCTTAATCTACAGTTTTTCAGTGTTAATCAAAGGCTGGAAATGTTTTCCTGTTTCTGTCCTTTCATATTGTACCAGCTATCTATCCATCCAGTGCTGCTGCTCTTCATACCTAATTGAGCATTACGCGCTGCTGTGGTTTTCCAACTTCTATTTTTCAGATATTTGAATATTTCACAGGATCCAATGCTAATTTAGTGGGTTATAAAACACACTGCTATATCACATTTAGCCTGTTTTTAGACAAATATAATGATCCGGCAGGATTTTTGGGAAAGTTAAAATTATACACGTCTGGTATTTTTTGGCTTGTTTTTCTGACAGTGAGGTCTTTTAAATACGATGGATTAAGTTATATAATATCACAGATCAGTAGATAGAGCCCATTAAAAGTCTTTTCTCACTTTTAACATTCCTCGTAGAATATAACACGTCAGTCTGTTGGCATTGCCGGTGGTCAGGCAGGTATAAACTCCTCCAAAGATTTATGGCTTCATGATGAGCATTTGCATAATGTGAGATCATTAAAAAGCAATTATCCTTGTGTTTGTGTGAGCGTATGTGTTTCTGCATTGTCGGGATTAATTTGGTAGGTGGATGGACACGCTGATTGTCCGTCTTTAAACTGAATCGTGTTTGTGTTTACAGTGAGGGACAGATCCATACGCTGTGACATGTTAGACACGTAAAATCAGGGGTTTGAGTAAACAACTGACAAGCGCTGTTTGCTTATTAAACACTATAGAGAGAGAAATGGTCAAAGGCAGGCAAACAGAAAAACAATAACAACTTCTACTACATTTGCATTCATACACCTCTCTATGTTGCTTGATTAGTTTTAGTGCTGTTTGACTCCAATTAGAATACTTTATTACTTACTGCATAGGTACAACTTAAAGTAATTCTACTAATCAAATTGACAAAAACATTATTTACAACCTTCTCCTGACTCACAGGTTGTTGTTTTTGAACTGTCTGGCTCGTCTGCTTGTAGACATCCACTTCTTGGAGGCATGATAAACCCGTCCTGTCTGCTCAGGATCGTAAGAGTTATTCATTTTTGATTACTTTACTGTTGGACTTTAGTTTAGTTTTTGCTTGTGCTCTTTGTTAATATGTACTTTTCTTTTTTTATTTCCCCGATTTTAAGTTTTAGTTTCATTTTTCTTTCTCTTTGAAGTTTGATTTGGCTAAAAAAACGACCTTTAGTGTACTCGATACACATCAGGCACTTGATCATAATATTGATAATAACTAGTATTGATAAATTCCTGGATGACTTGTTTGATTTTTTTTAACCTTTACAACTGGTGGTGTTGGTGAAACAGCGATTCAGTTTCTTACTATGAGCGATTTTTCTGCCAAAGTTGGAACACTTTTGGTTATTTCACATGAGATTTTCTGTATTTCTTGTTTGTTTGTTTTTTTGCCTGTGCTCTTCTCGATGGTTTGAAGAGGATGGGGCTCAAAATCTGTTTTCTTGTCAGGTCGGCTCTTGCAACTTGGACTGTTGCACAAAGTCATGAGTGTTGACAGAAAAGATTTGAAACCAAGTTTTCTAGGGGCTTTAACCTGCATTCAGTCCTCCGCTATTAAAGTTTACAATAATTTAATAACCAAAAGAGTAGCAATTAAGTTTCTCTACCTTTTTCCTTTTGCTCCTAACCCTAAGAGTTTGCTCCTTCACAGCGACTGTGCTGATTAGCTTGAATTTCTGTCAGTTACAAATGGATTCAAAGTTTTACTTCTGTATTTTAAATATGTTTCAAATACAAAATATATCTTAATCAACTTGTTCTGTTTGTAGTTGCATTTATAGTTATGAGGACAAACAACAGCAATCAAAGTAAGCAGCTCACCACATGAATGAAAATGGCAAAAATATGTGTTTGCAACATGCCGAGCTGGTCGTCAGCTGTGAATCGAATTAGTGCCGTGAGAGTGATTTGAAACATTTGAAACAGTACAATTTAACTGTCATGAATTCACGCTGACCTCCGTTGTCAACGAACAATTAAAGTGACACATTTTTAACAGCAGCATTTCAAGCCCAAAGAGGGCTGAATATTTGGTATTAAAAAAGATTTCAGGTAATTAATGCTGAGTTAAAAGAGATCGTTGCACATAGGATGCAGTCATCCGTATGGGACTGTCTCAGCTCCACCTGTGGACATCCAAGCTTTCACCTGAGACACATGTATAGGTTTTTTTGTTGTGATAGTCGATTAGCATGGACACACTGTATACATTTGCTGGAGGTGACCTCTGAAGAGGCTCATTGACTGAAAATTAATATTAGCAATATTGTTTATGTAGCAGCTATTTTGATGGTTAAAGATCACATTTGACCCACAGATCAGAGGGCATCACTGAAATATAGAGGCACCATATTTAGCCATAGGACTGATTACTGTTGGTTATATGTGCATAATGTGTCAGACACATGCTGTGATTAATGTTTTTATGTTAGGTGATATGGAAGGGTGCTGGATGTTATATTGTCTGTGTAGTGTAACATGCTACACTGGTGCTATTTTTTGTGGTTTTGTTTGGTGATGCACCAAAACAAAACCTGCTTTTATAACCTACTATTTTCAGTATAGCATTCTGGCACGTAGATAGATAATTGATGTCATGTTGAGGTTAAAATAAAGTGGTTTAAAAAAAAAAAAAAAAAGCTGTTTCGAGCTCATACCCTGTGATAGCAAGTCCTAGATTCACCTGTGACAGCCTGTGTCTCCCGTGTCTGCAGAGAAACAAACCTGTATGTTCAGTGTGACATGAAACACTCTTTATATACTAATTACAATAAATCATAATCTGTTATGGACTGGGTTCAATTTTCTGTCTGTTATTGGAAAACTACAAAGGTCACAATACACACATAGAGGTGCACTAATTAGTACCATGTACACACAGTGAACAGCTGCAGCTTTTTCTAGTTTAACACATCGTTTATAAAGACCACTTATACAAATCAAGTCAGTCACAATTTTCTAATTAGGGTACCAGAGGCACAACAACAGCTCCGCACACTTGCAGTAAAAATGAAAGACAGAGCAGGTGAAAGAGCACATTGTGATTTTACTACTGTACCAGAGCACATCAGAGACTACGACATGAGGGATTTCCATCTCGCCAAGTTTTATTCATCTCTTCTTCATCTGATGTTTCGGTTCATTTTCTATTTCATCAAACAAGCTCGAGAATCTATAATGTCATTTATTTCATCCTGTCACATTTCAAAGACAGTTCATATCAAATGGAACAGCCATTTAAGCTTTTTTCCCCCTTCTTTTAGTTATTTATTACTGTATCGATTCTAAATATGAACAAATAATACATCAGCTCTGGCTTTCTCAGGGTAATTGGATGTGCCTTCTGTACATGTAAAGGGTTGTAAGTAAAAGCAGTAAAACCACACTATAAACATACTCCATTACCTAAATGCCCTGCATCCGAATTCTAAGAACAGAATTACTGGCAAAAAATATTTGTTTGAGTATCAAAATTAAAAGTACTCACAGCCCCTGCATGTGATATTATATCATCATCATCATTACTCATGCATTAATATATAAGTACTTTAATGTCATAGTGAGTCAAGTTGGGTTTAATTTTAACTGCTTTATATAGAGTTTGGTTGTTCTTCTTATAACGTTGCATATTGTTTTACTACCTGATGTAATACATGTGGAGTTTGTGTATGTGGAGTCAAACTACAATCTCTGCCTCTGAAAGGAAATTCTCAAGTATCTCAAAACCTAAATACGGTACTTGAGTAAATGCACGCCTTCAGTTACTTCTTCACTGCCGTTCATCTGTGCATAGAAAATCTGAATTTTATACAGACGCAGCTGCATCAGTGCCACAGCAAACGCTCATGAAATATTGCCCCGAGGATTCTTTGACTTCCTCCTGATGCTGATGGGGGAGCCCCTATTGGCTTTACATGAACGTCCATCAGTCTTCCCCCCCTTTGACCGCACCCCTTCACATCGACTGCTGTTGCCCCATGGCACATTCTACTTCATCCTAATTAGAATTAATAATTGAAAATAGGAAATCAATGTGTGCAAATTACGTGTGGTAACAGTTGGTTTTAGCAGGTTGACATTGTTTCTTTGAGCGGCTACGTCGTTGCCCGTGACTGATCTACTTCTGTGCGTTTGGTCGCGTGATGCAGTGCAGCTGTGACTTTATTTATACTCCGCTCACTGTGTATTGGTGTGTACTGTAGATAAACGTCCACTTCTCCTCTGATTGCTTTTTTGTTGTTGTCCTGTGGCAAGAGAGCAAAGGGTTTGTTTTCTGCAGGACAGGGTGAAGGGTAAATTATTAATTGGAAGGAGCAGTGGGCTGTGTAACAATTTGCTGATCCAGAAGCTTTCATGAGCCGTGTCAGGTTGTGTTGAACAAGTGACTGGTTTACTGCGCTGAGGAGAAAGCATCCCTCGCAGGCTGCTCGCATTACTGCTCCACACAGCCTGTTTTATTAGAAAGAGAAGGCCGCTCTTTTAAGTCGCATCACTCTTAAGTGCTTGTTTAGAATAAAGCGTTAGATGACCCGGCCTTGTCTGTCTTGGTCAAGCGCCGGCCCCGTTAACCCTGTTAGAGCCGCGCTGCAGAGGAGCCTGCTGGCACCTGCAGGGCTCGTATTGATCCTGGTTCACATCCTGAATAGAACTTAGACAAATGATCAGATCCTCTGCAGGATAAACAACCAGGCTGGTGGTTTTAATCAGTAATTCATAGCCCTAAAAGAATTAAGTTATTCGCTCATTAGTTCTGTGGTTCCAAATAGGCAACAGTCAGGTCTTGTTACTTCTTATCCAGCTGCGCCGTCGTATCAGGAGGGAGCATATGGTGCACTATAGTGAACGATCTGAGAGTGTTGTGTTGTGGGCTTGGTCCTGTGCTGCTCTCGCCCCCAGGGGACTGTGAACACACGAGGGCTCGGCTAAGATGAATTAGGGCAGGACAAACGACACGCCCAACAGCAGAGGCTGCAGCATGCTGTTATTCCAATTCAGCAAAACTGCCCCCATGACTATTGGCAGTTTCTTCTGTATATTTAGAAATTCATTTGTCAAGCTCACAGGGATGTATCTGAACTGTTTACGTGTCGTGTCCAGGTTTTCTGAGGACTAATAAATAACAGTGTAATAGGTGTCAGCAGAACATGGAGGGGACAGTGGGGCCCGTCTTGTAGGGTATTGGCAGCTTTTACAGCCCTAAGTTTAACAAAGCTAAGAGACATCTATCACTCAATGCAAATTTACCACTTTACACAACAATCATCACTTTCCCTCTAGACCCTGGTACCAGTCCCGTCTGCTTTTCACTCTATTAGTCTGCGTCATTGAGTCAGGGAGCTGTGATGAATAGCTGAATGTTGAGTCGGGCTTTTATTGAATAACTCCTATTACAAATAGCTCATATTGACTGAAGAGCAGAATATAACATATTCTTGTGTCAGCTAAATTGTAGGCAGAATTGTTTCATTGTTCCTTTTAAAAATTATCATTTTAACATTTAAAATGTGTAGAGAAAGCCCATCTCTTCATGCCATTTTGAAATAGTGACTTGCCAGTATTAATTCTGGTCATGGAGAGTAATTTGAAAATTCAGATCTGTCAAGGAAAAAAAAAAGAAAGAGAACAAAGCTTGTGGTACAAAGCGTGAATCAGACAATATGAAACTCAGAGGTACACTCTTGAGGCGAGGCAGGAGACTCGTCAAGACAATGAGTCACGCTGCTTTGCTTTGCCACAAGCTCTCCTAAAGAGCGAGCGGGGAGTAAAAGGCTCTCAGGAGCCCGAGCATTTTGCCTTCTAATGTCTCATATGAGTTAAGTTACTCCTCAAGTGTCAACAGTGTGTGTTAATAATAGTTATGTGACAGTGAGTGACTCTGGCAGTGGAGAGTGAAGTTTGGCTGTGTGCCAAATATTCCAATAGCAATAATGTGGTTCTCCAAGCTGGAGCTGGCAAAGAAGCAAGCGACTGTCTGCGCCGGCCATATCCAGTGGCCACCGTTTGTACCAGCCGTGATCCAAATTGAAGTTTGCTTTTGCCATGCGTCCAGCTGAATAAATGAGGTCTGAAAGTCTGATGCCATTTGAATGGGGAGAGATATTCTGCTGTTTAAAGAGCTTGACTCAGGCCCTCGTTTTGAATTTAGCTTCCAGAAGATTTCTGTGGCACAGACTCCCGCTCGTCGAGAACAAACATTTTGCTGAAGAGGCCAAGTTCAGGAGAACTTCTGAATGAAGTCAGCTGCTGAAAGCTGTTTGGCTTTAATCCGTTTGCAGCCAGCCCCTGATCATGCAGACTCTTGAGCACACTTCAAAGCTCAGCACCACCATGATGGCTCTCTCAGCCCATTCTTTGGACATCACCTTCAGAAGTTTACTATCTGCCGGTACCTCTCGACGTAATCTGTTTTGTTCCAGCCAAGGGGATTATACCCAGCACCTTGGGATTGGACCTTTCCCTGTGTGTGAGGTTATCCACATTCCAACTGTTATGCATTATGAGCTCTGAAAGTCCGGGCTGACTGGTGCATGTGTCCTCTGGTTAAGCTCTCTGACCCGGGCCAGACCAGTTAATGGGCTGGACTGCAGCTTCTCCAGTTTCAGACTTGTGTGGGAATCGCTGCCTACACGCCACAACCCACAGGGGGTCCTCATCACCTCAGACAATTTAGCTGTACTCTCCCGAAACTGTAGCCTTCATGCTACATGCTACTTTCTTCTGCTGTTTCTCTCTGTTTTTGCCTACAGCTCATCATGAACTCTGACTCCTTAATCACAGTTAAATGCTGTCAGAGCTGGGAAGTGAGAGACTACTGGTAAAGTTTGAGAACCTCTGTGTAGGAGAGAGACAGCGAGATAATGGGCTTTGCTCTCAATGTGCTGAGGCCTCTAACTGCAAGCTAAAGAAGGTTTAAAACTTCAAATGGTAACGTTTGTTGAGCTCCTAAGCACCAGAAAAGTCTGCAAATTAAGCGCTGGATAGATTTTGGTTTATTTCTGTTTTTCTCTGCTGCTCTGGGTATTTTTTACTGACATCATGTTTTGAGTTATACATGTAGGAAAATAAAATGCACTCTGCATTAAAGTGGTCAAGGTTTGAAACCAGAAGTGACGAAGCCTCCAGTTATATAGGCAGTGCCTGTTTTTGTACTGTGCTGAGGGAGCACTGTTGAGCTGAGTGAGCTCTGATGAGTGCTTATAGAGTGCTAAACCAAGTTGCAGCTGAACTGCTCATCCATTACCCTGGCCGCCCGCACACACCTCAGATTTAATGTGCCAGGGTCGTTTGCGTGGCAGCAGCTCAACCTTCAGGGAACTCATTCATGCCAGACTGGAGGCCAGGAGCAGATTAGATCAAATCGATGTGAGCCCTGTTATGTGGCCTCTAGTCTGTCCGACCGCAGAACTAATACTGCACTAGCCCAGTGTTTCAAGACCCCCTTCAGGGCGGACCTGTCTGTATCAGGGAAAGGCTGATCATCTTCCTGCTGTGTACCTGGAAAAACAGGCTTCAGTGCCGACCATGAAACAGGGTTCATTAAGCTCCCACTCCGGCTGATCACAGCTCTGGCAGAGTGAGCATACAGGGAGGGGGCGTAGTGTCTTTACATTTACAACTGAGTCTGCGATGATGTGAGAATCAATAGTGGAATATTCACTCTCGGCTGCTGTGCTGGCCTGGATCTCAAGCTGAGCTTTTATGTGAGGCAATACAGCCGCCGCCGCCACTGCTGCTGCTGGAGAGACATAAGGCCGCACCAATCACTTAAATCACCACTAGATCCTCGAAAGAACAATTTCCCTGGTGAGAGTGAAGACTGCCTAATGCCCCAACTCAGTGCCGATTGTTCTTCACATAAAAGCTGGTTGTTCATTTAACCTTGAAGATTAGCTATTTGCTCGCGGTTTATGGGAGGTATTGAGTTTTTCTAAACAGACCCATTACCTGAGGAATGTGGGAATTGCTTGTTATACATCATTCCCTTAGGTACCACTTAGTAATGTCACTGAGCTATTTACATTAAACCCATGTAAAGCAGCTAGGTTATATAACTTAACCAATTTTCGTGAGTGCCAATATTACAACACGACCGGCAAGACTAATTATGCTGTTGAGGGATGACACCTCTGGGGTCTCTGTATTTGCACAGTTGTCACAGAGGATGAACATTGTCTCATCCAGGTTGTTGCTCCATTAAATTGATTCTTTCTGCGCTATTACTCCAAGTTCAATAATATTAAGTAGTTAAAAGTACATTAAACAAAGTTTGAAAATCATCACAGTTACAATAGTTTGATAGTTGATTTCACCTTAAAAAAATTTTTTCCCACCGGCCATTTTGACAGCTGACTGCTGAAGTTGCACCTGAAAAAGGTGTTAAAAGACATACAAGTAACAAACTGTTATATATGAAAAATCACTCGTTCCTTGTGTTCTTAATCTTTGCATCTTCTTTTGCTCTTCCCTCTAATCACTGAGAGGTGTGAACAGCTTGCTTCCCTTTTTGCAGATTAATTTCAGGGTGTTATTAAGACCTTTCTCCATGGTAGTTGTGGTATGTCAGAATCACAGATACGCAGTCTGGTACAGTATAAACCTTCACCAGTTTCTTAGTCAAAGAACTGTATTTTGCACCTGTTTGATTATTTCTTGTTGCTACTTGTTGGTCATGCAGAGTTTTAGTCATTTTACTACGAGGGAGCTACAAGGAATTTGAGTTAAAACACATTAAACCTGCATGAATACTTTTTGCTAATAACACTGACACAGGCTGTTTGCGGTGCCCAAATCACTGACAGCTCATCCAACCCCACAGAGCTATTTGGCCTGTTTTAGCATTTTTGCTTTTACTCTATTTTACCATAAGGTTGAGCCGGAGACTCAGACCTTATCAATTAATAATCAACAGAAAGTGAATCAGCAGTTTTTCAGCAAATGTGCCAAAAATCACCGCTTCCAGGCTTTCAAATGTAAAAATTTGCCGCATTTTTTCTTGCCCTCTTTAATGTGTAAGCTCTTTGAAGTTCTAGGAAATTTTAATGGGAATTTTCACCATTTTCTGACATTATATACAGCAAATGATTAATCAGGTCAATACAATCTAAAGCGAGTCCATGAATGAAGGCTGAACTTTAGGTACACAGAAAAACAACTCACAATGAATAATAGCATTGCTTTGTGTCTATACTATGGTGAAGACTGTGTAGGTTATCTGTTGCAGCTTGTTTTTTTTTATTGCTTTCTGGTTAAACTTTGATTAAGCCAGCTTTAATAGTAATAAAAACATTACAGCTGCAAGCACTAGAACATTTAACTGATGTTCAAAGGCATTTATTTTTCCCTAATGTGCCATTCATTGATCTGTCAGAGAGACGATTTTCTAATCATAAAATGAGGAAATCAAAACTTAATTTTCGCCTTTTTGACAAATATCAAACAAAATTTGCCATATGAATCACGATTAAAGTCTGTGATGTCTTTGCTGATATTAATGAGGGCATATACAGACCCTATACAGTAGTACAATGTTCAATTAAGACAACCAGAAAAAAAAAATCAGCAGGTGTGTGATAACCTTTATTTTTCATATTGTTTTTATAGACCTGTCCAATATGTTGTTAAGGAAAGACAAATGGTTTTTCAGGAGTTAACTTGATGAAGCAACCTGTCTGTAAGGCAGCTGTAGGTATGTTTATCAGCTCTCTCTGCTGTGTGTTTTGCCAGCCACAAGCTTTCTTTAGTCACTCGCTTATAGTTTGATGAATGCTTTGAAAAGCTTGTATTGACAGGAGATATGAATTTTGTTCTGCTGTGTCACTGGCTATGTGTTTGTCTTACAGAAGCTTTGCAGTGTTCATAGGTGTGAAACAGAGGCTCAGTGGTGTCACACATTTTGATTCCCGACTCACGTCCTGTCTGTGTGGAGTTTGCATGTTCTTCCTGTGTGTCCATCTCGTCATGTGAAAGTGTGCAAGTGTTACCTGTGTGTGTGATGGACAGAAACCTGTGGAGGTTGTTCCCTTTGCTTTTGGCTCAGAGGATGTTTGGACTCACTCCTACAGCCTATGACCTGGAGCAAGAGTGACAACAGAGGATGAATTTAAAAGACAGGGCCGGTGATACTCTTATATCATTGTGAAAAAACTCCTTGAAAAGACCAAAGCCAACAATTTGTTTGTCTGCCTGTCAATACTTTCTGACTTCTGTGCCTCGTCTGTGGCTCTCTTCCCATTTACTCCAACTGAAGATGTAAATTGGGGAAAATCATATCACACAGCTAAAACAGCTGGCCACTTTCGCTTTTACAGATAGGCGATTTTTGAGTGTTTGTGAGCTAGTGAGTTTTTTAGCTTCAACAGCACGGCGGTGTACTCAAAATAAACTACGGCGCCCATGTTCTTGGTAATGAAGAAGCATGTTGCCAAGTGCAACAGTGAGGCTCATTGATGTGTTTTTAATCGTTTTTGGATGACAATGGCACAGAGGAATAAAATACATTGGGCTTTGGCTGCACAGATTTGTAGGATCAGTTGTGTCTGAGTTGTTGGTTTTGATCTTGGGATTTGTTGACAGAATAAAGAATAAGGCTATCACAAGACTTGAAGCTAAAAGCCACATTACATTAGAAACTGTAATATTTTATTGAACTGATAGAAGATGAATAATAAAGGCATGGGCAGAGGATGAATGTCAAGACTATAAAGCTTATGAATCACTGTGGGAAAGTTTTCACAGCGTTAAGTTATGAGTTGCGAGGGGTCATTTCCAAGAGCATTCACTATTCATGATGAACTATTACATGTATTGCAGGAATCCATTTATGAGTAATTTTATTACTTGCTCGTATTTATTTGACACATGATTTCAGATGTTTTCAAGGATAAATAATGGTGCATATTCTCTTTTGTTTTGCTCTGTCTGATGCCACTTTTCTCTGTGCCTGCAGGCTGTGAGAGTGACTACTGGGGACCTCATTGCAGTAATCGGTGTCAGTGCCAAAATGGGGCGAAGTGTAACCCCATCACAGGTGCCTGTGTGTGCACTGATGGGTACCAGGGATGGCGTTGTGAAGAGCCCTGTGAGCACGGTTACTATGGCAAGGCATGCCAATTACCCTGCCAGTGTCTCAATGGTGCCACCTGCAACCACGAGACAGGAGAGTGCATCTGCGCACCGGGTTACTCAGGGGCTTTGTGAGTACCAGCATCATATCTATTCCTTTGCAACTTTCTCATTGGCGACTGTGGAAAAGATGTTTTGTGTTTGTCTGAGCGTTCCTCATTGCTGCAAAGAACTGCAGGCGAACGCAAGTTATGCATCCGCGACGTTTGACTCTTGGCTTGTGTGTGATGACAGCTGTGGCGAGCGATGCCCCTCCGGTAGTCACGGGCCTCATTGTGAGCAGCGCTGCCCCTGTCAGAACGGAGGAACGTGCCACCACATCACCGGAGATTGTTCCTGCCCTGCCGGGTGGACGGTAGGTCACAGGAGTGAAGGTGTGAAGGCAATGAGGAGGAAAGGCCTGAGGGAAGAGAGTGGTGGAATATTGTTGGTGTTCTGGAAGAAACGTTTATATCTTTACAGCAGAGACTGACATGTTGAGAATCTTGATCAATATGCTGCGTTCAATTATAAATGAGAACATGGGATTCTGGACTCCCTGCTGGAAAAAAATGGAGTTCCTACCAGGGAGTTTGTGCATGTTTTCTTAAACGCCTTTTCACGAGTAATGTGGAATGAGCATGGCCACCCACGGTCAACCATATTGAGTGTTACTTTAGGGACGTCCCCTTGTCCTAGTGCTTTAATGCAACGTTGATTCCAGCTGTCTGTCTCTAATGTGAAACTATGAATAAAGGAAATAAAGCAAAAACAAAATCTTTAAATAGCTTTGTATTCAGCGCTGCCTGCTTTTGATTTTTGAAATTCCTTTAAATAAGAGGTGGAAGATAAGGATAAAACATACTCATTATTCCAGCATTTCTATATCATGATATAACGCTCTGGAAATTCAGCTAAAAGTTCAGCATCTGAAATAACCAGATATGAATGTTAGTTTTTGGATAATCTAGTGAGTACCTGACAAATTTAGGTACTTCATCACATTTTTTCAAAACATTTCCAAATCCAGATTTGCTTTGAAGCCTTTCTGGTCACTGATTTGCAACACTTAATCAAAGATTTTAAAGAACAAATAACACAATATAAACAGTGTGATAAAATCTGTGTCCATGCCACCGTGGCGTGGAGGTTGGTAATCAGCAACCACTTTGAACTTCCCTTCTGAAAATAAACTGGGCTTTCTAAGGATAATATGTGAAAGTGGTTTTGAGTAGTGTTGTCAGTTTAGATTATTTTTGGAATCTAGCACCATCTTTACTTTCTAAGCAGGAGGTAGGGCAAGTATCAGGAACATAAATAGTAAGGTCTAAATTATACAAACATCAATAAAACAAAAGTGTGAGAGCTTCGTCTTGGGGATTTCAGGGCTCGCGACGTGTTGTCGTGATCAATGTATCTCATGTGGTTCATTGCTGGCTGTTTTTCAAAGGGTTCGGTTTGCGCCCAGCCGTGCCCTCTTGGCAAGTACGGCATCAACTGCAGCAAGGACTGTTCGTGTCGTAATGGCGGACTGTGCGACCACGTCACGGGGCAGTGCCAGTGCGCAGCTGGCTTCAGTGGACGCAGGTACGCAGCCCTGGCAGACAGTCTGTTCACTTATTATGCACAAAAGCCTTTTTGGGAAGTAGCAAACTTTTGTACTCCTACTTTGAAAATAGGTCAGACAATGGCATGATTTATTGATATTAGTGTTTAATGCAAAGGGATGGAGAGAGTTACGCATTAAAAAGTCAATCATTGACCTATTCTCTTTGTTGACATCCAAATGAGGCACAAACCTGGCTGTTCTTTTTAAAAGAGAGAGGAAATGCTAAGAGATAAATCTCACGCTCGAGAGAAGTGAGCATTTATAAATGCCCATTAGTTCATTTGAAGGTGGATTGGAAGCTTTTAATAGAAGTGTTTATGTTTAATTAATCTTGTACTTCATGCTGGCCAGCAAAGTTTCATGTCTTCAGCCTTCATCCTCCTCCACTCTCAGCCTGTCCATTGATCTCACCATGGGCTACATGCTGTTTGGATTCTGCTCATTAATTATAAGTAATGGGCTTATATTAAGGTCTCATTGAAATCCACAGATCTTTTTAGTTCCCCGTGCCTGCCAGAGCAGCCCAGAGCAGCCTGGGTTTATTAGTTCAGCTCAAGCAATTGTCTTTTGGATGGAAACACTTCCTCGACAAGACCTTTCCTTTACTTTATTATTTTGCAAAATTGCCCTCATTCATTTTGTCAGTGGCAGGTGAATTAACCTGCCAGGAATAATCTGAGATTGTGTTAGCCGCCACCCTCTGCTGTCTAGTATAATAATACCAATGTCCCCTGATAAAACTAAAGCTGGGGTAATTTAAACATGAAACATAACTCGCCCATTTTATAATGTAATTGAGCTATTTGTACTAGCTTTGTTAGACTCTCGAGATTGATTCTCCACCAGGATTGTATAGTTAAGTCAGTACATCTAAGTAAAAAAAAAAAAAACGCTTTCTGATCGGCCTCAGTGCTTCATGTGGAGAAACTCCTCAGCAATTGTAATTTCTGTGGTTGATGGCTATTACTAAGTCTGGTCCAACCCCTGCAGAGACACTGACATGCTGACTGCTGACAGCAGGGGGTCTGCTTTTAGGGCTTCTCTGTCATGTACCCGTTGAAATTTTGCCATGTCAGCTTTGGATTTGTGACATTATTTTCAAATTAAATATTCATTATGTAAATGATGAAATATAAAAATGTCTATTAATAATATGAGATTTTTACTATATTACGGTAGCTGAAAAGTTTTACTCCAAACTGGAATAGCGTGTTTCCTGCTCACAGTTTAAGTTATTACTATTCATCCTAAATACTACTTCCTTTTGGAGTTTTTGGAACAATGAGAGAATTTCTGTTAGGATAGGCATAATGAATATGTAGTATTTTCAATAATATTCCAGCAGTAGATGAAGGAGGAAATAACGCCCTAATTAATATGAAATTGAATTATCATTAGTTTTCATCATGCAATTGAAGAATAATAAAATATATACCTTTTTTGTCCAACTACTATTATTCTCTTTGATGAATAATTCGTAATTTTATTTGTTCTTTGTTAAATGTACAAATGTCCAGTAACTATAAACTAAGTTATTCAATTTATTATGGTGGAAAAGAGACACACATTGAGAAGCACATTTTGAGAATTTGCTTTATAATGACAGTCAATCTGTTTTATTGATTGCTGTCATCTAATTTATGAATTGACTAATTGTTTCTGCTCTAATGTTTTCAGTGTGTCACGTGTGCAGAGCTGCTTTGACCTTTTTAAAATTTTAATTTTATGTTACTGTGATAATTTTTCTTTATGTACTTGACATATTAAAGCATCCATCTAACAGACACTGTAATCTGTCCTCCAGGTGTCAGGATGACTGTCCTGTGGGCAGCTTTGGTCCACAGTGTAACCAGAGGTGTGAGTGTCAGAATGGAGCCAAGTGTCACCACATCAATGGAGCCTGCCTGTGTGAAACTGGGTTTAAAGGCCCTAATTGCCAAGAGAGATTTTGTCCCACAGGCCTCTATGGCCTCATCTGTGACAAGTACTGCCCCTGTAATACCACCAACACCGTGAGGTAAGTGAGACATCAGTGCAATGCCACACACAGCTCCACTCTGCCCTGAAGTGAAGCGCCCTCTAGCTCCTTATGAATAAAGACTTCTCCAACCCAATTTTGCTTCATCTCAGCTCTAAGCCAGCTCTCATTCTGAAGTCTGGACACCTCTTAGCCATGTCATCCAGTTAGCTTTTAATCGCGACCTTTGCTTCATTCATAATTTCTCAGCAGCATTCATAGTTAATGCAATGTTAATGCTCTGATTCCGGCTGGAGTTGGGCACCGACCATAGAAGTCATTACAGAACGAAGGAGAAAAGGGACACCTCATCTATCTGAAACAAGCACGTAGACACATAGACGGATGAATTGCTGTTGGCGCAGACTTCACACTTTGACCCTGCTCACGGATGAAGTGTTGATACTCTCAGAGCTGAAACTTCGCCTCACTCTTTTTCTGCCTGTTGTTGTCCCATCCTTCTTTCTCATTATGTTGTAGCTGCCACCCGCTTTCTGGTGAATGCACCTGCTCTGCAGGATGGACAGGGCTGTACTGTAATGAGACCTGCCCACCTGGATACTATGGAGAGGGATGCATGCTGCCCTGCAGCTGTACCAACGGAGCTGACTGCCATCCTGTCACAGGTGCCTGTATATGTGCCCCCGGGTTCATGGTGAGTACCCTCACAGCCTTTTAATTGTACATAAGTCAGTTCCTGCTTTAATGGTAATGCTTTGTTATTATTTTAGATGTTATGTATTGTATTGTTATTTATTTGATTTTTATTTGACCTTTACTTGGTGCCATGACATCCATATCTTCATTTGGAGAGAGACAACATGCCAAAATACCAGCAAAATTATGTTACACAAGTCACCACAGGGCCAACATTCACTGAAGGAAGATTAATAAGGAAAGGAGAAAGAAAAGGAAAAGAGGAAAAATCATTCGAAAAATGTCTTCAGCTTGTGTTTAAAATAGTCTAACGTGTTGCCACTTTGCTCTCTGTTTTGATTTAATCACTGCTGTGAATATGAGATGTCAACTTGTAATAATTGAATTGGTTGCACAAATATTTTATAAAACTTCCATATGTTAATTGTCACTGTAACCTTGCTTCCTGCATCATTTGTTATACTAAATCTGTAGTTACTTTAAATAATAATGATAAAAGCAGCTCTGTGGAATCAGTACAGTGTTTATAATATAACTGACACCACATGCTGTAAAGTAGTTCATCCTTCCGGTATATGAGCTTAACTTGTGAAGGTTGTTGCTCTGATTTATATTTCATGTTATTTGTGGCTGTAGTAAAATGTTTACGTCATTGTGGTCGTAATGTTCTGGAAGTGATCCCAGTATTACTTTAGAGGCTTTTTGTACACAGGCAGGCAGAAGCAAGGTGAGGCATTTTATTATTGCCTTATTACGGATGTGCCCTATTGCACCACGAGAAATTCCTTGCTAAATGATTCATTTTCTGGTGCAGGCCTTTGCCGACATTAATCAGTCATGTGTATTTTACAAATACAGCCTTTACTTGTAGCTTCAGAGAGACAACTGGAGAGCAACCTTAGATCTATATTCTGAGACCAATTGTGAGAAAATTGAATCTTTGACCTATAGGCTTTTCCGTTTTAGTTGTTTTTGTGCAGCCATATTGTCCCCTTTTACAACTGTCAAATTAGCTGAGTAACTTCAATCAGTTTTCCCATTGTATTTCTTGTCTTGCAATCTGAAAGTACAGAGCAACAGAGACCGAGAGGGTACATTTCTGCCAACATTACATTTCAGTGGAAATTGCCTGTGTCTTACAGCGGGCCACTGTGGTGAATTGAGCTACCGAGCGGGGCCGCAGACTGTGTCTTAATTTGCTCCACCTGTTCTCTTTGGCGGCTGCTGGGAAGGGCTGCCAGATCCATTAAACAGACCTAGAGGGCAGGAGCTGGATAGAAAAGGAGGCAGTCAGATGGGAACAGACACACCTCATATGGAGGATTGGTGTGTTTGTGTGTGTGCAGAAGGTGTATGTGTGTGTGTCAGAGGGGGGAGACTCGTGGTTGATTTTTAATACTTTAACAAAGCTGCTGCTGCGCAAACAACACAGATGGTTTGTTACAAAGGTAGAGCTGTGATCGTGGCTCTCACCTGGCTCTGTAAGTGTGGAACTTTTTTGTCACATGCATGGCACATCATCATTATCACACAGTGGGGCTTTTAAAATGTGGTTGATGATGGCGTTGGGGCTATGATTGCTGCTGAAGTCACTTCCCCGGGGGATAGCTGATAGCACTAAGCCTCCCTGCTGCATCTTTGTTCTCGAGTCCCATCAGGGGGCAAACCAAGCAAAGTGTTGGAGCTGACTGAGCTCCAGCACGCTTGATTTAGCTCTAGTAATTGGACATGCTCTTTTTGACTGGGACAAAGTGATTACATGTTACCTGTTCAGGCATTGTCCCTTGCAGCATGTACTCACAGAAACATTTATCCCTGATGTCTACAAATTCTACAGATTTTGTTGATACTGTTGCATCTGTACACATTAGGAATGGATTGCAGTCAGCCTTTGTAGGTGGTGAAAACAAATCATGTTGCTATCTCTCAGGGCTTTCTAGCCTCATCAAAAAGGTTCAGAGGTTCATTTTCTGTCTTGCTGCATGAATTTTAAACTGCAGTCACTCATCCTGCAGTTAGATGAACTGTTAAGGAGTGAGACTGATTGGTAATTAGTGGTGCCATTTGCATCAAGTCTCAATGGGTTCCAGGCTGATCAATGTTGTGTTAGCGAGAGGCTGTCTGAAAAAAATGCTCTCCAATTACATTAAGATACTAATAGGTATGAATTTAGTGCCTTGGCCAAGGACGACCTGGCTGCCTCTCACTGTCTCAGGTCGGCTTGCTGCCTCTGGCTGTATAGTTATGTAAGGTCCTGCCGCTCTCGTGCAATGGACTGACAGCCCGTGTATTAATAATGATTCTCCACATACAGACTTCTATCCTTCGCAGCTCAGAAGGAATATGAATCAGTCAACTAATGAGAGAGCTGCCTTTCCCCTCTTGAGAGCAGACCAACCACTGGTCTCTCCGCCATGAGGGTGAAACCAAGTGGAATCCGACGCAGCCATGGATGCAGCAAAATCCATGTGGTCATTTGTGGCTGCATGACGTTTTATCCATGAGTCCAGTCACCAGTAAATTGCCTGTGCTCTGAAGACAGGCTGAAACTCCCCACCCCCTCGCCTCCAGCCCCCCTGGCTGGTCGAACTTCTCTCCGCACTTAACAACTGTAACTGAACTGCTATTGTTAGCAGTCTTGAAGCTGTCATTTCCAGTAGAACAAAGGTTATTGCAACTGATTGATAAAAATTTCATTCACAGACAGCCGCTTTTATGTGGTGTACGGGGAGGAGAGATGTTTCAAGATGTGTGTTCTGCCCCTGGCGTCCACTGGCACATCTCCTCCTGCCTCCTGTTTAAACTGAGTTCAAAATGATAATGAGAGCGGTGAGCAGCCAGCAGTCCCCCAGTGCTCTGGTGAGCCACTCAGGACTCCTCTGGGCCACTAATTGGAACTCTAAATCATTGTGTCACCTGTCACTCAAGGCAGGGTTTGGGAAGGAGGATATGGGAATCCATTGACTGGCTGTGATCTTCAGCTTAGGGAGGGACGAGATGAGTGGAAGTGGGCTGTGCTCAGCTTTTAAAGCAGAGAAATTCTAATGACAGCAGGCTGCAGAGGACAGGGAAGGAGTTCTCCATGTCCTTTATCTGATAGTTCGCTCTACAGCAATGGTGAGGGACTTACTGGGCTGTGTGAGCATGGCTGCCCATCTCCCTTTGCTCTGCTCATTAATAACAGAGACTTAATTGAGAGTCTGCTGCAGTCTCTGGGATCCTGACATTTCCCTGTCCACCCAGTTCACCACAGAGTTTATTTGTTTGGGTTTTGAATTAACTCCCCTCTCTCCCTCCTTTGGTTTTGTCATTCTTAGTACTGCTAACTCCCGTTGCTGGCCTGAGGAGGCTGTAGACAGCCATGTGCTTCCTCTGATACACATGGTGTCACCAGCTGCTTCGACAAACAACTTCATCAGGAGGCTCACGATACTCTCCTCGGATCCAACTAACTCATTTGCGCAGGCATCGCAGCCAACCAGTAGGAGTTGCTAATTATGGGACCCGGCCATGATCCTCAAACAGTCATGTCCTTTTGGATGTAGCGACAAAGTGGAGAATTGAACTTCGGTCTTCGAGGTGGTGGGCGAGACTTTAGAGCGCTGCATCACTGAACCCTGGAATTGAATCGCTCTTGGGGGTCCTACTATCTTGTGTCGACAAAATCCCTGCATCACCTTGCAGTTTATAGTTTCTTCGATATGTCTTCCAACAGGCATTTCACCAAGGAAGAACCACAACATGTGTTTATTTGTAAAAAAGGATTGTATTAATGAACTAAAAATAGTTGGATATGAATCAGGGAAGAGTCTGGATTTTCTGGCTTGGAGTGCGGCCAGTCCTTCCATTGATGAAAGTGGAAACCTCCCGTGAGACTAACCTAAATGGAGGAAGAGAGGGAAAAATGGGTTGGAGCATGGTGGCTCGGAGTAAGCACTGTAATTATATTAATAATAATAATTGCAGGCAGGGAGTTGATCGTTTGGGGGGGATCAAGTGTGGTCCTCCCTCTTGAACTTACTATCATAATCTATTCAGTTTTATAGTTGCTTTGCTCCTCATTCTGTATTCAGATACAGCTTGACTGGTCTAAATAAACAGTTCAGCAAGCTAAGGAGAAAGTGCAGTGAACCGTCCCCGTCTTTCTGTCTGTGTCTGTTCAGACTATAGTATTCCTGTTTAAGGTCTGCCACAGTCAGCATTTATTGCCTCGCTGATTCTTTGCCTCATGACTTTGCATTATTTGTACCCCAGGGTGAGGACTGTGCCACAGTGTGTCCTGCTGGTCTATATGGACCGAGCTGCATGTCCACCTGCTCCTGCCATAATCACGCCTCCTGCTCTCCGGTCGACGGCTCCTGTATCTGCAGGGAAGGTATTGTGTAATTGACTCGTGGTAAAGGTTCAGTGCAACTCCTGAGCTTTATGAGATATTACTACTTTGACTGTACTGTATGCTTTATGATCTGACAAGTCAGATTCTCGCATGGACGAACAACAATTGCAGACTTTCAAACTGTACTTATGGTCTGAATCCTCTTGCATTCTGTGCTTGAGTGTAAGACTAAAAACATGAAGCAGGTTTTTTCTAAATACAGACTGTATTTACACACAGCTGCCAGATGACCTCTGCCCTTCATCTATTCTCTGCTTGTCATGTCTGATTTTCTTTTTAATCAATGGCACATAATATAAGCTATTCTCAGTTTGTGCCATGAGTGTGTCATTATCATGCATTGTGTTTATGTGTGATTCTACTTGAGACCACCATAACAGGTTATTGTTCTGACATTGTCCTGAAGAGGTGAAACTTTCCTGTGTTTTAAAAAAAAAGAAGCAAAAATTAAAGACAATACAACCAGAAGGTCTGTGTTAAAGAACCAACCATGAACTGCATTGACCCTGGTTCGCATGTTGGAACCATGAACCATGAACTGTGCAAAATCTTGTGCTAATCCATCTAGTACATGTTGAAATATTTCACTGGATAAGTGAAAACTTTGGCAGAGTGGCAGAAAAATAATGGGATGACCAAATTCAGTAGGATTTATCCTCTGTGGAACTCATGTAGTGGTTAAGATATTTTAGTCTAGACCAAAGTGGAGGACCAATCGACAAAAAAACTGCATCTTTTTTTACCCTCAGATTTGTTTTGAGGTTTTAAAACCCAGGTTTACAATATAGCTGTATCCACAATACTTAGTGTGCATCCATGTTCAGTGTGTCTCTGCTCTGTTGTGCCCCAGGCTGGCAGGGTGTGGACTGCTCCATCCTCTGTTCCAGTGGCACATGGGGTCTGGGCTGTAATCAGACGTGCTTATGTACCAATGGAGCTGCATGTGACCCCATAGATGGCATCTGTACGTGCTCTCCAGGATGGAGGGGGGAGCACTGCGACGAGTCCTGCCCTGTAAGTCTGTCTTCTCACTCAGAGGGGGCGTTGCAAAGAGTCCTTAGGCTCTTGAACCTTTTAGAGCAAAAACAAGTTGTAGTGTCTCATTGTGTCCACTTGTAGGTATAACAGTGTTTTTATCATTGTCAGGATGGCACCTATGGCCTGGAGTGTCGTGAGCGCTGTGACTGTAGCCACGCTGATGGCTGCGATCCAGTAAGTGGCTACTGCCGCTGCTACCCCGGCTGGACAGGTCAGTAGTGTTTTCATAACCAGAGAGGACGTTAGAGGAAGAAGTCACCTCTGTGATCTAAACTGTATTTCTTTATCCTCATCCACTGAAAATCAAAGACATCAAATGCTAGTCAGTGGTACTTATTTGCCAAATTAGGAATATATGCCGGAGCATTCATGGTTTGTGTTTTACAGTTATGTTTACAGAATGTCTAAGCAGTGTTTTGTTAATTAAATGTTCAATTTGTTTTGCCACCGAGCCGGCGGGGTATGTGAATGAGAAATTTTGTGTGTAAATTAATTCTCTTGGCTGACACACTGGATACTGGTATGCACTGATGCTTATATTGCATCCATTACTGGTTATACGCAATGTCTGAAGTGATTCACCGGATAAATATTTGGAGGCAGAATCAAATAGTTGGCCCAGAATTCTCTGAGATTTAACATAGACTATGACTAGACTATTTTTTTTTACTTTTGGCTCTGTGAATTATTTAAAGTTTCAGGTTGTTGTGAAATCTGACTGAACCAACTGCCATGTTTATCCATCGAAAGATTCACTCTGCCTTCGTCATCTTAGGCTCCCCGTTTGAACTCTCATCCCCCCCCCCAGATCCCAGTTCTTAGTTTTGCATGAACATATGTCTGCTCTTTGTTTCTTGTCATTTCAAACATTTGCTTACAGGGAAAGAGGTGGAGGTAGGGAAGTGTGAATGTCACAGCAAGGGTGAGGATCATTATGCTCAAAAATGAAGCGTCGCATCTGAATGTCAAATGCAGGGGGCTAGCTGAGGACCTAGTCTCTGAGCTTGGGTGGAGAGGTGCAGTCAGGGAGGGAATAGATTCAGCAGGAAAGGTCAAGCCTGTGAGCTCTCAGCAGCCCACTCCATTCAGCCTCCTGAGCTTAGGGCATTTATTCTGGGAAACAATGTGGGTTTTATTATCTGCAAGAACGGAGGCAGCAAAACGGGTCTCTCATGCTCTGAATCCTGCACAGGTCGGGACCATCTGTCAGCCTTAATTGAGTCACCGGGGTGCAGGGCTGGGGGCGACGTGCAGCCCAGTGGGCCGGACAAACACACATACATACATACTTGAATCGGGGAGGCTTTTCAATGGGCTCTCTGAAGGAAAGAGCACCCAGAGAGAGGAAGATGTGGGATTTGTCACAGGACTAAGTCAGGGGTGGAATAAAATGGCTATTTACAGAAACACTGGAGCTATTTATTGCTGTAAACACTGTCATATCACTGTGTATGCTAACGCGTAGAGTTGATATTGCGTCCTACTTTGTGGTCAACTTGCTGTTTGTTTTATTGTGGGTCTCGAGTTAACTGTTAAGAAGCTTGACTCCAGCAGTGCGTGCATGTAAGTGGCTAAGTCGTCTTTGACCCGCACAGTTGTTGCTGAACTGTCGTAAGCCTGACATCAGCCAAGATTTAAAAGAGAGCCGCGAGTAGATACTTGATGCGATGGCCTCGTGCTAGTCCATGTTAAAAAGGACTTCACCTTTTATTTCTGAAGACGTTCCGTGTCGTAGAGCAGGTAATGCTAGTGTGTGTTTACATGCACTGAGAGAGAGACGTTTGCTTTGCTTTGCTCGCTCTGTACAAATTGGATAGTTGGACCTCTGGCACTTCTCAGTGAAAAGCCTCCTTTGAAGAGACTTCAGTTCTGGCTTCTCTCACTCTTTCTTCTTCTCCCTCACTAGGCATCCAAAGCCCCTCTGTTTGCCACCATTAGACTGAAAAGTGTGATGCTCTGCCCGCATTCATTTTCTGACAGTAAAGGCAGTCACAGTTTTTTCTGCCTGGCCTAGCAGAACCTCAAACACACTTGCACAAGCCTTGCCCTCCTTTTGATGTCCATGGCCGGGCTTCTGACTAAATCACTGCTACCGTGCCCCCTCCTCATCAGCACTAACATTTCCTCTCTTTTACTCCTCCATTGCAGCCCTAAGGCGCCCTGGTTGCTGTATAACATTAGTCCCCAGAGTTTAGTCCAGGTTTAATTCAAAGGTACTGCACTAATGCTGCTTTAATGGCCACACCATTCTCAGATATTCTCACTCAAAGGAAATTTCAAATGAGTCTTCGAACTAAGGGCTGGCGCATGAAAGGTTGCAGAGTTCGTGTGTGTGAATATGTGACTTGAACTGTGTGTATGTGCCTGCGTGTTTGCAGCGATATATTTTATTTTATGAACTTACGAATATGTGCAGTACATGTGATTTTGCCCCCTTAGTTTTTTTGAGGGCGTGGGTATCGCTGAGAGAAAACGTGCCGCTTCGACGGATGTGCTAATGCATTCGTGTGCACAGCGAGAGAGCCCTGTATGGATGCAGTGTTTTGCGTTTGTTGGCTGGAGCCATGCCAAACACACAGTGACACTTCCAGACTGTGCACTTGTAGCCTGAGTACTTCCCTTCGGCTCTGTACGCTACCCCAGCTCTGCTGAAAGAGAATGGGAGACAAGCTCGGCCTCTCCGGAGACCCAACCCTGTTAATCAACACAGTGCACTGGCAGGGAGCCCCAGTCAGATCAAAAATAAAATACATTTGGAAAGGAGAAACAGAGTCTGGAAGGATGGGCTGAACTAAAAAAAAAAAACACACTCCAAACTGCGGCTTCTTCATTTAGGGCTAAAATCAATGGAGGACCCATGCTGGGTGAATAACCCTCCTCAGATCCACTGTGATCAGCCATTGTGAAGGCTGTCTTTGATGATGTGTTTTTACAGATGGCAGGCTATTTAGAATATTTCAGCATACCGGTCTTTGCCTTCTTAGTGTGCATTCGCTGAATATTTGTCATTGTAATATGCCTGCAGGAATCCACTGTGATAATGTGTGCCCACAAGGCTTCTGGGGACCCAACTGTTCAGTCAGCTGCTCCTGTCAGAACGGAGGATCCTGCTCTCCAGAGGACGGCACATGTGTGTGTGCACCTGGTTACAGAGGGACCTCCTGCAAAAGAAGTGAGTCTCCTTCTCTTCCTCCCAGCCACCGCTCTTTATCTAGTCCTGTAAGAAATAAGGGCACGAGACTGAGAGCGGCGCAGCAACAAACTCCATCTCAGTATTGACCTTGGGTTGATCTTTGAAGAACTGTTGAAGGGTGAGCCAGCTGGGGAGAAGCACTTAGTTGTCGGTCATAACTGATTGAGTGTAAACCATTCATTGGCGCTATCACTTAATCACAGTGTCTGTACCTCTACAGCACTCACACACATAGTCCTCACCCCTCTACCCTGTCCTCAACAACCAACTCACAGTGGGAGACTCACAGTCCTCGCCCAAGGCTCATCAGAGGGCGTGCTCGCTGGGAGTGCGAGCTCTGGTTTCTGAATGGGGTCTGTCTGAGGCCGCTCTCAAGTGATGAGCTCACTGATTGAGAGCGAAATTCACAGTCACAAACCTGTAAACATCAATTTGAGTGAGGGAGTTGAGAGATTAAACAAGCTCTCTGTGTGTATGCCTGTGTGTGTGTGTTTGTGTGTGTGTGTGTGTGAGGAAACGATTACTCCTCCAAATTCAATGTTTACACAGATAATGTTCTCGTCAGGTGAAAACCTCATAACTGCAGTTTTGCTGTTTTTTCCTTTTGAAACTTTAATTGGAGGATTACATGCTTCTCCGGAGGCTGATAAAGGTCTATCACACGTGGTGCTTTAAATGAAATGGAAACCCATGGGGTAAACTTAACATAGCGTGGTTGTCAAACAACAACCAAGGCTGCATTTGTCAGTTCCTTTTTTTGGAAATACCTGATTGTCTCCTGAGAATAGTGATATTGAAGTGGGTATCTTCCTAAATCAGCGGCTACAAAAATAGGGACATAACATGGATTGTTAAGGCTCTCACTGTTCGGAAATGAAAATATGTTTCTCATATAAATTGCAATCTCCACACAGTTAATTCTCTTTGTATAAAATGTTAGTATAATTACCTTTATACCACCTTGTGAATATCTCTTAAAAATCTGCATTCTTTAAATAAAATCCGCATTATTAACACACAGCCTTGTGTTTCCTGACGTTTATACATCATCAAGCTGCTCTCAAGAATTAACATAAAGCAGACTTTCGCTATTCTCTTAACTGTTTTACTATTCCATCTCTGGCAGCAGATGAAATGAGAGTGAATACAATAAAGACAGGCTTTTCTGCTTTCCCCCCCTCCCTTTGCTGTCTCCTCGTCTTTTATGCTTTAATTCTTCCGGCCTTGATTTTTTCTGTACTCCCTTGATCACTCTTGTCATGCCCTGTTTCATTATTATATACCTCTTGTTCCATCCAACGTTGTCGACTGATTCCCTCTCCTCCCCTGCCACGCTCCGCCGGCCGCAGTCTGCTCTCCGGGGTTCTACGGGCACCGCTGCAGCCAGTCGTGTCCGCAGTGTGTGCACAGTACCGGGCCGTGCCATCATGTCACGGGCCACTGTGAGTGCCTGTCTGGCTTCTCTGGCTCTCTGTGCAACCAAGGCAAGTAGCCTTCTGTGTCCCTTTGACCTTTTCCCTGCTGTTTTACTTACTGTCAAGTTCATTCACTGTGAAGTTTTACTCACTGCTACTAGAAAATAGTAAGTACAGTTTACATCTGAAAATGTCCTGGCATTTTGTCTTGACAGGAAATAGAAAAATCTGTATTTAAGTGGTTAGGAAATAATGAGTAAACTATGTGCTGATATCTATAACAACTCATAATATTCTAGGGTTCATTTATGTGTCAAATAAACACCTTCTGTCCCAGCCTTGCATGAGGACATCTGTATGTGTTACAGTCCTTGCTGCTCAGTGGCTCTAATAAGATCAGTGGATGACCTGCTGCCTCTCCCACTGGCAACTTAGCCCTGAAACTTTGAATGGTGGCTATTATCAGTGCACCCCAGACCAAAAAGGAAAAAAAAAAAAAAAAAATCAACCTTCAACAGCATCCTGAATATTGCTGAGAGCCCCCTTTTTTAGACAAAGAATACGTCAAGTAAATGTTTCTGTCCCTCTGCCTTGTTTTTGCTGCATGTAAATTGCTTTTCACCAATGGACAAAGAAACAACACATGAGCTGTTTGTCTTGTTAAATTTAATTTGAAGGCAACCAGGCAAACTTTTTCTTTGAGTGTTGCCTCGAAGATGTTGTTTGAATCACAGAGGAAGATCAGAACAAGGTTTGCAGGCTCTGTCTTACTTCCTTACAGGTTCTTATTTGTTTGGATTTGTTTGATTAGGATGTTGCACTGTTGAAAATTTCAATACATCTGTGTCTTTCTGATCCAAGGTACATTTTACATGGTGAGAGTGAAGTGTTAGAATATTTGTGATTAACATATACAGTGTTAAATCATAAATGTGAAAAAGGAATATAAAATATTACATATATACAGTACATTAAAATATATATAAATTAAATGTTTTATGGTGATATAACCAGTAGTTTTGTTGTATGTCAGGTGTATTGAATTTGTCAGGGCTAAAATGTCAGTGGCAATTTAAAAGGAAGCTTACAAAGAGATTTTTAAAATTCTGGGTATCATGGTCAGTTTTGTGTCCTCACTTTCCATCTATTCAATAGCTTGATTTTTATGAACTCAGCGATTTATGTGACCGAAGGTGTTCGTCTTGTCAGTCATTCCTCACCGGTGCAATAGAAATATGCTCTCAATCACTGTGTTGAGCAAAGACACCTACATATAGATGTAGTGTAGATTTTACTTCTAATAATTTACCTTTTTTAAATAAATTACAGAAACGGCAATGGGGGGGTTTCTAAATTCTCTTTCATGGCTTTGAGCAATGTCTTATAAAATAAAAGTTTAATAGGTTAGCTGAAGGAAGAGAAAAAAGAAAAAAAAAAAACGAGAGCTCGTCCTAATTTGTCGGACTGTAATTACTGGTGAGCAGGCGTTAGGCCACAAGGGAGATGAAGGTGGCCAACAACATACACATTCTCCTCTTGTTGAGCCCCATTGGCGACCTCACTTGTCCTCTGTCCAGCACACAAAGTCCCAGCCTAATGAAGCTCTCGTGGCGTATTGAGGCTTGAATCCCCACAAGCGGCAGTATGGGGGAGTCAACCTCGTGGCCTAATGACAACCTAGGAGCTTGAAAGAGCTCTCAAGAAGAGTGGAAAGCCAGTTGAAATGTAATCATTAAAATCACCCCACATGAAAATGAGTCAGACCCATCTCCTTCACAGCCAGCCACCTTATCTGATATTTCTAACACTGGGCTATTCTCTTTATATGAGACCTTTGATGTATCTGCTGGTGCTGCAGCTCCCTGATCCTGATGGTTAGATACACCTTGGTTCAATTTGTCTCACGGCCCAACAAGAAAACACAATGGAGGTTTCATTGGAAATGACATCTTTTATTGAAGAGTGCCGGAGAGCATTGAAATATTAATTTCATAAAAAATGTATACAGTGGTCTGTGTACATGGTCTATTTTAATTCTGTGGCACATCACTCATTCCACTCTTGTGAGTGGAAATGGGGCAGTTGTGCCACTGGAGGCAGTGATTGACTCCTCCTTTTGTTTAAACAGATCACTTCACTTCATGTCCACTCAAATAGAACAATATCATCCATTAGAGGAATATGTTTACACAACCTTTCACTCAACGAGTTTGTTTGTATAAATGTGCTCACAATAATGTGTCCAAGTTTGGTGTCATAATGTTAATGGATTTTACTAGTCTTTGCATGTCAGTGATAATATGCAGATCAGGGTTGTTTTATAAAATGGTGTGTTTTGTGTTTTGCAGTGTGTCCAAGCGGCAGGTACGGGCGGGCCTGCGCTGAGATCTGCCTCTGTACCAACAATGGCACATGCAACCCCATCGACGGCTCCTGCCAATGCTTCCCTGGTTGGATCGGGGAGGATTGCTCTCAGGGTATGGCTTCTGTCCTTCACCCTTTGATTGATTCGCTTATTTTCTCTGATTTTCTCCTCTCATTGTCTGTCTCCACGCTCACATGTACCTTCATATACATTAATCATTTCCATGACCCTACACATTCCAAGAACTACCCTCAGCCCCAGCCTACGTGGAACAGATAGCTTTCTTAAATGATTGTTGTAATACATTATGCTCTTTGATTTACAGCACTGCAGGCCAAAGATCATTAGCAGAGCTTTGAGCCGTCATGCCGTGGGAAATTGATGGGTGGTTTTTTATCGCATTAACTACTTAAAGTAAAAATAACTTATGATCAGATAGATGTAACATTACCAGTGCTTTACTTTGGCTTATTCAACCTGACACATGCTATATGTCTGCTCATATATAATTATGTGATGGACAGTAAAAATCACACTGGATTTTCTGCAAGGATCTGTGTGAGGAATCTATCATTATTTCTATGTGTGGAGATTATTGCAGCATTTCCTCAAACATATGTGTTATGTGCATGCATAGGACATAAAGTATGTGTGGGAGGGTGTGTGACCATGAGCCTGATTGTGTCTCTGGCGTCTGCAGCCTGTCCCTCTGGGCACTGGGGCCCTGATTGTCTCAACTCGTGTAACTGTCACAACGGAGCCCAGTGCAGTGCCTACGATGGGGAGTGCAGGTGCAGCCCCGGCTGGACTGGACTCTACTGCACACAGCGTGAGTCTCTCCCATGCAGTTAGTAGACACACAGTGTCGTCTACTGGCAGTATAACAGAACTGCAATAGATGCTAAGTAAAACATTTTTTAGGGACAACTGGGCAACTGGATGATAACAGTTTTTCATTTACAGTTTTTTTTTTAAAGAGAGTAACATGAGAATAACGCTAATGGTCACTTCATTAATTTGCTAATTATGCATTCTAGTCATTCACCCAGGGATGGTGCAGATCAACATCAGGCCACTAATTTGAATTCCATTATCTATCACCCAAGGCTTTTACTCAGTCTTTTTTGTGGTGTCATGCTTGTGCTCTTTTGCATGGAAATGCCATTTGTTTTAACTGTTTTTTCCCCCTTTATTTCTATCATAGATTCTTACAATGTCCAGTTGTCTGTTTCTTTATTTTCACCTCTATGTTATATTGGCACCATATCCCGATTTTCTGCTGAAGCAGGAAATGTTTCATTTCCATTCATTCACAATGTCCCTTATTGAGTATGCTGCAGAGACATGGAATGGTATTGATTTTCCCGTTCCCTTGCGATCTGACCTTGACTCTTTAAGTTGTCTAACCCTCTCTTTGTTTTCCCCACCCCTCCCATCCTAACACTTTATACATGTCTGTCCCAGGCTGTCCTTCAGGATTCTACGGCAGGGACTGCTCTGAAGTCTGTCGCTGCCAAAACGGTGCAGACTGTGACCACATCACCGGCCAGTGCGCTTGCCGAACGGGCTTCATTGGGACGAGCTGCGAGCAGAGTTGAGTAGGCCCAACACATTTCAGCTCTGAGTGAAATTACCCTGTGGATGAGTGTGGTTGTGTATATGTGTGTGTGTTCTATAAACACTTTGGCTCTCTCTCTCTAAGTGCTTTAATTTTGATGGATGTAGTAATGGACCTCTCTCCCATGCAGAGTGTCCTGCTGGTACATTTGGATATGGCTGCCAGCAGCTGTGTGAGTGCCTGAACAATGCTACCTGTGACTATGTGACTGGAACATGCTACTGCAGCCCTGGATATAAAGGCATCCGTTGTGATCAAGGTGAGAGGTGATCGGGATGATCGAGGCTCTCCACTGTATCATCACTCAGGCACAGATGTGTACACAGTGTTTAAACAACCCACTTTCTGTGTTTTCTCTGTAGCAGCTCTGATGATGGAGGAGCTAAACCCATACACCAAGATTAGTCCAGCACGAGGCTCGGAGCGCCAGTCTGCGGGGGCCGTCATGGGCATCATCTTTCTCCTCCTCATCATCATGGCCATGCTCAGTCTGTTTGTATGGTACAGACAGAGACAGAGGGACAAGGGGCATGAAATCCAGCCCAGTGTGTCCTACTCACAGGCGATGCACATCACCAACACTGACTATTCTCTGTCTGGTAAGATGTTTCAAAGGCCTCTCAAAATATTTACTTACTGTGGACAAATGCTAATGAGTTGGCAACTTTTTTGATATTATCGTTTATGAAGCAAAAATACCCAACAGTTCCTGTTAGTTACAACCCTAATGTTACATACTCTGTATTTGTCCATCAGTGAGACATTTATTCTGATCAAGCTTCATTTTTCGTGAGCCGAAGCAAGCATACTTGTTTAAATCTGCATATTTATACTTTGAAGATATCAGACAGAAATATTAACACTCCAATGCTTGTTCAGTTTTCAAACCTCTCAACCTGCTCTTTAAACCCTCAGAGTGTGGCAGTACAGTAGCGATGAGGACCAGTGCTGCTGAGGTCAATCAGAGCCAGAACAGCAGCGGCAGCAGTGGCCAGTGCTTCTCCAACCCCAGCTACCACACAGTGGCCCAGTGTAATGTTGTCTCGACCATCTCCAGCAACCTGGATGGCACTCTGACCCTCAAAGTATGGACACTCTCCATTAATACTCACATTCAATTTCCAAGTAACAGACTGCACTAATAAAGCAATGCCGAACTTTCCTTTCACAGTCAAGCACCCTGAAAAACAGAAATGGCTCAGAATGGAGAGCCTACTGCAACCTCAACGATATAGGTCAGTTTGTCTCTCTCTTACCTTGACACACCACACACACACCCTGTATTTTCGGACTTTGTAGACTCGTCGCTTCAAGGGCAAAGACGCATGTGTCGTTAGTACGGTCCTCATAGCCTGGACACAGCCACCCTGCTGTGAATGAAGATGAACCAGTGGTTTCTTGTTAGACATAACCTTTGCTCTGATTTTGATAAGATATGCGGGTGGGACAGAGGAAGCAGTGGTGCAGAGGTGAATAGGGGTCACTGTGAGCTCATTAGTTCTCTTTCACTTCCCCCAGTGGCACATTTTTCTATGATGAACACTGGGTCAGATACTGCACTCTCGGGCTGTGAATTATAGAAAATTAGGCATGACTCAGTAATAGCTTAAATCTCTGGTTCAAATAGCCCCTATTAGCATTTCTAAGCAGTACTGATACTTGGTCTATAACAAATTTGTGAACAGAAATAAGTGTTTATTAATGTATTTGCCGACAACTGTACCTCCTCCTCTAAGTTCTGGGTGTATAAACAGATAACGAATTTCATAGAAAAAGTAGTAGTTGACAAATACTTTACATGAACAAACTCTTAAAATGTCCTTATATGTGCTTACGACTACATTATAGGGTGCTATAAACCATTTTATTTATATTACAGGGGGTTAAAATAAATTGATTATTGATATTATATTGTAACTATAGATATATTTTTGTGGTTTGTGGTTGTGCAAACTGAAATAGGTTGTAAGTACTCCATGGCTGGTATAAAAACTATGCTTGTGTACTGATTGCAGGCTCAGTACTGCAAAGCAACATGCAACAGTGTAAATGTCTATTAATCATTCTTTGTGATCTGCACATCGTCTAGATCTGCACATCTTCATTTTATGTTAAAGCACAAAGCAGATTAATCAGAATGACAAGCCATTCTCAAAAAACTGCACTGAAGACTGATGAAGTCTTAAACAGGCTTATCTTCTCTTCATAATGTGTTGTTGTTTGGCAAATATCCCAATATGACCACAGCTGATTATGTAAGCCTGTAAGCCTTGGGGGAATGTGATAGCAAGCGGGTGAAACATTCAGTAACTCTTCACATTCACATGCCTCCTGTTCTTCTAAAAAAAGACACACTGCATCGTCCCTTAATGAGATACCGTATTCGCCGTCAACCTTCACACATCGGGGGAATTCACATGTGATGTCTGACTTTTATGTTTTGACATTTGTTACAGATGTTCAGCAGGGGGAGACACAGACACAGAGAGGCTCCAGAAAAGGTAAATAATTAATTGCCGTAACAGTGTGTGTGTATGTGCTGTGTGTGTGTGTGTGTGTGTGTGTGTGTGTGTGTGTGTGTGTATGTGCAGACATAGTGCATGTGGAATCCTGTTCAGCTTCACCAGCACCAATATTACAAAATTCTTTTATGCTCAACAGCCCACGTATCAATTTTCCCATTTGGTTTCTATTCCCCTCTGAGACTGCCATTCCTCTGACCCAAAATCCCATATCCTTATATTCTCTGTGATTTATGTGAAAACTCTCTACACTTTGGACAAGATCATGGTGGGCTGAGGTTTTGTTCCAACGGTAATTGCTCTCTGTGGCTCAGTGCCCGATACGTCATTTTGTCTCCCACACTGTGCAGTCGGTGGTGAGTGTGAGGGACCCAGGGGTGTGAAGAGTGGTCTGAAGGAGCTTTGCTGCGGTCTCTAATGAGGCCTCTTATCAGACTGATGAGACTGTTATGGATGAGATGAGCCTTCCACTCTCTCCCCTTTGTACTCTGATTACTATATACCACCATTAGTCACCTGTCAGAGACAAAAGAAGTACAACTTTTTTAGAATGGCAACGATTTTCATTGCCATTCTCCGAGCCTCACCCTGATGTCTATTTAAATTTAAGTGGTAATAACAGAGTCTAGCATTAATACTAAGTATACTCTTATAAGTCCACGACAATTTTATCATCTTTGTTGATGCTGAATATGTCCTTGTCTCGCGGCTACTGCAGATTACATCAAGGGCTCCATGTGCAGCAACAGCTCCTGCTCCCTCAATAGTGAGAATCCATACGCCACCATTAGAGACCCTCCAGGGCTGGCTTGCAAGCACACAGAGAACAGCTATGTGGAGATGAAGTCCCCCTCCCACCGTGAAGTGCCCTTTGGAGGCACTGCCACCCTCCTGGGCAGTGCGAGCAGGAATGTCTATGATGTTGGTGAGTGCGTTGTTGCTCTGGTGTGTGGAGCTCAGCAGGGTCCTGCAGCTTATGGCCTCCGGTCATGTCCCCCGCTGTGAGCCTGTATAGACTTTGTAAGCCTTGATGAGGGGAAATGTGAGCTGCCTCTCTATTGCATGCACCTGTCCTTTCTCTTTTATCCTCAACCTGTGCCTGCTCCTCTTCATCCTCAGTCTTTCTCATGTACCTCTCCTACTTCTCTCCTTCCCTCTTTTCCCAAACTGCCACAGAGCCAACAGTGAGCGTTCTGCAGGGACCCAATGGAATGGCCACCGGCTTCTCCCAGAGCCCCTATGACCTTCCCCGCAGCAGCCACATCCCCAGCCACTATGACATACTGCCCATGCGCCACAGCCCCACACACACACCACCGCCACCCCCAGAAAGCCCCAGCTCCCTGCTCTAGAGGGCACACCCTCCGCCCAGCTCTGACAGCGTGTCGGAAACGTTCAGCCAACTCTCGACCGACGGCCCTCCCTCTGTCTCCGAGCGTGTTCAATTAGATACTGAGATGTTGAGATGGAGGGACAACCACAGCTCTTCTGGACCCTGCTCTCTTTGGCCCCCTCACTGACACTCTTTCTGTGGCCCTGAAGGAAGGAGGGGGTAGGAAAGAGTGTCCCACACACCAGCGACCATTCACCCATTTTATTTTCTTACAGAACTGATCACTCAAACTGCTGCCCGGCCTCTTTATGGACCTCCTGAAGTGGAACGTAGTGGTTCCAAACAGCGCTAAGGGCAGCATACAGGGATTGGGTGGACAGATCATTTACAGGGAGAGAGAGCTATCCTCAAGCTCATTTTTAGCCCATGATATAGGTTTACTATTCAAGGGCAGTCAAGTGTTTATAATGTCCCCTAAACAGAAGTGATTTTCTCCACAGGAAGGAAGCTATAGCAACCTTGACCATTTCAAGCAGGCGAAGATTTAAGACAAACAGACATCAGAGTTTATGAATTGTCACTGTGTGCAGCCGCAGCAGATCAGCTGGCATGGAGTGATGATGATCATCTACTCTGAGGTGAAGAAAAGTCAAGTAGTAGAGAACTCTCTCTTCTAAATGGGAAACAGGGAAACCCGGCTGAGAGCGAAACAAGTCTGATAAAGCATGGATAAACAGTAAAATATTTGTAATGGTCCTGTTCTCCAGTAATGATCACTCACTCAATACTGAGGTGATCCCTGTCTGTAACTCAAGAGCTTCTGTTAAGTTGCAGTGTAAATGAGGCCCTGTGTGTCTGGAGACACATTCAGGCCACCAGTTTCCATGCATTATCCCATTAATAAGAGATACACACATACAGTAGGTCTCACGTTTGGATTTTTCCCCACATTGACAAAGTGATCAGATCTTGTGTTGTTTTCTATGTAAAAGCTTTTTTTTTTCTTGCAAATGTCTTAGTTTACATTTTTGAAATAATGGGTGTTAAGAGGGGATTGCTTTGACCTTTTATGTTTTGTATTTATAAAGCTAATTGCTTTATTTAATAATTTATATTAGTGATGGTGAATTTTTATCAATGTGACACTAGAATTTTAAAAAAAGATGAGCATGATCAGATAATGAATACCCACTGATGTAGATAACACACACTTTATCTTCTTGTGAGATGATCAGTGTCATTTTGTGAAGCGTTTTTTGAAGTTATTTAAGATGTCCTTTCTCTCTCTCTCTCTCTCTGTCAGAGTGTAAATTGAAAATAAGGTTTCATCTGACCAATTCAAGACCCACAAATACCCTGTGCAGTATTTACAAAGGGAACCATGTGTAAAAAGTCCAATTCTAAAATATTTTATGTTTGTATCAGGCTAATTAACTTATTTATATATTGAACTGAATTTATTCATTCACTATGTGAATTCCATTTCACCCTCTGTAGAAGCAATAACATGTTGACAATCGATGCCCAGACAGCGTTTCATTAGTGCTGGACATTATGCCATCTTTGACCAGTGTGGTGACAGTGGATCATATTTTATGTGACTTTTTTTTCCTCTGAAGAAGGTTTTTTTTTCCAGTTGCTGTCATATCAATGCTGCTTGTTGTTTTGGTACTTAAGTTTCGAATTAAAAGCCTATTCTGCCATCAGAAACCCGTTTCAGTCAGGTTAATACCCAGCAGATGTCTTTTCATGACAAGTGTTTGACAGAACATGTCTCTCTTCATCTGCATCTCTGAATATTGAAATGTCATGAAAATGAATGTTGACAAGACTTTTTGATACTGATGAATGAAGGATTCTACTCTGACAAATAAGACATGCTATTCAAGTCTGTGACTGGGTGTTTACTATTTCTGGCATATTTATGCCTGATTACAAGTGTCAAAATATTGTCCAGAGTCTATGGGTGGCCACACATAATGCTTGTTAAACATCTTCCAGATTCATGAATAGGAATATTTTGTCAAAGTTTATCAAATGTTGAATAGTCTGTCTGAGAACTGACAACTAGAATTTAGATTCACATGTGTAGGCTTCACAGTTTTGTAGAACAGCATTTTATTGTTTTAAAGGTTAATGAAGATCTGAGATTTTATTTTTTGCACCGTTGTTATATACAAACTATGATATGATTAATATAATGCACTGCATTTTACACAACTACCCAACAGTATATAAAGTAGTTAAAATGATCTCTATGATCTCTTGACCAGCTACAACATTAAAAAGCTTCGCACATGATATTGCATCAATCAAATTGATTCAAGTACATAAAACTATATCATGTGCTATATGTCCTCCATAATGATCTATTACAGTTTGAGCTGATAATGCATTAGTATTTCTGCTATTACTTCATGGATCTGAATTCTATTTCCACAACTACACAGTCAACACCGTCAATGTTAGCTGTGGTGAGCCCAGTGAACCCAGCCAGACCAGGACCAAGCACAGACTGACAGAGGCCAGTTTGGGGAAATACAGTCCCAAGGTGATTTACAGCAGGTCCAACCAGGACTCTGACTCTGGGGATGATGAAGACATGGCAGGTTCAGGAGAGGCAGGAGAGGTGCAAGAGGGAGGTCTGGCACCAGTCAGCGCCCCCCTCTGGAGGCCAGAGTAGTGTCAGCACAAACATGAATTTTGGGAGTGTTAAATGACTCTTGAATTTTCCTACACACCTGTCCAACAGGTGTGAATTAGACAACACTTAATTTCATTTTCAGCAATTTTTAATACTGTTAATAAATTAAATGAATTAGATTCTGAAAAAATATAAAATTATTAACCACATAGAAAATGTATGATACAAACAAATTGTATTTTAACAGGCACCCTATGTTGTCTAAAATCCAAAAAAAACCCAATTTGCTTTCAGTGTATTGTTAAGACTGAACTATGCCTGATGCATAAATAAACATAGTGGAATTATGGGTAATTATTAAGACAGTTATCTTTACCTAAATGGGGTGACTGTCATATTATGGGAGCTGTGAGAAGTTGCAGTGAACCAGCTCACCACAGCAGAGCAGCTCTGGCTGCTCCTTTGTACTTAGAGGCAGGTTTCCCATGTCCCACAGATGATGGACACGCTGCCCTGCTGACAGCCAACAAGGCCTGAGTGATGCCCCGGTGAAAGGAAACGCAGCCAGTAAGTCAAGAAGCTAATGGACCAAATACAACTGAGCACTTCAGCGAGAGCTAGAAAGAAGGAGAAGCATGAAAAGACGAGGTCAGGCTGCAGTGAGGTGAGCACCCTGGAGAGATTTTGATTTTGCAGCTTGTTGAATATCCTCTCAACAGAGAAATAATTTATGGGATTTCTTACAGCTCAGACAGGGCAGAGTTAAAGATAGCATCAACACAGAGACTTTATTTAACTTATTATAGATGGCGGGTTGAGAGCAGGGCAGACACTGAAGGGTGAAAAGTTCAAGCTGTGTGAAAATCAAAATGCCTCACAGCACGACATGCTAGTAAAAAGGTGCTGTTCAAATGCAGGTGTGATTGCAGCTGCTGGGAGATGGTGCTGCCTTTCTGTGGCAGAATAAGGAACAGTTTTTGATTTCCTGACTCATTGCTCTGCCCTTCTGAACCAATGTGGATTAGGTTTTAATGCAAAGATTACTAACTATTGAATATGTCATTGTAAAGTTGTATTTCCCTCCTCTGCTCCAGTGATTGGTAAAGTCTCTTTTCCACACACACCCACATCTTTCCACACCTGCACTGCATCAGTTCTAATTTAGCAGAATCAACTGCCTCAGAGAAAGTCATTTGTTTTTTTTATCTTAACATTTACAATATAAAAAACACATTCATACTCCACTCAGATTCCAGCTATCAAGTTTTTTGGGGTACAAGTACAACGTGAGATATAAGTTATTGTTTTTATTTAGCCCATATGGAAACTCTTATTTACATGTATGAAGCACATTTCATTAACTCCATGTGACTTCTATTAAAATGCATAAAGCAGAGGAATATACAGAAGAATATAATCAATAAAATTAAAACAACATAACAAACAAGAAAACATACAACAACAAATCTACATCTGCAAGCTAAATATCAATACACCTTCATTATCCTTTCTTTTAATTCACAAGTGAGTAACAAAAACAAATATCTACCCAAGAAACAGCAACATTAGTGAGAAGAGTAGTTTGTTTACTTGGATTCAACATTTTCCAAACAAGACCCAGCAGACGTTCATGTAAAAATGCTCTTCGATGCATTCATACTGCACAGGAGCAACACATTGAATAAATTAACCTGGACAATGTTTAAATTTAAAGTCTCTAGGCTGATTATTAAAATATTGTAAAATATTGCAGAGGCAAAGAAGAACTGCAGGGACCTTCCCTTACTAATGCAGGCCTCGGGCGTAATCCTTTCTGGTGCGGTCAGCCTGTCAGCAATATCTTTCAGCCGAAGCTGTTTTTCACAGAAGCTGCCAGTGGGAAGAGGCTATACCTCTAAATGCTCTGACAGAGTTGCACCTTTGGTTTATTCTCAAGAGGCTGCACCTGGATGCTGACCACACTGCTGCTGGATAACCTGTCACTTTCACTTCAGCCTGACATCCAGAGCCAGGGTGGTAGGTTTATGTGGGGTGAGGAAAAATGAAGTGGACGTAAAACATTTTTTAAATTACCAGCACCATACTCCTTTTTTTTAAAGTTTGTATTGTCCCGATGAATCACCACCATCAGGATTTTAATCAATCCTCAGTGTAATAGTGCTTTTATTTAAACATGAACCATTTAACTACACTCTGCTCTTGGATAAGACCATAGCACAGCTCAGCTGCAGATTTTTATTGCAGTCACGTCCTGCTACAGGAACTGTGAGGATCTATCAGACCAGAGCTGGATCTTTACTTAGCCATTCTTAATGCATAATCAGTATTCATCCCAGTCTGGCTGATCATTTTCACTTCTTCTGTGTCTATAGCTGCTCCCAAATCCACATCAAAATGTAGCTTGAAGCACATAACTCCACAAATAAAACCTTTTACAAAGCCAGTCTGCAACAGTTATTATGTGAATAAAAGATCCGTCTCAATCAGTCTAATTACAGAGGTCAGTGAGACAATTGTTTCCTGCTGATGTTTCTGAAATGATAGTTTTCTCTTTGAGCCAGATGAGGGTAAATTCACAGAGGTGTAGTCACCATTTGTGACTTTTAATAGTAACTGTACAGTAGTACATGCAAAAGCATCCTCATTTAGTTTTCATGTTTAAACTTTAATCAGTATTATTTCACAACATAGAACAGCTGAAGGGTTGTTTATCATTATATGGTTTACTTATCTTGGTACTTCATGAGTTTGAATTGTTCTCCCAGAAAGCCACTGTTTATTCAAAACCATTTAGGCCCCATTGTGAAACCTTCATTAATCCTTAGTTTCTTCGTGTGAACAATAAAAACTCCCATGAATAGTTACTGGAAATTACAGAACTGAAACTGAAGAAAAAGGAAATGTTGATGTAAATGCTGCCATTCTTCCTACTGACCACCAGGGGGCAGACAGTGTGGCCAAACCATAGGGCCAAACGTGTGAGAGTTGGTGAAGAAATGAAACTGATGACAAGTAAGTAGATATGGTTTCTTTTTTTATTATCACCGAAGATAAATCGATCAATAAATACAAATAATTAAATGTTACAATGATTGATAACAAACTGTAAAAAGTAAAGTTACCTGGCTGTGTGGAGAAATCACGTGGTTCCATGGTGTAATGGTTAGCACTCTGGACTCTGAATCCAGCGATCCGAGTTCAAATCTCGGTGGAACCTGACTTTTCGTAACAACAATTACAATATAAAGGGTAACTGATGCAGAACTGAGACTGTGGTGGTGACTCTTGCAATACTAACAAACAGCATTTAATAAGGCTTTCCCCCCAAACAGTGTTTCTGTATTTTGTTGGCCAAAAGTTAATTAAATTTGATTAGGAGCAATACTAATACTGAATCATTTTCAAGGTTGATGCATATACTTTGTTGAAGTTTGTAAACATATTTTTTGTGTCGTGCTCATCATTAACTTGTGTACATTTTTGATTTGCACCTTATTGATATTTTATATTTCCTATTTTATACTGCAACTTCTGCACAACAGATTCACATGTGGAAAATAAATCAATCTTATCTAATCTTGTCCTATCTTGTATACAGGGTTCACACACTTATCAAAGTTTCATTCAAACTACTTGAATGAATTCTGAATTACATGACTGTAGTACTCTTTTGCAATAGTGAAAAAACAACAGCCTAAATTTTTGTTTTAAAGGACATGAGAGCTTGAAGAATGGCTGACATCTTTGTTTTGCAAGGCAGCAGTTAAGCTCACAGTCAGCAGGGAAGCTTATTTTATGGAAGATACGAGCATGACTTTTTATTGACCCTTTGGTGAACCAGTCTTACATGAACCAGTATTACATAACAATAGATCGTGACACAGAAGTTCAAAAAGAAAACAGTCTTGAAAAACATCTAAGTCATCATAAAGCTGGTCAAACTGTACTGGCCTGTACAGCTTTGTTCTCAGCTTTTTATATATTCTCATATACAGTGTTTTGAAATCAGGCTGGCTGATTTTTAACCAGAGCTTAACTGAGAGAAAAATATTCATTTGGCCTGATAAATGTCCAGTCTCAAGAGTTTTAAAAACACATTTGATTCCTCAGGCCGTGTATATTAGAGTCAGAGCATCAAAAGACCAGTCTCACTTATGAGGCTATTTCATGTGGATTCTTCAGCAGGGATATTGACAAAATCTCCGTCTATAGCAGAATTCACTGTGCCCTTATTAATCATCACTGATGACAGGCTGACTCACACCTCAAAGTTGAAAGACGGTAGTTAGATAAGACGGACCAAAGTAAAGATGGTCTGATTTTAAAGCTCAAAATAAGCCCAACCACTACAGGTTCTTCTGTTTTCCGTGTCTCCGTGAAAATCCTGAGTGAAAACAGAAGGTGCTGTTCCTGTAAAAACTCCTCCATCTCTCCATCTGTCGCATGTTGATGGGGGAGGATCAGGTCTGTCTTCTTGGTTTATAAATGCTGTTAGCTATAATGAGACAAAATAATCCATCACTTCCTTGATGTGTTGGTACAAATGATTTTACTATGTGTTGAATAAAAATAATCATCCAGATTGTACCTTTTGTAAATCTTAAATTTAATCCATGTTCTCTTTGCAATTGGTCGACTACCTTTTCAAAATATGTCAAAGATGTGGAGGCTGTAGTGGTGGATGCTCTGTTCCGCCTCCTTGACAGCTGTACTATTGTAGTTATTGACAAGCCTTCATCACAGGCTTCATCTTTGCTTCTCTCCTCGTTGTTTGATGGGGTGCAACGCCTACAGAAGCTGTCTGTTTTGTTTTTGATCTATAACTCACGAGCTCATACTTGAGATATACTCCGGGATCAAAACACGTCATGGGATGTCACTGGCATTGATTCAGGTTTCTGCAGAAGTAATGACTTCATTATCTCACGTTTTAGAAGGTAACCAAGTTTGGAGTTATGTGTTGACTGACCCTGACATTGAATGTTAGTAGAATTGCCTTTGGTCACATTTTATAGCAGAACTTGTGCAAATTAAGATGTAAACTTATACTTGCTGCCCATATGTGTTTCATTTAATGTAAAGGATTTGTTGATTTTCTTTTCATTGTATCTGCTGCTCACATTGTTTTTCTTGGTGTAATCATTACTCTTGTTCACATTGGACGTTGAGTGATCCCTTATTAACTTGTTTTTAAAGTGTAAATCCTCATTTTGTACAGAAATGTATTTAAACATGAGGCTTCATCAGTCCGATTCAGACAAACCGAGCGGATATCTTTCGAAAGTCTTCTCAGTACAAAATTCCCTCTTTGTGCCACGATCCCTCCAGAGCAGCTCAGCAAAGAAGAAGTGTCTGGGGAGTGACAAAGAGGGAAAAAGACAAAGAGTCAGCTAAACTTTTGGAAGCATTTTTGTGCATAATGAGAACTGTGGATTTTGTCCCCCATCACTTACATTGGAAGCACTTGAGAAAGGAACATTGTACCTACTTTTTTCATCGGGCAAAAAAGGCAAGCAGCAATGTACATGTATGTCAATATCAGCCCCTGACTATTGCTGTAGTGTTTTAATAATGAATTGGCATACTGGAAACCTGTTCTGTAAAGCCATAGAACAATACAGTAAGTCATCCTTGGATCAATGTCAAATGTGATTTTTGGTTGCAAATGATTATTTAGTGATCTTGACATAATGGAAGAGAAGAAAACTATATTCAAACATGACTGTTATCAAGCAATGCAAAAACCCCAAACTGTCCCCTTGAGCCATTTGATATTATTTATTTATGTATCCATCCAGATCACACTCTCATGATAGATTTGTAGATCCTCTGTTGAATTGTTGCTTGTAGTTTATTCAAAATCGAGCCTGTTTCACCTCATGAACCCTTCAGTAGTTTCACGTTTACAAATCAGCGTCGTGCGGACAAGCTGTTAAAGTTTCTAGTCAAAACCCCCAAGGTGCTCATAGATAACAAATATGTCAGGTTGCAGACTGGACGACAAAGAAAAGTGTTTAAAACTCTGAATAAGACAGCAAGATTTTTCATCACCTTGAAATTTCACAAATGCACTGGGGGACAAAATATGATGTGTTATATAAATGTGTGAAAAATCTAAGTTTGTAGCTGAGAGGGAAACCTGAACCTGTTGGGCCTTGAGTCATTTTTGTGTGTATTTATTTATTTATTTTCCAGACAGCACTATCATGGTAGATTTGGAGGCCTCTGATGTAGCCGACCATAAAATTTAATGCCAGAGTGAGTGGGATGTGGGGACATTTCAGTGAAGTCTTATGAGAAGGATTCACATGTCTATGTTGCAACTTTGATTCTTTGTTTTATTAATGGCGATACAACACTAATGTGGATTGAAAATGACTCTTAATTGTCTATTATGAGTTAGAAATTAATGAATAAATAATTTTTACTTCAGAAATTGCACCTGTCCAGACTGAACCTGAGCACCTTGTCTCACTTCCTGTATATCTGAAAAACCAGTCAACATCTCAGTGTGATGAGAAAGTCGTGCAGAAAGCAAATGATGACTTTTCTTTCTTCGCAGACGTGCTGGACTCAGAGTCAGAGGCTTTCAATCTGTGTGTGATTCAATCTCACAGAGACAAAGGAAAACCCAGACACTGTTTGCTGCTGACTATGAAATCAATTTGGAGTATTCAAGCTGTCATTCAGGCTCTCCTGGTAGTTTCTTGTATTTTCTCTGTTTCAACCCAACCATAGCTTCTCAACTCAAATGGAACACAGATAACCAAGAAAGCATGACAGGATCATTTCGAGATTTATTCCACTTTACCTGTCTTTCATCCTGTTTTTTCATCTGATGTAATCTCTCTTTTCAACCTTTTACATCTCTGTGAAGATAACAACATGTCTAATAGTTTTTGCTTTAGCCACTTCATGACTGGTTATACCACAAAACTGCAATGCCAGCGCAATGGAGGCATCATGATGAAAATGAAGGTATAATTACAACATCAAAGATGACACAGCAAACTGTCTGAAGCAGGAACACATATAAGGTGAGATCTTCCGGTAATCAAATATGGTCATTTGTAAGTTTCAACAGAACTGTATGTCTTGGTAGTCACCACAGAAGGGCAGTAGAGGGCAAGACAATAGGCCATGTTGTCTCTGGTCACTAGTTCTGCCTCATTCCTGCACCTGTTCAGTCTAGTGTGACTGTAGCTACCAACATGTTTAATCTCTGCAGCAGACAAAGTCTCACACAACTGTTAGTTATATTTCTTTTTTCTCTGCACTAATATTCACCTGGGTTCAGTTTAGCTAAAAAGTAAACTGACAATTGACTGATGAAGAAAAACAACACACAACATTATAACTGCTGTGTTTCTCACACTAAGATTTTTAAATGAAAATGTTTAATTATAATAAGCCATGTACACGCAGCAGCTATGGCAGAAAGATATTGCTGTTAGAAGCATAGAAGGTGCTTATATTGAATAATTTAGTAAAAATTGATGCACAACTACTTTAAAAACTGAATAATCTTTTCTTTTTTGGCAAAAATACCAAATCCATTTGCTTGTTCCAGCTTCTCAAATGTGAGGATTTTAGACTTTGTCAGAACAGAATAAATTGAATGTCATTTTTTGTTGCTGGTCAGACAAAAGACATTTGAACATGCCACCTTGGACTTTGGGAAATTATAACAAGCATTGTTCAATATTTATTGACTAATTTGGAGAACAAAACTGAATAAATGAATAAAGAAAAAAAATAACTGACTTATTAATCAATACTGAATATTGGTTGCAGTTCTACTATAACGATTGACTTATTTACTTCTTCATAGTCACAGAAATATATAATTGAACATGTACCAGAATGAGGTAAACACAAAAATGAAGACAATATTTTCAATTTTAAAACATTGGTGTCTGGTCAAAATATTCTGGGGGTATGATAACAAAACTTACAATCTTTAGAATAAAATGAAAGAAAATAACTAGTGAACTAATAATCTTGGACGAAATGTTCTGTAATAATAATAATAATAATAATAATAATAATAATAATAATAATAATAATAATAATAATAATAATACATGTTGTTTATGTTTCTTGTAAACCAAAGCTTTCCTCACATCCACCGACGTCGCTCTTCTGTCACGGTAGTGTCATCAGTGACGTCAGTCAGGGTTGTAATCGGTCACGTGAACCGCGCAGGTCTGGATAAAGCGCAGCTCGCGACTAAACCCTGTGTTCAGATTCATCCATCACACTCGTATTTTTTTTTATTGTAACAAATTTAGACGGAAAGAGAAAAAATAGACGGAAGTATAAAACACTGAGAAATAATATTTGTAACAAGAGAAACCTGGTTTTGTTTGGACGTCGGCTCTTATTCGACTGATTCGTCTCGATTCTGATGTGAGTAACATTTGTTTCTTATTAATTGCCAATAAAAAGAAACACACAGGCTTTTTTCCTGTTTATTTTTATATATATATATTTTGAGACTGATGAATTGAGACTGTGGCTCCTTTGAATTATTATTTTTCCCTGTTGGATGGTTGATCAGGATAATTAACCGATACAGTAAATAGGATATATTGTTGTCGTTTATCTACATGCAATGCAAGAATAATTGAAAGCTTTATAGTGGGCATCTTGTGTGCAATTCACTGTATTTACAATGTGCACTCATATGGAGGCTTATTTCATTGCATCCAGTAGATGCTCCATAAGATGGCTTCTTCTGATGTGGGCTTGTGAGAAAACCCCTCTGAATCATTATGGTCGCTGTGGTCAGTTGTGTTTTTCAAAGGACTGTTTGCTAAATCAAACACTGTCAATTCACGACATGTAAGGGCTGCAACCTCATCATTTATGGTTCTTTATTTTTTCATATTTCCAGCATCACCTTGTAGTATGTTGTTCTTCATCTTTCTGCTCTATTTACCTTGGGCGTGTGTGGTTTCCTCATCAAACAGGCTGCCCCCCCTCTACCCTCCCTGTCAAACATAAGGAATGCAAATGGCTGATGAGGGTGAGGGTTGCCTTCATGGCTAAGAGGGAACAGATGCTGGGTGAAATGTTGTGGTGGTTCCCTCCCCAGATCAGACTGCCCATCCTCCCTGCCCCTCCTGCTGTTAACACTGCCCTGTAATCCCTGCACAGCCTTAGACTGACTGTCCAGCAGCCTGCCTCTGTCTCCTGGGACATAATTACTGCAACACTGTGTGATGCTGGAAGCAAAAGTCAAAAGGCTTTTATTTCACACCACAGATTCACACAGCGTGGAGAGAGGGTCAGCTGTTTTATTATTCAGTCTGAAGAGAGGGCCAGATATTTTATTATCAGATATACTAATGCAAATGAAAATGAGCTCCTGTTATAACTTTCATATTGAATTTCATCTCCTGCCTGTGATCAGTTTGAAATATGTTTTGTCACTGTTCAAGCTTCAAACAAATTTTTTTCATTGCTTGTATTTTATTTTATGTCTCAGTCAAGATTCCAGTGTTTCTCACCATATGTGTCACTTTGAACTACAATGAAATGAGTTTAAAGTGATTAACAAGACTTGAAGATATTTGCATTTAATCATCAGTGCTGCAACAATGAAAGCATATTGCAATGTTTTTAATGAAGCGCTGGGACTCGCAGATACAGAACATGATGTTTGATGTTCTCACACAGTGTGGGAAAAATCTGAGTTTGTGACTCCTTGAGGAAATTACAAATGTTGGGAACATTATAGCACAAGTGGTTAGAGAATTACTGATGATTCTTTGACAGTTGGAGGTGACTCATAAAAACAATAGTGGATGCAGAACAGGGAAGTTGGGTTGTTAACTGGCAAGAAGAGGAAATCCGCTGTGTCCTTATTTGTGTTGCTTTTATGAAGAAAACTGTGGTGAATGAAAAGATTGCAGTTTCTGGGGAGACCATGAGTCACTCACTTCCAGTCTTGAACGAACGTAGGATTGCCCGCAATAAGTGAGCCAGTAAGAAGCTTGTTGAAATCATGTAGAAACGTCTGGTCGAGTCAGGTTTATTTATAGGCTTTTTGCAGCTAAAGCAGGTCTAAAGCAAGTATTGAGATACATACTGAATGGTATGACAGCAAAAGAGTAGTCACCTTTCTAATGTGCAGCCTACACAGCATCAACAACCTGAGCCACTAATGGAAAACAAAGCAAATATCACCAAAAAAAAACATTGCCAGGAAATAACTGTGAACAGGCTTTTTTCACTGAGAGGTGCGATGAGTGTGTAATAGCTTCCAGGGCAACACAACACAAAGGCCAATAACATGAAAAAATATGATGAAATGAACTATTTAAACTAATGTTGTAGCTGTTCATTTTCATATTCCTGGGTATATCTGTTAAAATCTATCTTTAAAAGCTGTTATTCTTAGGCTGCCACAGACACTGGGATTCTCTGAACATAATAGATCTGCGGTAATGACACAGCCCATTAGTCGACTTGTATTTAACAAGAACAATGTTCCCGGCTCGTTTCAGCATCCGAGTGAGAAATGTTCTGTCTTCAGTTATAATGTTGTTGCTATGGCAAGGATTAGATATAATTTTAGGCCTGTGCTTCCTGTTGAGAGGGAGGAATAGACGCAGTGGATGTAGTGGTGGTTGGAACTGGAGATTACCTCTATATTTAATCCTCAACCTTCCATGTATTATACGACGCATCTGTCATGCCATCGGCTGTGTATTTAGCAGTCTTCATGCAATACCCAGTGAGAGCAGGTACTTTGTGGATTGGCATTTAAAGAAGAGAAGGATCTTCAGGGTATTTTGGGTGTTAGCTCGCTAAATAGAATTGATTGTAAACACAGATCATAATAGAAATATGTCCTCTTGATTTTCATTCTTTGTCTTAATGACTGTTGGACAACATCTCCATCCTGAGCAGCCTGATGGAAGCTTTTACAGATGATGCAAAGTTTTAATTGTAATTGAGCACTGCATACTACATGTATGGGGAATTATGGCGGGGCAGCAGTCTGAGATGTGTTATGTTTATCAGTAAGGCTCTATAATAATCTAATATTCTAATCCACATCATAGAGAAAAATATCCTTCAAATCAGTGTAGAAAAGTCCAAGTTTTTCTTTTTGTCTGCTAAATAAAAATGCATTGGTGCCACTTCCAACGTGGAAAAAAAACTAGTTCAGCAACAACTTTAAATATGCATCAATTGTGAAATAATAGATCTCAAAAAAATTGTCAAATTCAGGACCTTTTTGCTTTTAAGAAATCGATTGCACAGCCCATAACACTCTATTAAACAATTTTGAAAACCTGAGTCAACAAAAGATGCATAAGAAAAACAATAAGTGCTACTGTAATGGAAATTGTACACATTCAGCCATTTCATAAAATCCAGTGTTGATGGAGAAAAAGCGGAAAACTTTTTGGCTGTTGGACGTGCTGAGTCATCGGGTTTATACCCACAAGGCTCAACAGTGGAGAGCATAAACAAGCAGCATCAAAAGGGCCTTCACACACTCAGGGAACATTGGACATAAACAGTCATAAACAGATGTAGGCTAAAACACTGCGAGACAATGAGCGACCTTGTGATGATGAGTCATAATTTTAAAAGCTCACTCTCACTCATGTACTGAGGCTTATGAAACGGAAAAAACAGTATTTGACTGAATTTTGTTGGTAAACTGTTTTTTTCTAGTCAAATTAACCAAATAACTAAATCCAGGCGTTTTCTCACTAACTAGTTACAGGTGGCTGAATCGTTCTCATCCCTCACCTTGACTGTGGTAATGCTGCAGTTTGCTTGCTACTATAGATTATCTTCCTTTTTCCATGTTCTCCTTTCAGCGGCCAGTTTCACGCCCTAATCCTGTAAGCAGTGCTTAGCTTTCTGTCCCATCACACGACCACACGAGGGAACGTCGCACGGGCCCATTAGCTTTAAAGCCAGTGGAAGCCAAAGTCCTAAGTGGGTGAGATATGGTCGCAGCCGCTTTTGTGCCATGGTTCCTAGCAGCGACACATCCAACGAGGAGGAGGGGGATAACTTTATTCTAACTCCTTCATATCCCACCGGGGGAAATAATCGGCAGCTGTTTATCAGTTTGCTAGTGAGTGTGGAGGAACTGCTGAGAGAGATAAAGCAGGCTCTTCAGCCGAAGCACAATAAAGTGGTCCAGCGCTGAGAGGGCTTCCAGGGCTCCGAGCTTTGTGATAAAGCTATAACAAGCTGACTCACACGCGCTCCCTGTGTTGCTTTCTTCTTCTCGACATTGTTGAGTAAAGAATATATGAATATTTCCTAAGAGCTCTGAAAAAGCTTTTCGCTGCACCGAGTTGCACCCTGTCTTCAGTTCCCGATGCTCGGTTATTGTTCCTGTAGTTTTCCTTTACATACATTTCTTTTTTTTCTACAAAGGCATGTGTTTTACTTTACATAATCAGTCATGGCATATAGCAAGGTCAATGGTCTTCAGCCCTCCCGTATTCTGTGGTGAAATATGGTGTTTTTGCAGACAGGAATGCATGCTAAACACTTCCAGATGCTCTCATTATATTCTGATGTTTCTTCAGTATGGTTTGCATTTGTATTGGAGGTAATGTCTACTTTACATGCTGCACGGTGTCTCTATTCCCATGTTTAATACAACAGTGAGACAATTAATAGAGGGCGCTCAGAGAGTGATTTTAAAGGTGACACTGTTCACACTCAGTCTGGTTGTTTCCTGATGGCAAAAGCCCATTTTCCTCTTGTTTTTTTTTTTAACTGGACTACATTGAGCAACATGATTAAAATGCATAATGGAAGCCCCCCCCTCCCTCTCTCGCTCTCTCCCTCTTCTCTGCTTTTCAGTCCACACTGTGGGAATGGGAAATGATGGAGGATAAAGGGCCTCGTGTAGCCGACTACTTTGTGCTTGCTGGCCTCACCGACTCATCCAAGCCTCTGGAGGAGGAACTCCACTTTGATGATGCCGGTCCCAAGTCTGTGAAACCCAAAGCCCCCATCACCGATGTAGCTGTCGTGATCCGCTCCCTGGGTGAAGAGGTGCCTCCAGGTTTCACCTGTGTAGAAAGCACCCCCTCAGGCCTCTCCGCCGAGCTCAATGGAGCCAGCCTCAGGGGCCCACAGATCTTCTTGTGCTACAAGCGAGGCAGAGATAAGCCTCCACTGACAGATCTTGGGTAAGCAGTAATCCTCATTCACTGACCCTTTAGTCCACCCCGCACCACTAATCACTTCTCTGCCTTGGGTCACTATAATCTGCTCTTAAACACATCCTCTTCTGTGACATCTCAATGAATATGTTATCAAAACTCTCCAGTAATATTTTTTTTAAGACTCAAATCTTGTTTCGAAAGGATCATATAAAAAGTCAAACACTGCCTCCTATTTTAGGATTCTGTATGAGTGGAAAGAGAAGCTGAAGCCTGGATGTCACATCGTCCAGACCACGCCCTCAGGTCGCCCTGCCAACATCAGCAACTCCTCGTCCCAACGCATCTACATCACCTACCGCCGCGCCCCGAAGAGCCAGCCCCACACGTCGCTGGCTGTCACTGATGTCTGTATCATCATCCCCGGGAAGGGGGAGACACCCCCTCACACCTTCTGCAAGGTGGACAGGAACCTCAACAGCAGCATGGTGGGATAGAGCTGAGAATGCTTTTAGATCTCCACTGTGTCGAAACAAATAATGCAGGTTTTGATTGATCTGTGATGGTTTTTGTCCTCTCTCATATTCCAGTGGGGATCCTCTGTGTACCTTTGTTATAAGAAGTCTCTGGCTAAAGCAAACACGATCGCATACAAAGCAGGTAAAGCAGTGTGCAGAATTTATAGTGTGAGATATATCAAATTCAGAATGCTGAGTAATGTGATTGTGGAAGTGTCAGTTTTATTCTTGCATGTGAAAGGTCATGTCACAAAGTTACAACGTCTGTGATTGATGTGTATTTGTGTGCAGGTCTGCTGTGTAGGTACCCTGAAGAGGACTATGAGTCTTTCCCACTGCCTGAGTCAGTGCCTATGTTCTGCCTGCCCATGGGGGCTACGATCGAGTGCTGGCCAGCACACACCAAACACTCCCTGCCTGTTTTTTCCACATTTGTACTGACGGGGGCCTCTGGAGAAAAGGTAAAACCACCTACTTAGAGAAATGACCAATAACAATGTTCCATTTTTCATAGTCTTTTTTATTTAATTGGAATTTTCTTTTTGTGTTTCACTTATCCTTTTGTGTCCTTTTGCGTCAAGCCAAACACATAGAAACCTACAAACACAGATCCTGATTTGGCCAACGAAACCACGAGTCCCTTCAGAGACCTGCTAAGTTTCATTTACATCATCATTAATTACTCGGTTCCCCCAAAGTTGGCATCGGTTTTTCTGGCCTTTAAGACACGAATTCTCCCGTGATTGCTTCATTTCAGCCAGCCTCTCCATCTTTATCTCCTCCTCTGTCTCTCTCTGCACATTAGTGTCCCTTATGGATTAGTTTGTTGATGAACTGCAGTAGTATTTCTAAGAATACCAGACAATCTTAATCAACTTCAAAACTCTGACTGGAATCAAAAATGGTCTAAAGGCTGCAGCTCGAATACTAAAAGGCTGTTAGTCTTTGAAAGCAATGCAGCATAAAAGATTTTTTGCAGCTCATCTTTTGAATAATGGATAGCTCATGCATCACTTGGGTTGGTGCATAACTTTTAAATGCTGAATGCCTCAGTGCTCACTCCCTCTTCCCTGCAACCTCTAGTCTGCAGATTAGTCTCCTGGCACTTTATGACTGGAATGATTCATTTATTTATTTGGAAGGGAACAACTTCAAAGGACTGAGCGTGATTTAGCTGATTTATTATGATGAAGATTCCCGAGTGGAGCCGCCACATGTTACCTGAATAAGTTCTTCCAAAGGACCTCTGACTACTGTGTCTGTGCGTGTTCGTGTCTTTGTAAAGTTTGCATTGGTTGTTAATAAGTTTTTTGTGTGTGTGCATGTATTGGATGTTCTTTATGCTGATCATCACCCTTATATTATGATCCTTTTTGCATGCAGGTGTACGGAGCAGCCATCCAGTTCTACGAGCCTTACTCAGAAGAGAGTCTATCTGAGCGTCAGCGCGCGCAGCTCGGTTTGCCAAGCTCTGATCTCGGACCTGATGGGACCAGGAGCGTTTACAGCAACAAGAGCATCTGCCTGCTCTCCCACTGGCCTTTCTTCCAGTCCTTCAGGAGCTTTCTCACCTTCCTCTACCGATACTCCATCTCCGGACCGCATGCCCTGCCCATTGAAAAGTTAGCAGAGTTTCATTCTCTTTGTTGAAGTCATTCTCTCTGTTTCAAAGATTCAGGTCTATTCTTAGTCTCCCTTACTGGATTATTAAGTAATTATGTTTTTCTCACAGGCACATCTCTCACTTCATGCAAACTGTGCCATTTCCCTCCACTCAGAGACCACGCATCCTAGTGCAGGTGAGATTAAAATGTGAAATTTGATGAGTGAAGTAATGATTTCAGTTCTGTATGCTTGCTTTATCTGGTTTGACATGAATGTCTTTAAACAGACTGTAGTCAGGAGCTAAATCCTCCACCCACTGATGCTTTAATGCTCTGACACTCTCCTGTGTGTCTTCCGCAGCTGTCTCCACACGACAGTCTGATGCTGAGCCAACCTGTGTCATCTCCGCTGCCTCTCAGGTAGTAAAACATCAGTAAAATGCAAATTATGACATGCAGACATGCTCTATTTGCTGCTGTCTTCATCTGGAACCATTTGATTTATGTGTGTGTTTTTGTGCTGTAGTGGTGGAAGCCTCTCCACTTTACTACTGAATCTGGGCCCAAAGAACGCAGCCACTCTGCTGGTGCTGGCTGTCACAGAGCACAAGATCCTGGTTCATTCCCTGCGTCCAGCTGTACTCACTAGCGTTACAGAGGCGCTTGTGTCTGTAAGTCTTTTGTTCTTTTTCTTCCTTTTCACTTTTTTTTCTGATAGGAACGCCAAAGAGGAAGGTCTTTGATGTGATTATAGGTACAATGGAAGATGAGGTAAGAGGCAGAGCTGGCCATAATCACATCAAAGAAGAGCCTCTGGTATTATGGATGTTCAACAATTATCTCTGAAAATGTTCTCTAAAGAAATGAACCAATGACGTTTTTAAAAAAGAGGAGCAAATAAGAGAGATTGCTGACTAACTCTCTGTTAAAAATTCTATTGTCTCTTCCCTTTCAGATGATTTTCCCCTTCCACTGGCCGTGCCCCTACATCCCTCTGTGCCCGCTGGCGCTGGCCGATGTCCTCAGTGCACCGTGCCCTTTCATCGTGGGCGTGGACTCCCGGTACTTTGACCTTTACGTGCCCCCAGCTGACATCAGTTGTGTGGATCTGGACACCAACACGATCTCCCAGTAAGTGACCTCTAACCGCAACCGCTTTGTGATAGATGGCCACCTTCAACTTTAAGACATCCAGCCAAAAATCATCTTCCCATGGTTTAGGTTTTTATACGTCTGTTTTTCGCAAGGCTATCGGTATCTGTCAGTGAGATCCTCTTATGTAATGAGAGGAGCTGGGATATAAAATTGTGAAATTCTTACTGTACACAAAAAGCACATTAGGTTACTGCTGGTTGTCCACATCTATTAAAAAGATATTTTGTGGGGAGATTAAATTGTCAGTGCCGATGTCAGTGAGTCTGTCTCCTTCCTTATATCTTTTTGCAATGTTTCATTCCTGTCCTCCCGTGTAATGAGAACCATATGTGCTTTCAGAAAAGACGACAAGAAGGCTTTAACGTGGAAAATCTTGCCCAGGAGAGCCTGCAAGCATCTTTTGAATACCCTCAATAAGCTCTATCAGCAGCTCACTGAGGGTGAGTCCAGTCTGATGTTTTATCTTTTTCTATGTGGTTGCATGAATAATTTAGGTCTACTTGAGTCTGTTGAGTCAGCCTGTACAGTCAGTTTTACTGGAAAACTCATTAGATGCTTGCACTGTTACATAAAACCAAAGTACGATGTTTAAAGCATCCCAGGAGATAATGTGCAAGTGTAATTTAGTCTTTATAGTATATGTACCCCTGCTCAACCTGCCATAACTACATTTACGTATTAGTTATTTACAGTGATTCCCAGAATTGCTTTTGCACATTTACTCAAATTTCAGCATGTCATGTGGCTTAATGTATTAGGATCTTTTATGGCCTGTGAACAGAAATATCTGCCTCTACTACCATGGAATTATTTCTTCACAGCGCTTAAAATGCAAAAATGAATCCCAGCCTAAAGAGATGCTTGTGACAGAATAATACTTACCTTTTATGTTGTCTGCTGTCACGCTCCATTGTATAAAATATAATGATGTCAGGGGGTGTATTTTTTGTCCAGTGACACTGAAACATCCAAATGCATCCAGCAATTAATTGCTTACTAATAAGTATTCATAGCAGTGGGGTGCATTTTTAGCCACCGTAATGATGTGGCTCTGTGGCATTGTTGGTTGTTCCTCCATTTTGTTCAGAGTAAAACCTGGCTTTTCCTCTAGTGACTGTTCTACTTTGTGGTTGTGAGTTGAAATGTTTCAACAGCTATTGGATGAATCCCTTTTGGATGTATTGTAATCTATTAGCTTTTCACCCAGCGGCATTGTATGTGATCTACTGTCGTGTGCTCTCAGGTGGTCAGTTGAACCGTGAAGACGTGCAGATGGAGCACACAGTGACTGACAGTGAGCTCAATGGTGGGAAAAGCCTCCAAACTCTGGAGCTGGAGATCCAGGAGGCCTTCCTCCGCTTCATGGCCGCCATCCTACGAGGATACCGCTCCTACCTGCTGCCCATCACCCAAGCCCCCTCTGAGAAGACCACTGACGCCAGCTCCCTGTTCGACCTCCAAGGTACACTTCAGTCTCAGTCTGCGATGTCGTACTGTATGTAATCACAAAAACATGCCGCCGTGCTTTTGTTGTCGTGCCTCTGTGCGATTCATTGCTGCAGTAGGTCAAAGGTTAAGGTCTGAGTGCTGCTGCATCAAAGTTTGGCCTGAATCACTGCTGTAATGACTTTGGTGATTTATCCTAAGCCTCAGTGGAAATTAGGCTTGGATATCAAGTTAGAGAAACCACCATGATTAACAACACAATGTCCCTGCACATCTGTGTGCTCTTATGCAAGAGGGGGAGCAGAGAACAACTTATCATAGCACAGTATTCATTTCCTGTAAATGTTGGTGGAGTCTGCGTGTTGACCCCGTAAACGTTCTGAAACTGCTGGATAAGTCGATTTTAACGTCCACTTGTCATGTTTGTCATTACAAAATGTGCTTTTGTTTCACAGGCTTTCTGAAGAGCCGAGACCGCTCCCATCAGAGGTTTTATTCCCTCATGACCAAGACTCAAATGTTCAGCCGGTTCATAGAGGAGTGCTCGTTTGTCAGCGATAAAGATGCCAGCCTGGCTTTCTTTGATGAGTGTGTTGATAAGGTGAGGTTTACAGCTAATCTTTAACATGGATTTTTTTGTGTCAGAGACAATTCATCAGAAGAACTGCATCACTCTGCTGTGTAGGAACAAATGCTGCGATAACAATATTTAGTCTGGCCTCCACCGGTTTGCAGAAGAAAAAAAAAGCTGAGGCATTTAGAGGAAAGATTAATCACATGCTGTCCTTTCAATGAAGATGTCTTATTAAGGTCCTGGTTTAATTTGAAGGAGCTAATAAGCAAATAACAGGATCTAATAGAAATAAACAAAGAGTAATTAACAGTCCAACATCTCCCTCGAGCCTCTTATTAACATCGGCGCCCAGCTTTTCTCAGCTCTAAATCCCCTTGTTCTTTCAGTCCTTTAAAAAGTGCTCTTCTTCTTCTTCCTCTCTGATTTTCTGCCTTTTGCTGCTGTGGTTGTCATCATGGTCCCTGCCTGGCAGCTATTCACTACTGGAGGCAAGGTAAGCCACCAGAGCATGTGTTCACTTCTTTTCTTTTCTGGCAGCAGCATCAGATATGAACCAAATGAAAGTGTTTCCCATTGTGGTGAGAGTGGGACTCTGCTCAGAGTGTTTTGTTTGTGTGTGGGTACTGAATAAATCAAAGTGGGGTGCACAGGGAGTGGAGCTGAAAGTGCAGGAAAGGTCTTGACTGTGAGGATTTGCATTGTCAGTATGTGTCTTCATTATTGAACCGGGTCCCGTTAGAACGAATCGCACAGGGAGGTGAGACAGGACTGTTCGAGACTCTGAGGTGAGGCTGAGACAGTGAGATTAATTATTTCTGCTGAGATGACTTTGCACTATCCTGACTCCAAAAGTCTCTCTGTAATACAATATAGAAGAATGGCAGAGGAAGACAGAGACAGAGGGAATAATCCTTATTCATCAAAAAGAGTTTTGATGTTGAAACCCTGGCGGATGTCGATCAGTCCCGCTCCTTCTCGGTCAGAGTGTTAATCATTTGGGGATGTTAGAGCTTTCATTAACACAACCTGCCTACACATGTTTTGTAACACGGACAAAAAAAGACATCCTGCTCTCCTCTGTGCTTGCAAACTTGTGCAATCAGGAAGTCACATTAACATCCTGCATGAAGAGTTTGAGCTCCTGTATGAGTGGTCATTGCGGTTATTATTGAGAAGTGGAAGCATTGATTCATTCTGCTGCTGAAGTTGACAACAAGTGCGTGATTGAGAAAGGCCTCTTGGGTGTAAGAGGAAGGGCAACGAGTGGAGAAACACTGAGCAAAATCGAAGCGAGGGCAGATAGGTCAGAGAGAGTCAGTCGACTGAATCATCCACTTGACTGACTGGAACAAAACCCTGTAACGCAGTAGAACTGGGGAGCTATCACTGCCATTATATTAATGTTTTCGTGAAGCTCATGTCTGAGATAAGCTCGTAATCGATTCAGATAAGCCAAGTGACTGTGCATCAGCATAGCGGGCTTTTAATGATCTCCCAGACAGCTATTCAGTAGTGATTTTCTCCTAAAAAAAGAGCATGTGGGTTTGCCATGTAACACAAAGGAGTGCTGCTGCTGTTCTCAAACAGGCAGAAAGGCAGTGCAGCTTTGTGCTGTTCACTTTCCTCCATACAGCAGATCAGTCAGTCACTTGTGTCCTAAGGGAAATGTGGCAGTTTAGTTTTAAGCACTGCTGCCAAAATGGTGCAGTTTAATGGTTTCATGTCCCTGGAGCAACATGGCATTAAGTTTGTCCAGGTCACTGCAGCCTGGATTCATTTAGCCTGAGAGGATTCGTAGGATCAAGCCTTGGCAGTGCCCTTTAGATAAACAGCGTAGGGACAGGGCCCATATTTCTGATGTAGACGGACTCATTACTGACATCTGTTTGTCCTCACTGGCCCTCATATCTGATCTGATCTGAGGGGCTCGTACAGTATCAGATGTCCGTGAGCCTCCAGGCAGCATTAGCGCCATTGGATTTGCCTTTATAGTAGAGCTAAGAGGAAATGTGAAGAACAGAGGAGAGAACGATGATTAATGCATGTTTCTCTTCAAAAGCAGATGGACAGTGAACGGCCAGAAGAAACCAGACTGATCGAACTGGACGAGTCCCACCTCAGCGAGCACACGGTCTACGTCAACCCTCCAGAGCTGCCTCCACTGCCGCAGGGAGAAGAGCATCCTCTGTGCTACAGGTACCACAGTGCAGATCCATCTGGAAAGGAAAGATACGATACAGGCTGTTTCTTTCTTTTGCTCTGTCTTAGAGAGACATTTCAAGAGCACCTCTCAGCAATACAATGCAGCCCCAGAAGGAGTGACTTTGCATAAATTGCCTTAAACAGTTTGTCACTGCTTTAGGTCTTTGTGATTATCTTGAACCAAAAGCTTTTGAATTCTCATATCAGTGCTTGAGCTTCCTGAGCCAAACCATTGTTCATGCCACTTGACTTGTTTACACAGGATTGGTGTCTATGTCAGTTCATGTCATGGTATCTGTGTGTGTCTTTCTGCAGTTACTCTGGGTTCCCTGTGCTGAGCGCTGAGCTTCTGGAGCCACTGGAGGGGCCGAACCCTCCGTCGTCAGGCATGGCCTCACGCCACAGCAGCCCAGCCAGCCCTACGGCCATCTTCAGACGCTCTAAACAGGTCAGCTGTGTGAGGAGTGAGATGCTTTTGAAAGCAGACTATTAGATACCATTACTTTTTAACCCAGCCTTAGAGGTAAATGATGATTTAATTTTCTAGAAAAACCTCGATTTCCAGCCTAATTTTTATGGTTTTACTAGATTCTTCTGTTTTGAAACTGTATAATTATATAGAAACATTGAATATGTGTTAAATTTATTATGAGATTTGATCCTGATTTGAGGCTATTTTATGTTTGCAATTAAAGAATTTAAGCTTATTTTACTGCTGTACTCATTTTACATAGCGGTGAATAAGGGTGTGAATGTGAATGGAAAATGCAAATCTTGATGCAAGAGGACGATGAATCATCCCTGCATGTGATCTTTTTTTTTATCTCAGGAGATCAAATCAGCTCAAAGGATGGCCAAAACCTATTCATCTATGCCTCAGATGTGGTCCAAGTGTCTGCTGCGCCACTGCTACGGCCTGTGGTTCATCTGTCTGCCGGGGTTTGTCGGCACGTGTCACTCTAAGGTGCGGGCTCTGCGCACCGCTTACGACGTCCTGAGGAAGATGCAGGACAAGAAGCTGCAGGCTCCAGATGAGGTGGGAAAAGTATAAGACAACCACACAATTGTGCTAAAATAAATTAAAGCACACACTGGTTTAAATTCTATTTTCTGTCCAAGGTGTGTTACCGTGTGCTGCTGCAGCTGTGTGGACAGTACAGCCAGCCCGTCCTGGCCGTCAGGGTGTTGTTCGAGATGAAGAAAGCTGGCGTTCAACCCAACGCCATCACCTATGGGTACTACAACAAGGTTTGTGATATTTGTATTTGCTGCACGTAAATTAAATGTTTAAGTCTAAAAATGTATGACTACATGCACTGTTCATGTCTGTTGCTCCAGGCGGTGTTGGAAAGCACCTGGCCCTCCACCACCAGAGGAGGATACTTTTTGTGGGGAAAGCTGAGGAACGTGGTCCTGGGTGTGCTCCAGTTCAAGCAAGCAGGGAGAAAACAACAGACTCCACACAGAGATCCTCAGCTTTCAGGTAAGGATACTAATGTCCTGACTCAATTTCTACTGATATCTGATGCCCCCTAATTTGCATGTCAAGTTTGGCTGGTAACCAATTGGATATTTTATTCATTTAGCTTGAAAAACATCTGGTCAAACATGTTTGTTTTAGCAAGTGAATCCTTGAAAGTTTCCCTGCACAGATGCTGCCTGACTGTCAGACAGTTGCCTCAGGTGTAAACAAGTTTTTGTAAATATTAAAAATGTAAAATATGCTTCCTGCAGCCATCGCTTAGATTTGTGCAGAAAGTGAGAGTTATTAGTAAAATTTATTCATTTTAAATTGTCTGGTAATATATCACAAAGATTACAGCCATAAAAAAATGAAAGCTCTCTCTCATACACTAACAAATGAATCATCCACATATTAAATTGCGGCAATTTATCAGCCACAACATATTTTCAAGCAATCACTGCCACTATGATAACTGATAAAGTACATCAAATATTCCCGCACTGACTGCATACAAATACTAAAACACGCTCCACTTGTCATTGTTTTATACCCAAGACTAATCAGATCTTGAGTCATTTGATTGCATTAAATTCAGTGGTAACTTAATTCACTGAATGATGGGCTGAATGTAGGGTTTTTCTTACCTCCTGTAGTTCTTAATGAATAGAAATGTAAATGAGGGTGATCCTGCGGGAGCAGTCGTTTCCTCAAGGCTGCTTTCCTGCTCTCGTAACAAGGTTTATCCCAAACTCCAGCCTCCTCCAGAACATATTGTTCCCACTGCACATTTCTTTAATGACACTAATTAAACAGAGTAAAGAGCTTTTCCTCCCCACCAGTCACAGCGCACAGGTTGCTCTTGATGTCAGACCCTAATTCCCACAACAGCCCAGTGAGGCTCTCATTTCTGTAATGACATGTTGTGTGAGGGGCTCTAATGAAAACATCATGTTTTACACCACCTACTGTAATGTTATGTGCCCATTTTGCTTTCATTCATTTCACCAAGAGGATTTTATACAACATTCCAAAAGTGGAAATGTGATCATGTTGAATAGGATGATCCTTTAGATTCTTGTGATTTGACAACTGAATATGATTAATTCAACCCTCACTGTGCTGTACTGTGGGTTAAAAATAAGGAAAGGCCTAAAAGAAAAACTGTCTCTTGGCATACTTTTATGTTGAGCAATGATCAGTAATGATGACAGATATGTGGCATTCAAAGCATTCCTGCATCTTTACAGTGGATGATAACGATTACAGCGCAGATCAGTGAGTGTTTGTACAGCGAGCTCAGAGCAGCTGGGCTCGGGTCTTATAATCCTGTTGGGTCTCAGTCATTTGTTTAAACCTCTCATCCTCCTCTCCCTTTTTCTGTTATCTCCCTTCAGATGGCAGTGATCTTGACACAGTCAGTCATGGCAGTTTGGACAGCGCTAATGACTCTGCTGAGCGCACCTCCATCGACACTGACTTCACTAAAATGGACTCCAGTGATGATGGATTTAGTACAGGTAGGAAGCCACAGCTCTGCTCCTTTGTTCTTCAAACAGTTTCGTATTCTAACTGCGTCGCTGCTGCTTCTCGTGTCTCAGCTTCTTTCTGGAAATTTGGATTTGATTTGATGTACCACCTTAAAAGTGGCCAAACCACATTATCCAAAAAACAAAATTTTCTCTACTTTAAATGTCACTGTACTCAAATAAATTGTTTTTGACATCATGGCTCTCTGCACATTGGGCTCTCTGTCAGTCGCCCACAGAAAGAAAAAGTCTCTACCAAGAAATGATTTGAAACAGTATCACCCTGCAACTATTATGTCCAAAATGTGACAAATTACAGCAGCTCATCTGAACAACATGAACATGAGTGGTCATTGCAAAAATTCTAAACTGGACTTTGACAACAAATGGACCAATTGTCTTTTGTTCAGTTTCTTCTTTTGCTTTACATTGTGATTAATGTACTGGAGATGAAGGACAACAGAGACAGCAGAACGTATGGTGGTCTATCAGCATGCTAAAGCTTTTACAGTAACAATAATAAAAAGTCTCATCTTTCTTAATCCCTCTGAGGCAAGCAGTTAAATAAGGCAGAAATTCTGTGAGGAAAAATCAAATCGCAGTAGAGGAGGTTTTTATTTTTTCCTGCAGTGTGACCTTGTGAATATGATGCAAAATTTCTTTAGACTTTATTCCTCTACTGTTCCTGCTTTTCTATTCTGGGAATGTTGTGCACTGTAAGCTGAAGGGAATGTCACCAGACTCTGTTGAAGAAAAACTCTCAGATCAGTTGTCTCTTATAAAAGCATCCATGGAGACTAAATAACCGGTTTTTGATTCGCTCAGCTCTTTCTGAAAGAGGAAAGTAGGCAGGGTGGGAAAAAATATATCTCACTGTTCTTCAGAAAAGTAAAGCTTCTTATTCAATTGTATTTATTATTATTCAACCTTATTCAGGTGGACAGTCAGATCAAGGCTATGATTCACTGTCCAAAGAGGAGGAGAGGATGTGCAGCAGAGAGAGTGACAACACAACACTGGTGGAAGACAAAGCACCGAGGCAGTCGAGTGAGTTATAGATTATCTTCCATCTCCAATCTTTGACACTTAGAGTTTCTGCAGCAATGAATCACCACTCACTGGCAGCAAAATGAACATTTTCTCTTTAAAAGCTGGGGTATCATATCGCAGTGTGGGTGTGATGTATTCTCCGCCCGTCCATTTGCAGTTATATTTAGATGCTTTTGAGAAACAGATTCTGCTGATGGATGAACCTGTTATGTAACCAGGTTATTGTTTGCATGACAGGATTTGTCTTGATTTTCGTTGCAAATAGCAACACACTGTGTCTGATGCAATCTCTGACTCTCTGTACCAGCTTTTGTGATCAGTAGTCCTAAATAATTTGTGTGGCGTTTTAATCTGAGGCTTCATGGCGCAGATTAAAACACACAAAACATGGTGGGGGGGCTAGTTTTACCTACCTTCTCCAGCCCACTGCAATAGTTTTATGTTAGCCTAAACAGCCACCCCTAAATATTTATAGATATAAACAAATCCTTTGCAATGATAAAATGTGTAATTGTCTATATTAATTATATATTTAATATGAATCCAATAATGTTAGAGATTTTGATAGAATGGCCAAATGCACAAAAATCTATCTCGTTAACACTTTGTATCATTTAAATTTCCAGCACCCGAGATTGATGTTCCAATCAGCAGAATCTCTGCTTCTACCAGAAGCTGCAAATCAACAGATGTCAATGCAGGTAAAGTTTTATTAAAAAAAAAAAAAAAAAAAGTTTGTCAAGAAGTCATTATGATTGTGCAGCAAAGGGTCAGACCTCATTCTACTGTTTGGGAGCTGAACATATTGCCTTATGTTTTTGGCACAGGTAATGGTGACAGGCTTGTTTCCAGTCCACCCAGTGAGGGCATTCTGTGTGGAGTTCTTCCAAAGACAGAGAGGCCAAAATCTCTGGACTTGTCTGGTGCACATGGAAGTGTGAGGCTCACCGTCCCTCACCTCAGTTCAACAAAGCAGCATCACCTAACTGCTGACAGACTGCACGGCGTCGAGGAAGAGGAGACAGAGACTGATAACCAGAAACCTCAGGTAGAGAGCGGCGTCAGCTGCAATGCCGGGACTGTGAGGAGAACAGGTATTGAGACGGGGTTTGATCCTCTGACACTGATGACGACACATGAGGAACAAGAGTGCGAACAGGAAAACAGCAGCGTGTCCACGGCCCGACGCGACCTCGCCGAAGAGATTGAGATGTACATGAATAATGGCAACAGCCCTCTGAGCAGCCGCGCACCCAGCGTGGACCTGCAGAACCCCTCGAGCCCTTTGTTTCACTCTGCCTCGTCTCCTCACACCTCCCCGCGACCCTCCACCCTGCTGCGCTCCAACACGCAACTCCCACTGCCCGTCAAATCCAAGGAGAGGCTGAGGCCGTCGCCGTCTCTTCCTCTGGGTGTCTCTAACAAAGATAGGGAGAGGCCTTCCTCTTTGGTGTCGCCTTCGTCGCCTAGTCCCTCCGCCTCATCGTTCTCCATGGACTCATTGTTCACTCCAACTCTGGATATCTTCAAGAGCAGTGTCATATCAGCAGGGAAGGGCGTGGCTGAGAAGGCCAGCCGCCTCTACTCTCGTCTCTCCTCCCAGACATCGTTAACACAGGTTGGTAGTGCAACATTTCTCCCTAACTAATATTCCAAGTCAAACTGCCTTCACAGTGACAATGTTTACTTCCCTTCTCTCCTGCAGGATGTAAACTGTGACCGGATTAGTGTGTCCTCGCTGACCTCTGGAGAGGCAGACTGCTCTTCACTGCTCGATAATGATTCCTGTCTGGACCCGGACGGCTTTACCTCCCCCCAGCATGGCAGCGTGTCCAGACTCAGGAGGAGCCCGGTTGTGGGTCATACAAACCTGGGCAGCCCCAGCACCCCCAACAGAGTGTTCAGACACAACTCCTTCTCTGGTTTGTTATCATTTACTCAGTCTGCATTACCAATATTGTTGAAATGAAACTGTTAGTTGACATGCGGAATCTTGAATCTTGCTTTAGACGAACAGCACGGTCGACATTCATTTAAAGTAGTTTGCAGTCTTTACGAAAGCATCTCTGATGTGGAAAAAGTCATTACTTACAGCCGTGCTTGTTAAATTGCTGTTTTACTGCAGCCTCGTATTGGTTCCTAGCAAAACACTTCTTGACGATCTAAATTTAGAGTAAGAGTAGGGCTCAGTAATGGAGAGACTCGGGTGTTGTTCTGTGTGAAACTAGGCCAGCAGGCATGAGGGCTGATTCACTGTGTAGGCTTCTCTGCACTCACCCACGGGCCCTATGCTAAACATAAACACGTGAACATGCACACGTGCATGCACACTCACGTGCACACTCCCAGACAATCCAATGTGAAACACTGATTCGTTAAACCTGCACTGCAAAAAAGAAGCATAGAGGAACAGTTTGCTGCTTCGTTTTCCACTTTTGCTTTATTTAATCCCGATCAGTATATTGTTGATAGCTGTGTTAAATCTTGGCTTTGCCTTGTGTGTCTAATTCTACACTCTTTCATCTTTTCCAGGTGGTTTGGCACTTTCCTCCAGAACTCCTCACACTCCAGATTCCTCCCCTGACACCAGCCGCTTCCAACCCACGCCCAATTACACCATAGAGGTAAGCGCCTCACATATAGAAATCCTTATCAGACGCTCATCTGTAGTCTGACTCAGTCTATCACCGCTGAGTGCTGCACTGTGTCCTCATTTCCTACTCGTCTTGCTGCTTTTGCTCATAGGTGCTGATGTCCAGCTGCTCACTCTGTAAGACGTGTGACTGTCTGGTGTATGACGAGGAGATCATGGCAGGCTGGACGGCAAATGACTCCAACCTGAACAGCACCTGTCCGTTCTGTGGCACAGCCTTCCTGCCTTTCCTCAATGTGGAAATCAAAGACCTGAGACCGCAGTGCAGGTAAATACTCCCTTTACACAGACCAAGACAGTGTGTAGTATATTCACATAAAGTACACAAACAGGTACTTCCATCATTTTACCCTGTCTTTGAACTCTCATTTTACGCAGAGTCCGGATCTTCTTACACACACACACACACACACACACACACACACACACACTCAGACACAACATTATCCCTGTGGCCTCTTTAAACAGATCCACTCTGTGTCTCCCCCTCAGGTCTGCTAAGGAGAGTAATCCTGTTACAGAGGAGGACACGCCGGTGTCACTCAATCCTGAGGCCAAAATGTCTGCAGCTCAGTCGTCTGCAGCTCCCCCACAGAAGCTGGAGAGCAGCAGGAGCGCTGGACCGGCTGCTGCGGCCTCGTCTCCGGTGACCGTGCCCTACCTGAGCCCTCTGGTTCTGTGGAAGGAGCTGGAGAGCCTGCTGGTGAATGAGGGCGACCAGGCCATCTCCTCCCCGAGCGTTGTCGACCACCACCCCATCGTCTTCTGGAACCTGGTTTGGTACTTCAGAAGGCTGGAGCTGCCAAGCAACCTGCCAGCTCTAATCCTGGCCTCCCAGCACTGTAACCATGGAGACCAGGTAAAAATACAGGTGTCCGTTGAGCTCACGTATACACAGTGCATGTAGATAGACCCATTAACAAGGGAAAGACCTGGCCTGACCCTGTCCAAAGAGATTGGCACAGACGATCACTCACTAATTAACACGTTCTATCTCATTTGTTTAATTTGTACAAAAAAACAAAGTGTCAGAAAGACACATTGTGGGTTATATTGAGCCAGTCCACTTCTTGGCTGAGCAAAGAGAGTGGTATCGATCTCCTCATCTAACTCTCAGCAAGACAAGCGAATAAACATATTTCACAAAAGGTCAAACTATTCCTTTAAACCTGGTGACTCCTAGTGGTAGTTTTAAAGAAGACACAATGAAAGCAACACATTTCAACATTTGACCAAATGAAAATACTTTTATAGACATGTCACCAACACTAAAATTCTGTCACATACAGAGTAAGGGATTAATCTTCCACGTTTCACCCCTTGCAGACTCCTCAGAGTGTTTCATCAGAAGACAGTAAGCAGGTGCTTGTGAGGATTATGTGGGACAACCTGAAGTTGCACCAAGACAAAGTTCAACCCTGCTACGTCCTGTGGAACACACACTGTAAGTTATTAAAGCGTTTACTTTAACAGCCTGAGATAAAATATGTTTCAAAAGGTGAAATTACTTTCAGATAAGGCTGGCAAGTTTGATCAAGGTCAGATATTTACATGTAAATTAAATAATGCATATGAAGTAACTAGAAAATCATGCATAATTCAGACTCTTATTAGTCATGCCACCTTATCATTGCAGAGTTGATTTTGAGTGATGGAGACGAGTTAGCCTCTGATCAAGGTGATTTCTGTCTCTCGTCCTCTGCAGGCGCAAACTCGCTGGTTCGCTCGGGGCTGTGTGAAGAAGGGCAGCTCTTCACCGTGGAGCTGCTGCAGGGCTTTGTGAGGAGCATTAAGAAGAGTGATGTCTATCAGCCCATGAGCCAGATCATCCAGCTGCTGGGGCCAGAGCTGGGTTTTAAAAGGCAGAGGTGAGGCGATACATTTTTTTAGTGTGAAGTCATGTGTGACAGGTGATTTGAATGAAACATCTAATTGTTTTCTCCTTTCTCAAAAAGGAGCCTGTATCGAGATTTATTGTTCCTCGCTCTGGTGGCTTTGGGCAAGAACAACATTAATATAAGTAAGTTCAAAAGCATGAAATCCTTTTTTTAGCCATGTTTGTCTGTTGGTCAGTCCACCACTATGTCCAGACTGAAATATCTTACAATCTGAAAACTGTTGGCTGGATTGACATTAAACTTGGTACAGATGTCCATATCCTTCATCTACACCACCAGAAGGTCAAAGTTTCACCTATCCTGCAAAATATCTCAACATTTACCAGATGGGCCTGCACAAGATTTAGAACAGACGGCTGATCAGCCACAATATTAAAATCACTGACAGATGTAGGCAAATCTGCCAAAGCAGTGTGATGCTCTGGGCCTTGGGAACCTGGTCCTGGCAATCATGTGGATGTTACTTTGCCAAGTAGCACCTAACTAGTCATTGCGTCAGACCAAATGCACTCATTCATGGGAACGGTATTCTCTGAAAATTCATTCAAAAATTTATTCGGTAGAGTTTTAAGGAACATGACAAAGAGTTTTTCCCTAAACAGTGATCATTAGAGCTAATGAGTGAATGTTAACCTGCAAGTTGCAAGTTCAACTCATATCATTAACATGGTAAACATCTGCTAAATGTCAGCCTCAAAAATCCATTAGCATGACTGTACTACAAAGGCTAATAAATTAATAAAATTTATGTAAAGCCAATGTGCTGACAGTGACACATCACATCCACATTGTTAACTGACCATTATCTCATTGCAGACGCTTTTGACCGGGAGTACAAGTTGGCGTATGATCGCCTCACCCCCAACCAGGTTAAACTGACACACAACTGTGACCGGCCCCCTGGAGCAGGGGTCATGGAGTGCAGGAAAACCTTTGGGGAGCCCAGTCTGTGAACTACATCTCTTCTTCTTCTGTCCCACTATGTTTGTCCTTCAACCACAGTCACTGCTGCTTTTTGGGGTTTTTTTTTTTTTCGTTTGGACTGCTCCTCAGACTCAGGACCAGCTCACCTGACTGCAGTACAGAGCTCTTAAGCACAATAGGAAAATGACACTTAATGTAAAGCAACTGCCATGAGTTTCTGGTGTACTGTTAGAGCTGAGAGGTGTGGAGTGACAGGCCTTGTGTTTGTTCATTTAGAAAGTCCACTGTATTTTCAGTATGGCTACAGTAAAATATTTGTACAGTTATTATACAGTCTATTTTATGACTTTGTTTCTGTTGAAGTTCTGTGAGTAAGTATGTAAAAGTAAGTGTGTGACCACGTTGTCAAAATTTTTAAGTGGTCCTGGTGACCTTGTTAAGACTGTTGTTGAGTGTGTGTATAATAAGTACTTGCTTTTGGACATTCATGTTTTTACAAAGCACTTTGGCGAGATGAGCTCTTGCCATTCATTCTCATTTACGTAACGCTGTGACCCAGCAGCCTACGCTTAAGTGACTTTATTTGACAGCTGCAGGCTTTACTGTACTGTCTAGTATTTCCATTACATGCAGTAAATGAAAGCAAAGAAACTCCTCCTCATCTGCACCCTGTAAACCCAGCAGGGCAATGCTCATATGCCTCAATACACTAAACTAGATGGTAACATGAAAAAACTTATGAAACATAATTTTGCCTGAATCAGAAGGGAGTGCTCAAATAATGTATATGCACACTGTTTATTTGTTGTTTTTTGTACAATGTACCAAAAGAACCCAAAAGGGAATTCTGTGATTTATTTACAGTTTTTTAAGCAATATCTTTTTTAAAGTGAGGATTGAATAATTAATGTGTTATGAGGGACCACCAAGGATAGATTTTCCTTCAAAGCAGTACAATCAAATAGTAGATGAATTAAAACTGAAAGTAAATGTTTTCTGTTGGTTCAATCAACACTTGCTTTTATAATGAAATTAATTTATTGATCGGATTGGATCTATAAAAATGTACAGATTATTTGATTCTAGTATTTTGTATCTTTCCTTTTGGTCTTTATTGTATAGTATAGATGTCAGTTTTAGACATTGCACTGTTTAATGTGACACACAGAGGATAAAAGGACAGTTTTTCAATCTCTTGTTGCAGCAGCAGCTCAGACCTGTCCTAATTCAAAATCACTTCCAAAAATGAGTGTGATCGTTCACTGTGTCAAAACTGTTTCTCACTGCTAACTGACAAAAAAAAAACTGCCTAGATGTGATTCAGCCCCACAGCTCACCACTGGACTTCACCATAACATCTGATGGTATGATGCTGGATTAGACACGGCTGTGTGCTTGGAATAAAGTCTCACAGCATGTACAGTTACCTTTTAATCACCTTGTAAGTTGTGAACAAAAGAAAAAAAAAAGCACTGATGACCAAACATCATTTGATGTCTACATGTTGTTTACACAATTTGTCAATTTAAACAATGTTTATGAAGTATTATTTATCATTTGTAACACAGATACTAATTTGTATGATTTTTATATAAAAAAAGAAATCAAATTTCTTCCCTGGCTGGATCTATAGTTTGCTTTCATTTATGAATAAACACGTTTATTCTATGGCTGTCAAGTTTGATTTTTGCTATAGTTATGCCTGACCTTTTTTATAAAAACTGACATGCATGAAAATTGAGAGTTCAAGCAAGCTCAAGTTCTCTATAATGAATCTTATAAAACACCTCTTGGTGCAATTGTGTACTTACATATTATACAAAATTCACATTTAGAAACCTTCCAAAATGTGCACATATTCTAGATTTCTAATTCCATTCTGCAGATGCTGTTTTGTAAACGGTGAAAAATAACATCCCTGTTAGTGTTCATCCTTTGCACACACAACCTACACTCTATTAGACCTTAGTTCTGCGTCTCCTGGTGTAATCAAAACATGAATGTAAAAGCTGCCATTGTTGCTAAAAGTAAACATGTAACACGTTCTAGAAAATGTGTATTGCATCCGATATACCGGACACTTGTCTCTGTCAGCAATGCAGAGCAACTACAGCAGCTTTCTGCAGTTTCTACAGATATCCAGACTCATGCTGACGAGACCCACGCGTGTGTGGGTTAATAGTTCTGCTTCAGGTCACCACTGAAGAGAATTGATGCTGTAGAGAAAGCTCCTGTTCACACGTTCAAATGGAAACAGGGCAGATAATGATGCGATCCTCCAGCATCACGCTCAGCACCAAGAAGATAAAGTAGAGCAGGAACATGGTGAATCCCAGCGCCTTATTCATCTTCCACTTACAGGACGCAATGGAGACAATGACAAAGAGGAGCATGATGAAGAGCAGCACGATGGCACAGAAGAGACCATTGCTGCTCACGGCGACTGGAGCCAAGCTGTGGATGGAGGAGTACAGGAGCCAGGGGACGGGAAGACTTTTGAAACAAAGTGACAGAGCGAGAAACAGGAGAAAATGAGAGACAAAGAAATCCATCAACTGAGTGTTCATCTGCATTTCTTTTTTCAACTGAGACACGCCAGGCTATGAGAGCTCACCCCACAGTGATGTCGAAGATGTTGCTGCCCACAGAGCTGGACACAGCCATGTCCCCCAGGCCTTTACGAGCCACGATCACACTGGTAATGAGGTCGGGGATGGATGTCCCTGCAGCCAGGATTGTCAGGCCCATAATCTCCTCTGAGATGCCGATGGTCTCACCCACCTACAAGGCAAACCAGAGTTCAGAGTGGATAGCAGCTACAGAAGCAGAAATTTACTTACTTTTTTCTCAACGTGGCCAACTCAGGATCTTGATCTCACTTTCACAACTTTTTCAGGCAGATTTAAATAGAACTAAATCCTTTCATACCAGGATTCATGTTTACTCATTCTCCACCAATCTTTCTGAAAGATGCTTTTTGCCTGTGTATGATCAGGCAACAAGACAACACATTTCAAATTCCGTCTCTAAATCTTACTACAGTTGCTGACCTGATGGGCCCACCACACCATGAGGTAGGAAAAGATAGCAATCCACAGAATAGAGCCCAGGAAGGTAATGGCAAAGAATTTTCTGGATTTCTGTCAGACAAGAGCAAAAACACACAGTTGAGGCATTTAAGATGCAGCTAAGGTGCAGCTGATCTCAGAAATGTATCTGGATCTTCACCTGGTTGCGAACATCTGGAACCGTGAGCCACAGAGGGATAATTATGGGCAGCAGGAAGAGGAAGGTGGCTTGTTTACGACGGGTGTCGGGCCACTCTAAAGACAGAGGTTCATCTTCTTTCTCCTCTTCCTCCTCCTCCTCATCGTCATCCTCATCATCTTCATCTTCACTGGACTCATCACTGTCTTCATCGCTGTCATCTTCATCGCTGCCAGAGTCTTCTGACCCTCCCGACCCGTCTTCTCCTGCAGGCACGTCCTCCTGAAGTGTTGGGGAAAGACAGATTGTGATGGACAAATGTAGAAGTAAAAGAGAAATAAAAGCAAATACCAAAGACGCCTAGAGAGGCCATTGTCTTAAGGTTGTAGCTCTGTATTTTGACTCTTACATAGACAGGTATCAAAGATTCACTTCTGGGCTTTTTGATAGCCACCAGGACATGGTTGGGGAGTACCTTCTTGTCCTCTGGCGGCTCCTTCTTCTCGGCTTCTGTCGCAGGGGCAGCCTCTGGCTCTTTGGTCTGCTCAGTTTTTCTCCCACCGTCTGTGAAAGGAACAACCAAAATCTTGTGCATTTCCCTAATGTCTCAGATTCATTCAGCTAATCCCCATTTCATTTTATGACACTTTAGGCCTAGTCATATTTACACATGCAGGAAATGTGTTTTTTACATAATACATGAGGTCATCGTCATGGCAACTTGACTGAATTAACTCACTGTCCAGATGTTTGCAATTGGATCTTATTAGATGATGTCTTGTCTAGTCTTTAGTATCGTGTGTAGGTTGTTTTTATATAGTGTGTTGTATGTATACACAGTTTGATATTTTATTTTGCCAAGCAGCAAAATATTATACTAGTGACAAATTTTCCCATTAGCTGCTATAAAGTCATCTTACATTATTAGAATGAGAGGCCATGTATCATAGACATCATTTCCCTGTTGACAGAGAACCAGTTTGACTCAGTTCACACACTGAAGTATTTTGATTGTATGGCTTTAACGTGAAACAGAGCTTTGCAGCGCAGATGATGGGCAGCTTTCAGACTCATGTTCATGTTCATGTTCATGAGCAGAGTCTGAAAGCTTCATGAGAGGCACCTGATCAAGGGATGATCATCACATCCTTCCATTTTACCTTCACTTTTGTCTTGAGTTTTGCTCTCTGCTGTCCGTTTAGCCACATTATTCAGAGTCTCAGCCTTATCCTTAAATTTCCCTATGAACAATCAAACAAGCAAAAATAAACTTAAAAATTCTGTCATGAGTTACTCAGTTATGTGTAAATAATTGCAATTATCAGTTACAGTTACATGGAGGACAAATCAGCAGCCACACCATTCATGAGTTAGACATAGAGCAAAATACTGGCAGCATAACATCAAAAACAAGAGCATCATAATTCTGACTGCAGCACAGCAGAGTCATAAAAGGAGGAATGAGCATATCAAAGGAACAAGAGGCACTGCGCAAGACACAACAGGATCTGACTTTTTGCTCTCCAGTGGAAACCTATTATATTAAATTCCACTGTCTCTTTGTCTATTAGAAGAGTGATTTGTTTCCAAGGACAAGACGACATTTTTTTTTAAAGAGACTGCGAGGTTCTGTTGTTTTCCTGATATCCAGTGTCTCACATTGAATACACCCTCCTCAAGCAGGCACAATCAATAGCAGAGGTCAATATAGACAACCTTGCAGTGCACAGCATAATGGATAGCAACTGCAAACATCCATTCTGATAATAAATTCAAAGCATGTGATTAATGAAATCATCTTTGTGTCTCTTAGTTTGGCAGCACATCATTACATAAGTTGAGTAAGCCACGGGTATTTATAATATTGCTTTGATGCATCTCAGTGTCACTAATGATCTCCAAGAACATAGGCAGAGGGAGTGGGTTGATTCAGGGGCTGTTAGCTGTGATCCACATTTTATAGGCTCATTCGAAAGCTGATTGTTGCACTGGAGTCATGGAGTATTTGCTGCCTGGAGGCCTGAGAGATGGCAAACCAGGAGCCGGGGCCACAGGTACACAAATTAGGACACACTGTACTGTGGACTTGCTTCAGGCAAGCATAAGACAGGAAAATCTGAACACTGCTGTAAGAGTATGATCAACATAGCGCAATGCATGATAAGGTGATAGTAACTCTTGTAATGTATCAGGAAAATATATTAGATAAAAGCAGTGAGAAAACTGTACAGGACCAGTCCATTATCAAATCATAGTAATAGATTACTTTTTTGTTATGCCACTGATTTTACAGAAATATTAATCTCTCACAAGATAGACATTGTTTGATAATTATGAACAATAATTATAATGTGCAATACAATCTTTATGTTGACTAAGACCAAAACTATGTCCTAAGAATCTTTTTTACACATCAGTGTGGACCTGCATATGGATCCCTCCATAGACTGAGGTAGGTATTTATCTGCTTAGTATCAATCTGGATTTAGTGCTACCTTCATTTGGGACACTTTGCTAATCCATTTTACAACGAGATGGACGAAGTGGCCAGACAGTCAATATAAGGCAGTCATTAAGGCAATCACCGTGGGGATACTCACCCTCTCCAAGAGGGTCTAACGTGTGGATCATAAGTTGGAAGATGGTGTTTCTCATGGTGCTGTTGTGTAGAGAAGCTGAACTTCCCCCTCTCTGGAGAGACGGCTTCAACTAAGGAAAGAGATGGCTGAGGTCACGACAGCTGCTCGCAGTGGCAGACAGTCAGACGTTAGTGTTAGACAATCATATCATAGTGCATTTACATGTGCCAGCACTCGACGGGAGGCCTGTTCATTGGGAGGACTGCAGAGTAATACAATGTAAAATAATATGTGGATAAATGAACACTGTGAGTGTCTATGGTAAAAGGGTATTGTTTTTTTGTGTGCTTCTATTTGCAGTTGATTAGTTAGTTGTTTGGTTGTTTGATTTTTTACCTTCAACCGATTCTTGTCCTCTGGAGCAGGAGGAGCATTATCTTCATCGTCCCCATTTGTCTGTGTGCAACAATGTCTTTTTCAGTGATGATCATTCATTGATAGTGATAGACCAAAGTTATTTAATTTCAGTAGAGCTCAAATATCAGTATGTAAAGTATAATAAAAGTGTCTACATTGCAATTTCACACATTGCACACTGGTGTGGTTCGTGTTACATGACAGTATAAAAGATGGAACTATGTGTCATGTATAGGATTATAACTTTGTGAAATTATCTCTAACCTCATTAAACAAAAATGAACAATACAGGGTTGATACATACGATGTGAAAAAGTATCAACAGATTCACCTCATTAGGAAGCCAGTTCCAGCAGTATTTTCAGCTCAACAAATACCCATGCAAAATGACAGTAGCTTTACTTTGTCTAAGTTAAGCCTCAATCACACCTACCAGGGTCAAACAAGGTATATGTTGATGCTACAGTTTGTACAGAGCTGTAGCTCCTCAAAGGATTAGTTTGCTGTTGCTGATCAGCTTTGGTCCCTTGAGGCCTCTGCTAGTGTCATTTCCCTCTTTTGGCATGATTTGCATATAGGTGTCATGAGGGAGGATTTATGTGAACTTCTGTTTCAATAATAAACCAAACTGCTAGTGAGTGTAACAGAATAAGAAAAAAATAATGCATTAATTAAAGGTCTAGTTTCACTTTTGAGAATATGCAGAGAATATGGTCCCAGTCAATAACTTGTGGAGTTTCAAAAATCTATGAATTTTGAACTTATCAAGAGGTAAAAATTTGTCTTCAATAGCTATATATGCTGTTCTTTTAAGTTCCACAGCTTTGTTCTCAATTATATACAGTATCAGTGTTTAAACAAATAACTGTCCAATATGTTTAGAAGCTCTTAGAACACGTTAAGCAAATGCCTGTAAACTGTTAGCTAATAACTCTTCAGGGTTTCTTTGTGATTTAAATACATAATAACTGCGTCATTATGGCGTGCTTACCGTTTCCGGCTCCTCCACAGCAATAATAACTTTGACAATGCTCTTGTGTTTGTGGAGTTGGGTCTTGAAGGCTCGCTCTATTTGCACATTGAACTTCATGAAGGTCACATAGAGAGTGTAACTGGCCACCAGCATCATGCTCTCCCACCACATTATGACATTATCCAAGAAGAAGATGATGAGCAAGATGAGGTCAAGTATGTAGAAGGATACATCTCTGAAAAGTGGCCACCAGGTTAGATGAAGAACCTCCCGTGAAAATAAAGCACACATTCCAATCACAAACAAAATGTTGAAAACTGCTGAACCGACGATTGTGCCGATACCCACATTGCTGTGAGCGATGAAGACACCTATCAAGGAGGTGAAGAGTTCAGGGGCAGAACCTCCAGCAGCCATGAAGGTGGCTCCTGCCACATCGTCAGAGATGGCTAACTTGTCTGTGATCACCCCCAGTGCAGGGACAAAGAACTCATCACACACAATCGCAAGTGAAATGAACATGTACATCATTCCAATAATGTGGAGGATCACCCAGCCTCGTCTGCGGTCTTCGACAGAAAAGAAATCTACAGGGTATTCGCCCTTCATGTGTGGAGCTTCACCAGGAGAAGCTGGGGTGATGGTGGTCACAGGAGGAGCTGGAGCTGGTGTGGGTGTCTCCTGTGGAGGCTCAGGGGCCACATAGATGCAATGTACAATAGTCCGGCTTGTAGTGGGTGAAGATGGAGATTCAGTGGGGGTGGATGTTTTAAAATCTGAAGTTGTATCTGTATGATGTATCACATGCATCTCCGGTGTTGTTTGATCTGTGGGCTCTAATTCATGTGTTGCAGTGAGAGGTTCCTCCAGCCCCTGAGTCTCTACTGTGGCCTCCTCTACCTCCTCTGTTGAACCTCCAAAATCCTCTCCAATCTGAGGCATGGACAAAGGCTCATACAGTCTGGCACTGATGGTCAGCTGGTAGAGGGTACAGAGAAAAACTCCAGAGAGGAGAAACAGGACTCGGCTCAGCTGCAGTCGCTTCCTTCTTGTGCAATACATTTTCCTCCAAGGCAGTGATACTACCGGCTATGGAGAATTAAGCTGCATAAATGGGCTTTGGTAGAGGACAAGTCCAGCTTTCTCCCCAGCAGACCATGGGGCGAAAGAATCGACAACTTCAGTCAACCGATTCATTTCATATCCTCAAATGGTTGGAAAACCCATCCTATTGCAAATGACAGGAAGCATCAGAGATAAAAATGACAGTTAGACAGCAGGTGACACAGCAGTAATGTGTGTTGAAATCATTTGCACATAATAAGTTAAATGTCTGTCAAAGCATTATTAATAAATCTGTTATGACTACTCTCTTTGCACATTGGTGGTGCCTGAGAAACAGAATGAACAAAATGAGAGACAGAAAAACACAAGCAAAGACAAAACATCAATGCACATAGAAAGAAAAACTGGATAACAACAGGTTGAGACTTACCACAGAGTGATTATCTTGCAAAGTCAGGTGTGCAAAAATCTCTAAAAGCAGATTTCCACTGCTGAGTATTGTGGCACAAGCTCAAGTCCAAAGTGTTACCAATGGCCAAAGGGTTATGTAGGACACAGGAGTCTTCACAATGGATCAGGATAATACCTAATACCTGAAGTCGTCTAAGAGGATTATGTGCATTGTCTCACTCTCACTTTATCACGAGCCTCCTATAGTAATATTTTTTAATTCAAAATAAAAGTGGTGCTTGAATCTAATGTTATTATGTTGCATAACTATCTCACAAAATAAAACCTGAGACATTCTTGGAAATAATATTTTGACTATATGATGACTGCTTGAACAGGAACATCTGTCTTTAAACTCCAGTCCGAAATGAATAATGTGCATAATCCAACAGTATTATTGTCATAACTAAATCGTTCCTTACTGATTTCAGGAGTTCACTTTTTCAACACAGGAATATCACATTTCCATTTTAAAGTATGTATCGCGTCGGAACTGTTAGTTCAGGTGCTGCGTTTTCAGCCGGACGGAAACAGTGATGCACGTATCAACACAAATTGACGGCGTGAGAATTAGAGAAAGATACACATACTTTTATTCTGATTTTAGGAAAGATGTTCGCTTTCACTCATTCAGTAGTAACAGAGACGTTTTATCTGCCGGTTTATAGAAAATTATCAGCAGCTTTCAGATGTGATTATTGGCGCTTATTATTTTTTCTCCAATTAAAGTCAAAGTTTGTCTTAAATTAGTCCAAAAATTTATTTGAATACATCAACAATAATACTGATAGCTAAGCAAGTAAAACAACAATAAAAATATATAGAAATCAAAGACTTTACTATAGTTTTAGCTACTTGAGAATGTTATTGTTTATGTACCTCTCGCTTTTGTCCTGTAGGTGGTGCTGGTAACATGGGTCGTTTTTCTCCAACTGTATTATAACACGTCACACAGAAGAAGAGCCACAAAGCGTCCTAAACCCATTTCATCATTATTATGAAAATATTAAAATACACAGTGCTTATAGTATTTATTTAAAAATCAAGCAATGAAGATAAACAAGATCAAATGCAAATAGTAAGACAAAACTGAAAAATAATTGTGAATGAAAAATGACAGAACTAATAAAAAATCTTCAATGGATGAACATTACATAAAGTTTTACGGGGAGTGTCTTTTAATTTGGGACAACACGGTATTTCAAATAAAGTTTTTTTTTAACATCCACATTAAAGCAGTTGGGTGAAACTAATCAAATATGGCTCAATTAAACTCTTTAATAATCACTACATTTCATTCAACTTTACATCACAGGTTTTGGGAGTAAGCAGCGCTGCAACAGGTTAATGAAGAGAAAAGAGATAATGGTTCTGCATAAGACCCAGTGAGGTTCTTCTCTTCACTGATGCAACCAAACCTCTCTGCAGGCTTAAGCCACACTGTATCCAGAGTGATCAGCTGAGTCACATCTAGTTCAAGGTTCAAGGTAGCTTTATTGTCAATTCTGCAATATGTGTAACACATACAGAGAATTGAAATTACGTTTCTCAACATCTAGGCTCAATCCTGAATGATAAAGGGTTGAAATGTTGAAATTAGTCGATTTCCCTGCAGATTTCAGTGTGGATTCAGCTCTGCTCTTCAGATCACATAGGAACTATTTATCCTAAAGCGCACTGTTGCCACCCGGAAGGAAGTAGGACGTACCGGTGCAGATTACAACAACAAACGTTGAATGGCACGTATATTTTAATTTTTTTCCCTGTTAATTATTCAGTTTGTATGTTGAGTTATGGGTAGTTATCTTCAAATCTGTAAACTAGTAGCCAGAAGGTTTTCCTCCGTTGTGTTTTTTGGCGTTACGGTGCAGAATGCTAGCGTTAGCTAGCCGAACAACTAGCCAACATTAGCTAACAGTCCTCTGTGTGACATCTTTCTTTTGTAGCTTTTAATGTGGTCGTTTATTATCTTCACTATCATCACTATGATTCTCTCAAAAGCAGAGGCACTGACTTGAACATTGAAATACAATAAGCTTATGTTATTTTATTGATTAATTATCTCATTAAAATGCCCTACAGAGACAGGAAGAAATGCTATTTAACGCTAAGTTAGCTAACTGCTTAGTCTTGCACTGTTATCCTCACACATCCTTTTCTTTTCCATCAGTGGTTGCACGTTGGCGGGTGAAGATCACTGTATTTACTGAGGAGTCTACATAAGCCGCAAGCCATGCCTACAGTGGTCTTAATGGACGTGTCTCTGTCCATGACACGGCCAGTGTCACAGGATGGCAGCGAGGAGTTTCAGAGGAAGAACCTGGCTGTGCACGGACTCAACATGTTGTTTGAACACATGGCCTCAAACTACCGCTTGGAGTTCACATCGCTGATGGCCTTTTCTTCGCTCTGGGAGCTCTTGGTGCCATTCACCAGAGATTACAATGCATTACAGGTAAAGTGTACTTGATATGAGGTGTCAGTCTGAACAATCAGTGGAAGTTTAGTTTTTTGAGAGTAGCTGGGGATTATCTAATGTCTTCTTCTGTGCAGGAGGCTTTGAGCAACCTGGAGGACTACGACAAGACCTGTGTTGAATCAGCTCTTCAAGGAGTTAGTAATGTGGTACAGCAGGAGTGGGGTAGTGCCTGTCCCTGTCAGGTATGTTGAGTCATTTATACAATAGCATAACACCTGTCAATTTACATTTGATTAAATTAATCCTTTGTGATTTCAGTTATCTATGCCAATTTATTGTTACAAAGGGTTATGTTTATGTACATCCTTTCTTTGTCCTTTAGGTGGTGCTGGTTACTGATGGATCTCTTGGTATTGGAAAGGGTTCACTACGACACTCCCTGCATACACTAAAGCAGCGTGGGGATGACAAGAAATTTCCTCTCCCTTTCCCTTTCCCAACGAAGCTGTTCATCATGTGTGTAGCCAATGCAGAGGAGGTACGGGATCACCCTTTTTGTTTGCTGTTTAACAATTAATTTATATTTACTTGCAGCTTGATCAGAACACACAGTGTAAAACCATGAAGGAAATTTGATCAGATACCATACAACTAGAAACAGCTGGCCATAAACAAGATCTAAGTTGATGGCCTATACTGGGCCTTTATATCTCCAATATATTGAAGAAATCTTAGGTTGAGAGAATGGCTGTCCCTGAATTGGGACAGATACAGCTGTGCAGGTGTTCCTCTCTTCTGAAGATTGTATTTACACCTGCACAGCTTTCTGTAGTTCATTGAGAAAGTTACAACATTGATTGTGTCGAAGAATATGTGTCAACATGGGTTTTGCATTAAACCAGTGATTTGAAGACTCAATCCAGTATTTGACCTTGTGCCATCTAGCAATAGTGTGCCCAGGAAATATTTTTATATCCATGTAAGATTTTAGCTTATGGCAAGTTAGTGCTTGCAACAGATTTGCTAGCTGCAGCAAATGCAACCCCCCTGTCTTTTGTAATTGCAGTTACAGTTGACTGATGCCATGGACAACCTAGAGGAGCTGCTTCGTCTCAGCGGAGGTGATGGACAGATCTTTACTACGGAGGGACCACTTTGCATGAAGAGTGTACAGGCCATGTTTGGGTAAGATTGCTACTGGGAAAATAGTCCATAAAAAACATACTTTTCCATGTTTTATGTATTTACTAAGGAGTTGTGGCTATTGTACGTCTTTATATGTCCTCAGGAGGCTGATTGATTATGCATACTCTCCCTTCCATGCTGTCCTGCACTGTGGGAACCTGTCCTCAGACGTTCAGGTGTTCCCTCGACCTGAGCCTGTTGTCATGGATGAAGAAGTGGAGCCCATGCCCAGAACAGTCAGCACAGGTACCCAGCTGTCTTCAAATTTCATGAGTTCGAGTCATTTTTTTTTTCCTTTAACACATCTTCATTCTGTTATATTTATTCAGATTTGGAAATTGTTGGCTTCATTGAAATCGCTGATATTTCCAGTCCTCCTGTTATATCCAGACACTTGGTGCTGCCTATTGCTGTAAACAAAGGTTAGTGCTAAAAAACTGTTTGTTTTGAAAGAAAGAAAAGAAAAACTAAAGATGTACTGTACAGCATGCCATGCTTATTTTTGTATGAGTCTGTGCAGTTTTTTTGGAAAGTCACACTCATTCTTACTTTATACATAATATACAATTATACAATTATACAATACAAAAACCCCAAATCAATGAGCTGATGATGTATTTTATTTGTACTTGATTTCAGAGGTGGATGAAGTTGGCACAGGAGCTACAGATGAGCTTGAGGAGGAACCCTCTGCCAGTCAAATGGCAGGCAAAAGTCCAAATTTTTGCGTACTTTTACATGGCAGTCTTAAAGTTGAGGGCATGGTGGCACTGGTCCAGCTGGGGTGAGATGCAACACAGCTGTTTTATGCTCAAAATTTAGTGCATTTAAATATTAAGACACCTGCAGAGTAAAACAAGTTAATACATTTCATGAAGACATTGCCTAAATCCAGTTTGCTGTTTCCCAGACCAGAGTGGTACGGCATGCTGTACTCCCAAGCAGACAGCAAGAAGAAATCAAACCTGATGATGTCTCTGTTTGAGCCTGGTCCAGAGCCTCTGCCTTGGCTGGGCAAGATCTCACATTTGGGACCAATATCAGGTAACCCCTCTGTAGCAAAACATAGTTCCTTATTTTCACACTTACACTCATTAGGGGCTGCACCTCTAAAGAGGAAAATGAATAACCAAATTCATTTATTATCCAGATTAAGTAATTGCCAAATTGTCCGTCTGATCTCAAAACTCGTAACTTCTTTTTGATTGAATTAATCTCCATCTCTACCCTAAAGGAACACTTGGGACAACAACTTGGTCTAAGTTTTAAGATATTTATTGACCTAACATCTACTAATACAGGTTAAATGACATGACTGATCACCACAAGAGAATCGTCAGGATGAAACAAATTAGCAATACTGATCTTAAAGTGAGAAGGCTGTAAAATAAACTGTGTAATCAATTGAGCGATGGTGAAAGAGAGGGCATGATTACGAATCATGGGCAATGGATGTGCAAATATCAGATGTTAGGATACAATTTATTACACAACCAGAGAGGAATAAATATGTCCTAACCCTGCTGCTAAAGCAGTGGCGATTATATAATCGTTCTATTGATACTAATAAAATTCTGCTGTGAATAAAGTTTATTCCTAGTTTTGAATAGAATGGGGATTAACAATACATGAACAGTAGATGGCAGTATGGTTACATGGCAGAAAGAGCTTGTGCTAGAGAGATGGAATTTAATTTTTAATAAAAGCAACAAATCTATCTGAATTCCAACATGTGCTAAAAGAACTAGGTCCTGGCTTCCAAATCTTTATAAATTTTGTTTGTTGTTTGCTTTGTATGCATTTGGTTCGCACTATAAGCTTTTCCAATGCCATGCTAATAATGCCGTGGTGGGTCCACTACATCAATTTTGACATTTTTAAATATTGTAAAACATATTTTTTATGTGACCTATGGCACACTAACCTATATACTTTGTCAGTGAATTCCTGAAGAGCAAAGGCCTCTCTGTATGTGAACATAATCAGTTAATAATTAACTGTCTTTATTACAAAGCTGAACTGCCTTGATCGTGATACAGACCTCCCTTTGATGGTTCATGACCTTTCTGGCATTTCAGAGGCTGCTGAAAATCCCTATGGGGAGGATGACAGTAAGAGTCCGTTCCCCGTGCAGCCCCAGGTCAAACGAAGCTACGCCCAGAATGTAACTGTGTGGATTAAGGCCAGTGGACTACAGGTACAGTGAACTCCCTGTATAAAAACACTTGTTTGTTGAGGTCTTTGGAGAAATTACAGTTTCTGACTTGTGAATAGTGTTCACATCAACATTCAACTCATAAAAAAAAAACAAATATAGACACCTCACATCAGTCAGAGTCTGTTATTCAGTGTAATAAACCTAAATTTAATGAATATGGTGTTACCTAGTTGGTGCATAGTAATTTAACCCTCGCACAACCTGTCAACAACTGATTATTCCTCAGTTTTCTGGTCATTGACTTAAGTTATTCATGATGTCATTCTACAGACTGACGTGCAGAAGATCCTGAGGAATGCAAGGAAGCTGCCTGATAAAACTCAAACCTTCTACAAGGTAAAATTAGCCGAACATGACTCTGAACTTTTTGACATGTTTCATAATTTAAATTGCTGTTTTCTATTTGACTCTTGTCAGGAGCTGAACCGTCTTAGGAAGGCTGCCTTGGCTTTTGGTTTCTGGGAGCTCCTGAAGGGAGTGGCCGACCTGCTGGAAAGAGAGTGCACCCTGCTGCCAGACTCGGCCCATCCGGATGCTGCCTTCCAGCTCTCCCACGCCGCACAGCAACTCAAACTGGCCAGCACTGGTGACTCCCAGTATGCTGCTTTTGATCACAACATTATTCCCATGCACACTGACTTCTCAAGCTGAGCCACAGATGAATTAGTAAAAATGGACTAAAATATAGCAGCTTCCCCCTGTATGGACTGAGGAGACAGCACCTGTGTGTGCTGAATGTTGTTTGAAGAACTCATCAAAGGGGCTGCTTCAAGAACTTACTGTATATGAATCAGACTGATAACTTGCACTCCTTTGACGCTGCCTAAACATGGCAAGACATACATGATAAGGTGTTTGTAAGATGTTCATGTGTACATATATTTTTTACGTTTCTTTGTAGGATCTTTTTCACAAATTGACCAAATTTTAATTTCATTTTTATTCATTGTCAAATAATAATAATAGTATTGACAGGATACCTGGGAAATGACTGTTAATGTTGACATTGAAAATTCAGGTGGCTTACAAAACAATGAAATGGCAGAACAAGAAAGGGATACAAATATAGGTTCTTCATAGCTGGTTATTATTGAGGATAAGAGACACGAAATGCTCTCTGTATTCTTCCCTGAGGCTTGTTGATGGTTCAGAAATCTGGAATGATAACTAATACAGTATTTCTTGACAATGTTCTCGCTTTCTTCAGTCACACAAATTAGCAGCCAAGATTCAAAGAAAGAAGACACACAGTATCACACAGGGTATCGGGTTATATGGCTCATTACAGCTCTTCACTAATCTACAAAATACAGACTAAGAAGACTCAATCATCAGTAACTGATACTGTCAATGCAATGATTGTTACATAATCTGCAGGATGCTTATATTAATCCTAAATAAATTTCAGTGAGAGAGACAGGCTGAGGAACAGAAAAAAACAACTTCATAACAAAAACCTGAACTGGTTTGACTAAGGGATGGTTTATGAGGATCATTTTGGAAGAAGAAATAAGCAGGCAGCAAAGGTGTTTGAGGAGTTTTGTTTGTGCTGAATCTCAATTTGCCTTCCTCTTCTTGGTACGGAAACGCCTCTTCCTCTGCTTGTAAAGATGACGGAAGTTGATAAAAAATCCTGAAGGGGGGAGGTGACCAAAAGGTTGATAACTGAACAAAAATGCTGACAGTAGAACATAATATTTCTTCAGAGACATGTTGTATTGTATGTATGTTTGATCTGGACACTTACCAAGAAACATGAGAACTAGATAGATGTACAGAACGTAAGAGAAGCTGATAGAGGTACCGACGGCTTTAGGCAGGGGAATGCTAAAGAGTTTGGTCTTGTCAAAGATGGGAATGGATTGTATCACAGCAACAACTAGATGGGATTGGAGAGGAGATCAATATTTTAGTGCTTGGGTGAGGAGAATAAACATTAATTTTGAGAGAACTAAACAAACTTACCTTCTGATAAAACGCCTAATGGGTACAGTGGTATCCAGAGAGTGTGCCGCAACCATGTGAGAGTTTTCCACTCTGTATTGAAACAGCCCAGCATGTAGAATGGATACCTGAAATTCCAGCATCAGGTTAGTTTTAGGATGGAAACACAAGGTATGTTGCTTTCAATCAGCTGACACAAGGTTGCATCAATAACAATTCCATCCTCATAACAAAGTAGCCTCAATGACTTGCCGTTTTAGCTGCAGATGCGTACTTACCTAAAAATCTCAATGGAGCTCCACAGATAAAAAACAAAGAACACAACTGGCTTGTTGTGCATTTGTTCCAAACTGCCAAAAATGATGAAGAGGATAAAATTCCTTCCAAACACCTAATAGAACAAAACCCACAAAAGCACTTAATACAATATTACTTACACTGAAATACACTGACACTGCATATCACTAAAGTCTGGCACATGAGCAGCCTATACCTGTAGAAGAGTTGGAATAATACCCGTCCGGACAACACCAAAAGCAACATTGAGGACCTCTACTGCTGCCAGGATCTGGCAGAAGAACATCACGTCCGATATGGCGTGAAATGTGTCGTAGAGAGAATCTGGAGTGAGAGCAGTGTTATAAAAGATAGATTTTACCAGGTTTTTATTAAGAAACTGATCAATGAAGGAAAATTTTTAAGCCACAGAAGTCTTTTATTTCCTCACCTTGGCCAAACATAAACAGCCGCACAGTCATGTTGAAAAAGATCCATGAAAAACCAAGAAACTGTACCAGGTTATATAAAAACAAAAATCCAGTTTTCAGGCTGACAAACCCTGAAACATTTAAAGACAAAAAACATGGTATCATTGAGGCAACTGATACAAACAACTTAATTAGACAAAGATATGACAAATTTAGTCACTTTAGAGAGGCAACCAGACAGATTTGTACTCACCTTCTTCTTTATGCCTTGAAGCCTTCAGTCTGTTCCTTTTCTCCTCCTTTTCAAATAAAGGAAAACAATAAAATATATATGTTCAATATTTGCCTTTTTTTAAAAAATCAACAATAAAAAATTCTCATTAAAGCCCTTATATTTGAATAATATGACAATACTCAGTATAGTTCAAGTATGTTGTTTAACACAGCTGTCAAATACACAGGGTTGCACATGAAAATGCTTCACTGATGTTAAAACTTAAATCTCACCTTTTCCCTGATCTCCATCTCAGCGTCTGACTCTTCCAGCCAGCGGTCAAAGTCAGGTGCCAGAAAGATTGGTTTGCGCTCCTGTGCTGTCAATCTTTCCCACCAGCCTCGCTGCTCTTTCCGCACTGTAATATTCACCTGCCGCTGCGTGGACTTGTGGCTCACCTGGACACACAGGTTCATGTGATAAGTGCAGCCAGTAAAACTAGAAGATATAAATAAGAAAGACAGTAGATGCCTAGGATTGATTTTAAAATGGATACATACCTCAGGCTTTACTGGTAAAAGAAACTCCAAGCTGAACTCATATTCATTTTGTCCTTTGGCACCATGGCCCTGGGCTACACACAAGATAACAAATGATGTCACAAATCATGAGCTTTTAAAAATATTTTCACAGTCAATTGAACGTGAAATGCATCTCACCTCTAAACTGAAGCACTTTTTCATGGACATGGACATCAATATTCTGCAAAAAAAGAAACAGGCAGATGATGAGCTTGGTTCCTCCTAAGATCTAAGGTTGTCCATTTATAGCACTGTTGAGTCCCAGTAGGCTGCTATTCATCACAACATTGATCCAATACAGACCGACTTCTCAAGCTGACAGGATTCATTGTAGTCAGGAGTAAACAAAGTGAGCTGACAAAGTGACCTCCTGCAGCCTGAGTTCGGGGCAAAGTGAGTTTGGGTGGCGTAACACCTGCCCCCCTCACCTGTGTGGGGTATTAATGGTGATAATGTTACACACCTTTATGGTTGTTAACCCATGTGACTGACTGTAGCACACACATTGTCTTAAACCCCCCCTCATTCAAACGGGATCGATGAAGCAAATATCAACGATCACATAATCAATAATCTCCATGTTTATCATCCTATATATAAAGTGTGCAGCTAAGCAGCACCACCCTGCATTTGCATTATTTAAGATTTATACCTCGAGGCATAAAATAGGGCGGTAAGCTGGTCAGGAAGTCCGACATTTCCAGATTAATACTATATTTGCCTGTAGGATCCAGTCTAGTCTGCTCCTGTTAACTCACCTGAGCGTCCGACAGCTCCACCCGCAGGTAAATGTCTTCATGGCGTTGAGCCCAGTAAACCAGAGGGGTGAGCGGCATTCTTCCGTTTTTCTCCCACACTTTTATTTCAGATGAATATCAGAATGTACAATGAATGAAGCCTCCTCGCTTCATGCTAACTGCCATGAATGGCTGCTGCTGTGAATTACCCAGAATATTCTGCGAACGCGCGTCCTCGCCACAGGTCAGCGTAGTGACGTACTCGTGCGTGAGACCACGGGGGCTGTTTGTTGCGCTCTACTCTGATTGGCTTGCGATACGGAAGTGGAAGCTGTGTGTACGGAACCACCGCAGCTCCTTGTCGACCCTCTTCTTGGTCATGCGCTAGTATGCAGGCAGACGATCATGTTTCTGGTCCAAAGAGTGACTTGTTGAGGTCTAGCGGGACATTTCATGTTCTTGTTGGCGTGACCGGAAGTGTTGCAGCCTTAAAACTGCCTTTATTGGTATCCCAGCTTCTTGAGCTCCCTGGGGTGAGCTGTTTCACATTTATTTATTTTAATTAATCACCATTTTGTCTAAAAAAAAAAAAACCTTTGTTACTTAAACATCAAATATATGCCCGTTAACCTGCACACATTGTTGTTCCTCTGCCCGGCAGAGCGAGTGTAGACTCACTTTAACCACAAGATGGAGCTGTAGCTGTTAGGCAGCTGTGTACTGAACACAGCAACACAACACTATAATCCTCATGTTATAGTCCTTTTATTCAGGTGACGTACTGGACTCTTATTCTACTTCCAGATAGTATCATCTTCATGCAAAACCTCATGATAACTTCTAGTGGGATTAAACTATCACAAAATTGTTTTAATCTACTCAGCAGAAATACTGAGAGCTGCATATTATTGAAAACCCCTAAACAGACAGTCAAAGGGGAAACTGAAAAGAGAAGTGAAAACCGTGTGTGGATTATTGCATGAGATGGTAAAAATGGTGTAGGAGTGTATATTGTTGTACTAAACATGCTACAGATATATGTAGCACTGTAACCATACTTGCAAGGAGCATTCAAAAGAGTAAAACTCAAACTTCTCTAATTATGCAAAACAATGTATCTGATTATGATATAATAGAGTAAAATTAATTGGCAATGAAAAACTTTACTGCTGGATACAGGTTATATGGTTCTGAGATCCACAGAAATGTGGAGGTCCTGACAAATGCAACTGAAACTACACTCCCTTATTGTGCAAATCTGACCGCACAGTTCTGTGAGGAAGGTATACTTAAGTGTAAGAAAACTGTCTTGAAGATAAAGATGAGTTACTTGAAATTTGCAGATGTCTTTTTCAGCACTCCAGCAATACTAAAATGTGGTTTTGAAAATATAGCTGTCACTGTCTTGTTTTCTGCTCTAGGTGGATGTCAGAGTGGTCACCACAGAACATGCCAAGCACTTCTACAATCCTGCAGAGGTTTCAGTAAAAATCTACAGTGACAAGGATGAATGGGAGGTAACAATTAACTTGTTTAATGTCATACTACAACCATTATCAAGCTCAGAGTCCATCCACTATTGTGTGAAGGCGATTTAGCCTCTGGGGAGAAGAAATAGCATCTCGCAGAGTACACAATACACCCACTTTACAACATGATCAAAATCTTGGTCAGACAATGCCTGATGGGTTCCAAAAAAATCTTTTTTAATAATTGGTGTATTTTTAATAAGTAAAATTGGTATGCAATGTATCACAGTTTTCATACAGTCTATTTGAAGCTCCCAAAAGAATACAAGATCACACTGAGTGATTTACACTTTGGCATGAGTTGCCAAGTAGTTAGTTGGCAGCTTTCCTGTTGCTGAGGTTGTCAAAATTTTGAGACATAAAAACATGGTCATGGGCCAGAAAAGATTGAGAAACCCTGTTCAAAAGTATCATTCAGAAAGGAAGGGAGGTGAGTGTCTCAGTAGTTGTGTGTCTCACACCACTCTGTTCTCTGTTCTAGCTATGGACTCAGAGATCTGATCCTGTGCTACACATTGATCTAAGGCGCTGGGCAGACCTACTTGTCATTGCACCCCTTGATGCCAACACTCTTGGAAAGATTGCTAATGGAATTTGTGACAATCTGCTGGTGAGAACATGAAATTCTTATCTACAAAATGTTATGACAAAGAGTAATGTATTACAAAACCTCTCTGAAATTATTTCCAAGTTGATTAGTTTTTGTTATTGGCAGACATGTGTGATCAGAGCATGGGATACCAGTCGCCCGCTCCTCTTCTGCCCTGCAATGAATACAGCTATGTGGCAGCATCCCATTACAGCCCAGCAGGTATCCAGGCTGACAGAGTTTGGATATGTGGAAATTCCCTGCATTGCTAAGAAGCTAGTGTGTGGAGATGAAGGTGAGTTTTAATACCAGAACAAACAAAAGTACATAAATTATCTACCAATATTAACTTTCACATTATAAAATCTCAGACAATTTAGTGTGTGTGCTTCAAGCTGCTTTGTAGCCACAATGTTAACATATCTGTCCATTATCACTTGGAATGCAGCCTAATAGGATCTGATGTTTTTAATAGTCATATGTGGTATGTTAAAATACCACTTGTGCGACAAGCTGATTACACAGGATTTCATAGACACATTAAGAACTCTTTTTAACAAGGTGCTGCATATGACAGCGACAGGGATTTAACAAATCAGAATCTTAATGAGGTGTTAGAGTAACTGAGAAACATTTTTTGGATTTAACAGATCAGAGCCTTAATGAGGTGTTCGAGGAGTTAAGAAACAACAGCCATGCTCATCAACCTGTGGCTGACAATTCAGTTTGTGGATGGCAGGCTGCTGTGTAGCAACAATGTTCAGTGTTTACATCTGAAAAATGTATTCAACAGACTGATTTCTTTATATGTGCCTTAATTAAAATAAATAGTGTATATGTTATTAGTGCTATTGACTATGAATGTAGTCCTACAGGACACAATGTTATTAATAGCCATATGTGTTATGTTACAACTAAAAAACATGGAATGATAGTCAAAGAGGGCAACTGGACTTGATTTTAGACACTTGAATCATATCTCTCTTTATCTCTCTTTTTATCTGACATGTTATCACACTTGTAGAAATGGAGTTCAGGGTATGCTCTGACATAATTTTAAACCTTGGTTAAAAGTGGGGGGGAAAGAGCCTTTTTTGCATCAGGAGTTTCTGCCAAACAAATCAATAAAAAGCTAAATGAATTGATCCATCTCTGTTTGTACGCATTGTCATACATCAGCAATACTGTATAACATAATATGTAGCTCTTGCAGGATGGACTGGATGCTCACCATTGCTGATCATCAAAGGTTATGGCACAGACAATATTGGTACCATTGTGATGAAATACCAGAATCTTGAACCCTGTGAACTGTTCAAACATTGACAAATTTGACAGAGAGACTTTGGGATTAAGATCAGATCCTGCTCCCACATGAATTTGTCATGCATATTCTAGAATTCATTTTCTGATTGCTGAGGATTCGTGTACTGTGCTGTGAACATACTAATTAAGTGTGTTTGTGAGAATGAAGAAAAGTGTGTAACTCTTCAACTCTTTACTCTCTTGCAGGTAAAGGAGCCATGGCAGAGGTATCGACTATTGTCAGTGTCGTCAAACAATATCTTCAGAATCCAGATGAGTCATCTCAGAAAACATGCATGTGACATCATATTGTAGACACTTCTGGCACCAAAGGCAAATAGAAAATAAACATGATGCCTTGTCTAATAAAAATGAGTTTGTGTCCAAACCCTCAAGGCATGACACACCCATGATAAACACAGTTGCTTTCATCTATTGTATCTGATAAGCCCTCTTGTTGGGATTGTGGGGATGTGTGCAACTGTCACTAATTGGCGTCTCCCTGACCCCTGTGTTAGTTTTGTTGCACTTGTTAGGGCAGGGCAACATGTACCTTTACCCTTCTTATTAGCACATGGACTTTGGTGGCGTCATGTCATTCCTAGTATAGCTCAACCCAAGTGCAATGTCTGAAGCCTAATCACAAAAAAGTATAGAACAAAAGAATAACAAAAAATACCTTTAGCCCTTACCAGCAGCTATTAGAGACAAATTATAGACAGCTTGATGCTTGTTTTTATATGGTTTGTCTATTGATCTGTAAGTAATGCAGCATTTCATTTGTGACATGTGTTGTGGAAATTTTGCTCCGCTGCTGGTGAAGAATGAAATAGAGACATCTGCCGGCCGACATGGTTTTTATTTTCTTTGCATAGAAAAGGTCAGTCAACACACGAGCGGTCAAGGTGAAGAAAGACCCCGAGCATGGGGAAAACCTAAACATTTATACCTTAGGGAACGCCCCCCTAAGGTGTGCCTCCCTCCTCTCTGTCTACTACCGGTGTCGTTATCTCACAAGAGTGTTTTCACACTCCTATGTCTGCTCCTGAATGAGATCAACAGGCCTAGATATCACACTTTACAAGACAAAAGGACCTGATGAAAAGACAGGAGGTAGGGCACCTAGTACAAACAAAGCAGGAGATGGGGCGTCCCAGACAGCCGAATAAACATCAATTGAAATTGCCATTACACATGTCATCAAACTTCTGTGGATAAGTGAAAAGATTGCATCGATACACGCTGTCTGCCTTATCTTTATCCTTGAAGGAAATTGGCAAAACAAATTGTGCATTACTGCTGGAATCATGAAAAGAATGAGGCTGTATGGACAAATGGTTTGACAAGCTTGTTTAATGATGTGCTGTCCCCTGATTTTCCAGGAAAAATCTTGGTTCCACTGAATGTAAATTTCCCCATAGTGGGAATATCTTATCTTATCTTATTTCCTTGTAACCGTTTTTTATATAGCTGAACAAACAATGCCATTGCAGTTATATGGATAATGATATCTCAGGTATGTTCACGTTATTGTGTTTCTTTAATTTACTGCATACAGTAAGTACAAAATAACAACTTAATTGAGGGTCAAATATTCTACCTGCTTATAAAAGGTGATGGTTAGTCCTGTGTTGTTTGCATTGACAGGCTTAAATTGCAATTGTGTGTTTCACAAGAGAATTGAATAACACACATTATTGTCAAAGGTAAAAGGTGAAAAGAAATTTGCATTAAAAACATAATTTGTATAACGAGTTTCCATCATGTTTGTGAATGTTTTATTTTCTTGATTTTGTTTTTCTTAATAGCAAAAAGCAATTTGTGTTTCATTATGAGATTAGGTTTCGTCAGCGATACATGGAATTTCAAACATTCTGTAGTTTGTATGAAGAAAATATTCACTCTGCTTAAAGCAACAGAGGTGAACTCCAGCAAACTGTGGACTTCATCGACAACATTAGTCTGCAGAAGCTGTCCTGGTTCCCGGGGGGTTAATTATGTGATACAAAGCAGCGGAAATTCTTTTCCCACAAGGCACTTTGACAGACTGCCTTTACTGCCAAGACACATAACATGAGCCTGTCAGCTGAACTAAGGATGTCCCAGACTCGCTGACTATTGGATACTAGAAATGTCTCGCTTTAGTTAATGTCAACTTGTAAATGTATTTGTACAGGTAATATTTACTATTTCTAGTTATTATTTTTGAACAAGCAAATAATATTGACAATGACTTGAATGTTTTGAAAGATATACTGAGGAGAGGTAGATGTATTTCACAAACAGCTTCTTTTTTTTTTCTATGACTCTAAGCAACAAAGCTCAAAAGTGATGAAACACATGGTTCAAATGGTTCACACAGTTTGACATGTTTATCTCTGTGGAAACCCTCCATCTCCTAACAAAGTGGAAGACATGAGTCTGGATTATGTCAAGAGGAGACAGATGAAAGAATGTCAAAGCAGACAATGGTTTGTGTATATTAGTGACTGGAAACAGGCAGTAACAACTGTCTTGCTTGTAATAAACTAAAGGAACTGAAGCTCGTAGGTGGCAATCTTGGAGGTATGTCTCTTCTGCAATATTACCACGTTGGTTGAGGGGTAGTACACAACATTGCAGGCTGTCTGTCAGAAGTCAAGATATAAATACTCACACATTGTCATCCAGAGACAAGAAACAGTAAGCAATAACATAGTTGCAAACAAACACCACCTAAATAAGCACTGTTGGTATCAATTTGATTATCAAAATGCTTCTTACAGTTATATACTCTTTATTGTTTTACAGCACTCTTGAAAAACATTGAAGACTTCCTGAGCGCACGTATCACAGGTGAATCATTAATTTCATTTCTTTGTCATCAAACTGTAAACATGCACTTATTTCCAAAGTATTCAAAACTCTCTCTTCCCCTGAGAGGCTCAACCCTCCTTTATCATCAACATTTGGACGTTGGTACTGCTTATGTTTGTTTTTTACGCTCTCCAGATAATTATGTTTTATTTCACTTTATCTCTGTTTCCACCAAATCCAAGGGAGGCGGGGGGAAATTTGGTTTGCAAATAACCGGGGGCATTGATACTGTCGAGCTGTTGAGGTTGCGGCACATGGAGCCATGTGAATGGCTCTCCAAACAAGACGCATCCTTCCCTGAGCCTTAACTTGTCCTGCTGCTATTGGCTGCTGTGGGATTCTGTTAATGATGCCAGGGCAGCATTACATCAGCCACAGCGAGGAGGGGAGTGCCAATGAGGCCTTGACAGCTCTGCGGAGAGTGCAGCCTGCAGGTGTGCCGAATGGGAATAAACAGCATGTTCTCACAACTATGGACCAATCATGAAAACATCAGATAGGCTGCAGTCAGATGCAATGTGAAATAACCAACTGTGCATTTTCAAGACTAAACATATTACTACTCTCAGCTGCCACTTCAGTATCTTATTTATCAAAAGATGTTTATTTCAAGAACTTACTGCACAGTGTCCCGAAAATATTATTGTGCTCTCAGCACTATCAAACCTATTTGTTTTGTGTTGTGCAAGAACATGCAATACAAAACTGTGAATTTCAATACTGTTGTAAAAAGCAATGAAACCCAAAAGATGATAAAGCACCAAGTCTACAAGAGACTGATTGAGCAACACACAGCCCAGTCACCATACTGCTGTCATATTTCACCTTAATGGTTGGCTTTCATTTAAATTAAATGATATTAGTGACAAAATAGACATAAAAGAAACAGACAGTAAAGCTTTAAAATGTCCAATGGCTGTGAAAGAATCACACTTTAGACTTTATTCCACTTTAAAGCTGAATCATACGTAACACTAGTTCAGCCAAGGTTAGGGACATCCAAGGTGAGGTTCTTTTTGGATTTACATGATTGAAATGAGAGAGGAGCTGTGAGGTACTTTGCGAGCTTTAACAGTGGGAATATGAAAAACTAAACAGTCAGCTAACAGACTGAGCATTGTATCTCCACATGTTGAATGGAAATTGTCCATGTTGTGTAGAATGCTGCTAATTCTCTGAAGAATCACAAACTCAGTGTGATGTATCAGATCTTTATTTCATGCAGCGTGGAGAGAAAACCCACAGCATTCTCTGCAGTCCTCAAATATGTCCTGGCGTATATACTGTCAGGTAACAACAGAACAGTGACTACATATGTCATCACAGTTGTTAATTATTCATTCTCTAAACCAATGACCATTTGCTGTTTATATTGACCCTTTGTTGTTTATGTTGACCATGCCACAGACAGACACCCCAGGACAGTTTTATGTTTTATTGCACTGTAAATGCCAGCCTATCTGCAAATCTGTTATTACCAAAAGCATTGAGAATTGGGCCCACATAACTTCCTGACCTGTTCAGACATTCCTGACTCAATCTATCTGATCTTTTGGCTCAAACAATTCCCACAGTCATAGTGAATTTGAGGTGTTATTTTGATTTTGTCTATATTATTAGAATCTGCATAATTGAATGGAAAAAGTAGAGTTCTTGAATGTGTTACATTTGATCTTATAGGTTAACTTGTGTTGTGTGAAAGTGTCCTAAAATGGTCACCTAGTAAACCCCAGATAATAGAAACTCTGGAAAAGAAATATTTGTATTAGTTGCACAACTTCAGAATTTACCTGCAAAACCTTGTGAGTCATCTGTATCAATGACCGTTAGGAAGCACGTGCTATTACTGGCATTATGACAAGGGGTTAAAAGTGCAGGGTCAGTCATCATGAATGAATGAAGTGATGAACGTAGTAACCTGGACAAATCCATCCATCCATCCATTATCTACCACTTACTCCTTTGCAGGGTCGCAGGGCGGGCTGGAGCCTATCCCAGCTGACTTCGGGCGAAGGCAGGGGACACCCTGGACAGGTCGCCAGTCTGTCGCAGGGCACATATAGACGAACAACACATAGACAAACAACCACTCACACTCACAGTCACACCTAAGGGCAATTTAGGGTAGTCAATTAACCTCAGCATGTTTTTGGACTGTGGAAGCCGGTGGAAGCCGGAGTACCCGGTGTAAACCCACGCTGCACAGGGAGAACATGCAAACTCCACACAGACTCCACTGAGCCACCGTGCAGCCCAACCTGGACAAATGACATTTGTAATTTAAAAAGAAATGGCCTGAATCACACTCCAAAATGACTGGAAGCAGATGTTGCCTACTCTTTCTTTCATGGTGGCAGTGGCAAGACAAGATGCTCCTATGGGTAAAAGCCATGAAATCCCAAGATTGATCATAGAATCATCATTAGAGTCAGAACGTCCTGGGAAAGTACAAGAGAGGAGGAGACTCCTGGGAGCATGGGTCTCCAGAGAACAGTACAAAAGAGATGTTTTTGAACATGTTTCCAAGTCTGATTCTGGACTCTAACTTGGGTTTATTAGTGTTACTGCCTGTGACCACAATAAACCTGATTACAACCAACTCTGTCTGTCACCAGGGAGCTTCCTTTAACTCTCGATACACCACTTGATGTAGGCTAAGTTAAATATTAGCTGCAGTTTAACCATGCAGTTTACTTTTAATGGATGTGTTGATTGCATTGTAGTCTAGATGAAAAGCTACAGTAAAGTGACTGAAAGTGAAATGTACATGTGCGTAAACTGAGCAGCGAAGGATTAAAAAGACAGATTATCTGCAGTCCACATCACACAGTGCACACTTTTCATAATGTGCACAAACTTATTTGTATAGACACAGGACAACAAATATGCAACAGACTAATATGATATCTTCTTCTCTGTGTCAATATGTCCGCATGTTCAGGTGTGCGTGGGTCTCATGTGTCTGTTGTGACTTGTGCGGTCTCTGGGCTCAACCTGTAGTTTGCAGCCGCTGGGAATGTTTCATCAGAAACTACATCCTGAGAGATCACCTGCTGTGATCCCTGTGTCACCACAGCTCATCTTATCGACTCTCAGATGTTTAACAGTGGTAAACACCTCTCGGGTTCGCTCAGGAGTGTGTGACGTATTGTACTTTATGTTACAAGCAAAACCAGTTATAAAGTTGTTCTTTGCAATTAAAAATAATAAATAATTCATGGTAAACTACCAAATAAAAGTCCTGAAACCGAGATATTTTTGTGTAACTGCTGTCTGTGAAAAAGCTCAATGTTGGATCCACATGGGGAAAAACCAGTTAAAATGAAAACTACTTTAATTATTTCCTCAGTTATCATGCATTTCTTACTCTCTTTGCACACACTGGCACAATATTGTAACAGCTTCTTTCTATTTAGGATCTGAACCCTGTTGTGGTAATGACTGACCAGACGTTTAAAATCAGGAGACCGATACAGGAGATGGACGTCATGTGGCCTTTATTATTCTTGCAAAAGGATGTATCAGCCAAGCAACAATGATCTTGTAGCTGGATGTATGTCGAGCTCTTCTTCAAGGCATCTTTTACACATGCATCTGCAAACACCATAATTCATCAATTTGTCTGACAAGAATTCTCATTTCTAGTTGGCATGCAAAAAGAGCCTCTTCTGGCCCCTCCTTTTAAGGTCACACCTTGACCTCCAGCTGATCCAAGGAATTTGAATTGTCATGACCTAGACAGAGAAATAAGGCTAAAGAATGTCTGCTCTCTGCTTTCAGTGACCTAAATTAAAACGCAGCAAGGATTCTGAAATTTCCACCACAACCCTTTGACCGGACACAACACAACAGCTACATGTGTTAATAGGCCAAGGGACAAAAAAACTTGTCCTTGAGATAGCTTATTTATCCTAAAAACGTAAAGTTCTGTCAATGTTTGCTAAGGATTATTATGTATTTACGTATATTCGATATTTAACAGAAGTCACTGAAGGAAATAAGAACACAGTGCTGTCCTGCCAACTATACTGCCAGTCAACATTTGTCAAAGAATCAGGAAATAAGAGGCAGCAGATCCTTAAAAGAAAAAGAATCAGATAGTCTCTTCATTCTGTATAATCATTTACTGACTTGGCAGGTCCACAGGGGGGATTCTGGGTATTTGAAGATATATGAATCTTTTTGAAAATCCTGGTTTGCAGCTCTCCATCTTAGTGAGCTGCAAATGTTGCCAGTTTAGAATTTCTAACAAAAAAGCACAACATGTATAGTATGTGTGTGTATGTATGTGTTAAATGCATTTTGCCTTGTATATTTGAAGGTCTGTATTGCTGTACCCATATGGCACACTGTTAAGCCCCTTGGTGCTTTATGTTGCTCAGCCTTAAGCTACAATGTCATGGTAACTGGAAATGGGGGAGATGTGAAAACGTTCCGTGGGGAAAAGCCCCTGCCTCGTCTCCTCAGTCAAACCCCCTGATGAGTGTCTCTTTACCTGCGAAACCACAGGGGCTGATGGAAGCCACCTACTTGTCTAGACTAAACTGTGTCTGTCCTGAGAGACAAATAAATTAGAAGAGGGACTGGCATGATGCAAGTGCAGCAAGAAATGAACTCATCCAGAGGGTAAATCAAGCAAGTGGAAGAATTTAGGTTTGCATTAATGTTGGATTGCCTCTCTCTCACCATAATGAGTTTTTAAAGCACCAGGCCTGCTTCTAAAATCTCTTTACTATTACTTTACTACCTCTTGTCTCTCAGAGAAGTGAGAGGTGATACACAGCCCGGCTGATGTAATGGCTGACCTGATTTTAACTTTGGTTCACTCGAGTCAACCATTAACTACAGTTGGATGAGGTCAAAACATGGTGATTCTCTGCACGCGCCTTCCTTCACAGCAGTGCTTTGTCTCGATGAGCGATTATACAAGTTATATTATGCTTTAATGTTTTAACTCTTTTGCTCTGTGGTTCATAAGAGGTTGCGCTTTTCTGAGGAGGCTACATGACAGGCCGGACATAGCACTGTGACTTCAGCAGTCCTTACTTTTCAAGGGAAAAACATGAATATGCTGCCACCAAAACATCACTAAATGTAGTGTCCTGTTGCAGATCAGATAGTATCTTCCTTCCATATAATCATTTACTGACTTGGTTGGGGGGTGGGGGTGCTGTCCTGTCCTCTGCCTCTCTTATAGAGGTGTGCTCCAAATCTTTATTATTCAAATATATGCAGAGTGAACCCATGCATGACTGTGGGGGTTAGAAATGGTGTAATCCACTTTGTTGTAAAAGTGTTGTTAGATGACTTAATGTAGATTTTTTTTTTAAATCCCTTTCATTTCAAATTTGAAGTGCTGTGATCAAATATCTGGAAAACAGGGAGAAAATATAGAATGATTTTTTAAAAAACATGAATCAACAGCACGCACACGCGCGCGCGCACACACACACACACACACACTCAGAGTGATCTGTCAATACATGATTAAAAACATGTCTCCAGCGTGTCACCGGCATCACGGCTCAGTCAATGACAGTGAGAAAGTGACATTGTCACATGTGCAGAAAAGCAGCTGTGGACAGACAGAGGATGTGACTCCGCCTATTGATCAAAGACCATCCTCCTCCTCCCTTTTGTCTTTTCTCCACTTTGTGAACTTCTCTGAAAGCCGCATGGACTTCGGGCGAGCCGCCAACCTTTGGGCAGGACTGCAGCTCGTTTTCTGGGATTTAGAGACATCCGGGCTGAAAGAGTCCGAGCGGAGAGGAGACTTTCCCCCTTTTAATTCTGAGGAGCTGAGTTTCATGGAGACTTTGTGGAAAGCATTCACTGTCAACACAGCATCGAGGTAAGAAACATGTTTACTGCCTGAGCTCATGATGCAGATGAGACAAACAAACTTTGACAAACACATCCTGTCAGACAGTGAAACTTTGCTGTAGTCAAAGCTAAAGTGTTTGAAACTGTGCTTTTTGCCCACAGTGTGGTTTTTCTCTCAGTGTGGTTTGCGTCGCTTTCGCAGTCTGTATGGAAATAACTCGCAGCTCTTGCGCATATTTGATTTTCATATTATTTGCCTCCTATTAATAAGAGTTCATGCAGGTAGGACAAAAAAAAAAAAATCCCCCATCAACTTCACGTCTGTTCATAATAAGCAAATATATGCGGATCACAGGCTGCGACGTTGCTGCCTGTTTAAAATAAAAGATACTTTTTTTTTTCTTTCTTTTTTTTTTTTTTTTAGCAGATTTTAAGTTCCGTTTTTATGAGTCATTTATTGTTTATTTCCTTCATGTCACGTGAGCTTTTCATGACTCCGACAGACTCATTAGATCAGTACAGGCAGACTAAATGACTTTTAATCAAATTGGACTTCAGTGGCTCTTTGGCTCTCTCTGTTTCCCCACGTGCTTCGAGGCTCAGTCTGTCAGTTTGGTCCATACAACCCCAACACACACACACACACACACACACACACACACACACACACTCACATTAAAGTTTTTATCATATAGTGGCTTGTCATTTCCTGCCCTTTGTGATGTGATGTGATGTTCAGCTGTCTTGTGAACCTATGTTTTTTCCTCCGATTACAGGTCAAAAGCCAGGTCAGAGGTTAAAAGATAAATTGAGTTTTATAGGCTAGATGTTGTCTTTATCGCCTTAGGGGATTTATGACTGACTATCTGTCTGTAGAAGGTGGGGTTTCGGAAGATAAGAAATCATGCATAAGGATAGTATTTTGGGATGAAGGAGAGCGTGACCTCACAATTGGCAGAGACTCTCAGATTCGACGGGTTCTTGACATTGTTTTTTTTGTAATAAAGTCTTTTTTATACATAAATGAATATGTGTCAGGGGTGGTCACTTTCCATGGGGACACTCAGTTGACATAGTGCATTCCCTTGCCCCTAACCTTTACCCTTAACCTGTAACCCTAAAACCAAGTCTGGACACATGGGGACCTCAGTTTTGTCCCCAGGGTGACACAGGATGTCCCCATAGTTTGGTGTGTAGTCAGGTCTCCACCGAGATATAAAAACAAAAAAACACTTACTCACTCACTCACACATACTCACATTGTGTGTGTGTGTGTGTGTGTGTGTGTGTGTGAGAGAGACTTTCAGTCAGTTGAGAAGCAGCTTTGCACAGTTTCCTCCATGCACACAAACCACACTTCTCCTTGCTGTGCGCAGATAATCATCGCTCTGCACTTTACTGAAAGGTGTCAACAGGATGAGCTGATAACATCTGTTAGGGTCTGTGGGCTGCACGAGCCTGTATTGAGTCCTAATGCGGCCCAGTGTGTGGGGTTAAGTTGACACACAGCCTACACACAGGCCCATGTCACAGATACTATTAACGTCACTTCATTTTTTTTTTTCCATACTGTTTGCCAGATATATGATATGTGTGTGTGTTCACTTGATCTGATACAGTTGTTTCAATGTAAAGTGGCAGCTGTCTTGAATGTTTTGCATTGTAATCTGTTAGTTTGAAGGGAGTGAAGTGGAAGGGACTGAAAATACACGTACAGCCTACTGGTCCACACTGTATCTCTGCCCGCAGACTCACACAGATGCTTGTGTCATGCGAGTCATGAATTCATCATGTGATAAAGTCATCTGTCTTTCTCCTCCTATATCTGACACTGTCAGACGCACTGTGCTGTACACACATTGTCGCATTATGCTGCCTTCAGTTAGTAGTTGAGCATGCACAAACACAATGATTAGGGCTAAATGTAGGTGACAGAATTTGATGTTGAAGTGGCTATATGTGCATGGATGTTGTAAATGAGAAATAAAAATTATATTTAAAAAAATCTGTTGATTAACACAAAATAAATCAGCAGCTATTCTGACAATTGATGAATCATTTGAGTAATTTTACAAGCTGAAATGCCAAACGAGCATTTGTAGCTTTCCTTTCTTCATTTTTCAGTTTTCTGCTGCCTGTCTGATTCTACTTTAATTAGAACTTAAATGAATTTTTATTTATAGTGCATATTGTGTCCATGCTGTTGGAAACAGAGCGGTGGATGGAGTATTGGTATTAATAGCACTGTATCTCTCAAAAACATCCACCTTTTTAGATTTTTAAATCTTAGTCTTACACATTTTACATTTGTCAGTATGATGTATCATGTCAAACTGGAAATTCAGTAAATATTGGCCTTCGCCCAAACTTCTTGAAGGCAGGAGTTTGATATGTACTCTCTCTTCAGTAAGTGCTTTAATAGACCATTATGGTGCCTGTAAACGCTAACACAAATACCGTATCTGTTAAATGATCATAAGCTCTTGGGAACTTCACACATGCTGCATAATCTGACACAGTGTTAATAGTTAGTTGCAGCATGCAACATTAGAGAAGTGTATGAAAAAGGAACCGTGGTATAAGTGGTAACAAAATGCAGAATAGAAATACACAGTCCAATGTAGTTTTGTGTCTCGACACGTGAACACAAGATGAAAAATGCGTGTCAGATCAGGTAATCAGTTCTGGTTTGATTAAAAACGAGACTGTAACTCTTCAGCGTGACGGTGATGACACATTCTGGCAACTGAAATGAGCCGTAATTTGACTATTTGGAGCCTTGGCCTTGAAGTGAAGACTGCTTTCAATGCCATGTGGATATTACTTTATATCACCACCATAACCAGTAATGCTGGAGACTACACAACGAGAGCTGCTTTGTTTATTGCAACATGAGACAGCTATCAGATTAACTGTAGGAAATAGTTCTCATTCTTGGCCTTTGTCATTGAGTAATATCTCTTGTGTACGTGTTAAGTTATAAATCATCCTCACACATCCAAAAGATTGCAACTCCATTACCACTTGTTGCATTCAACTTCCAACAATGTGCATCGGCTGACGAGGGTGTATGTGAGGGACATGTGATGAGCCACAAGATTCATCAAGTTGAGAAAATGCCTCAAGCTAATTGTTCTCTAACAATGAGTCCATTATGTGTGTGAAGTATTTTCTTTAATGCGTTCTGAAGTCCTAACTCATGTCTGAAGTGCGACTTCAAGCTAATTAAAAAGATGGATCCCTTGAACTAATCTTGCATAGATATTAAATAATCAATTCCAGTGTCTAATTGTTGTTTTTATATTCTCAGGTCTGGAGCCAAATCACTGCACCATCATAACAAAGTTACTACATGATGAGCAGCCAGCCGATGCAGACCCTCATTAACCCAGTGTTTCAACGCAAGATGCCATTATTCGACAGGACCGCAGCATCCACAGGACTGTCAAAACCGCAAAACATGTCCGATTTCCTGGGAAGGCAGACGCTGCAATACAGCGGGGCCTACTTTACTTATGACCCCAGAGGAAAAGACGGAGCACCGTTCACTCCTCCGTGGAGCAGCTCAAAGACCTCTCTGCTGGATGGCAGAAGTCCTGTGAGTCACCTCTCTGGCATGGACGGACAAAACCATGTAATTTACAGGCAAGACAGCAGTTCTTCAGAGGAAGGCCATTCTAATTCCTCCTCTCTACCCCACGCACCAGTAAAACAGGGCTTTACATTATACACTAAAAGTCCTGGGGTCAGCAGCCCTACAGCTGCTACATCGGTGACTGTTCGAAATAAAAAACACCGAGGTGACAATTCATCTCCCCCGTCTGAAAACTCTGTTTACTTAGCCATTCCTAAGCCAGTTTATGGACATAATCCCTGCTGTAATGAACTGGGCTGCGGGATAGGACAGCGATACAGTGTTGATCGTGGCTCTCCGAGGATACCGAACACTGTATATGAGCACGATTGGATGCAAACGGATGCTCACTACACTGAAAGACCACCCATCCAGAGGAAAACACAAGATGCACTGTTGCAACAAAGAGGTTTACAGTTTGAGCCCAGTGCAGAACCACTAAAGAGGAAACCTGTTGAGACGTACAGCCCAGGCAGAGCAAGGGCTTTGCCTGCTATGGCTGAGCCAAACTACAGCAGTTTCCCCTGCCCCCTGACTCACACACTATTTGGTTCTTTAAGCGAGCAGAGCCAGCGTTTACAGACTTCCCCCCGAGGCTACCCCAGCTTATACTCCTCCCATCCTACATATGAGCATATGACCTCAGAGGTTTATCAGGAACATTCTCCCATGACCAAATATGGCCAACTAACACAGCACCCAATGTTTTACTACCCTCAGGCAAATATGGAGGTAGAAAACAGGACACAGTGTAAAGATAATGGCAGTAAGCAGAGAGAAGATGTCCCTGTTATTCTTAAACACACAATCTCAAACCCGCAGGAGCATTTCATAGTGCCTCAGTCGCTTCATGGTGAAATTCCTTTGTCTTTGGCCAGCACTGAAACGCTGTCAAATCATTCCTTAATGCGGGGTTTTGACTATCCATGTTATGCAGTTCCCAGATTTCATTTAAGTCCAAGCCAAATGCGACCCCCTCTAAAGAGACAGCATTGCTTGCACTCTAATCGTGTAAATGTTTCCCCATCCAGCCAATACATGGATCACCCCATGACCTCTACGACCAACCTACACAGGGACAAACCCAGTACCAGGTTGCATACCGATCAGTCACACAACAACTCACCATTCCTACGCTTGGACCAATCCAGTCCTACCAGACGTACAAGCCAATCTGGCGTCTCACCTTCCAGCATACAGATTAACAGATTTTTCCCCCCACTCACCAGCCTGCACATAGACAGACCCGGCTTACCACCAACTGGCTTGAACATGGACAGACTCCTGGACTATTCCTCCAGTGAAGCCCAGGTTAGGTGTCCGAAACAACCAAAAGGACTTCCTGCTTCTCCAGTGGCATGGCTGCCCCGTTCACCCCATCACAGCTCAGATCGAATCCACACAGCTGTGCCTAATAATGCAAATGTCCGAAAAATTATTTATTCCCCTGTTGTTGCGCCAGGAAATAAACACAATGGCCCTGTGTCCGGTTCAGGCACCTCTGTTCTTAAAGGGTGCCTGAAGAGAAGTATTTCTCACTCATCTTCACCCATCAAAATAAAAGAAGAGGACAGGGATTTATGTGAAGTGGAGCTGATTAAGAAACGACATAAAGTAGAAAGGGAGAATGTACAAGTAGGAAATAAAACTGACTCTCCTCCTATGCCAGTTATTGACAATGTCTTCAGCCTGGCACCTTACCAAGCGTACCTGCAGGCCTCTGGAGTGTTATTTCCAGGAAGAGCACCTCAGAGACCTGCCCAGTCGTCTGAGCTCCGTGAAGTCAAAATCAAGCCAGACATCAAAGAGACAAGGCCAGATGAAGATGAACAGCAGCCCGTTGTCTGTCCAGCTTCCAAGGAAATCTGTGCAAATACTCCAACAGAGAAGCCTGTTGTAGAAACCTTTGAACCCAAAAATATTAAAGTGGAGAAAGAAGATCCATCAGACACAGACAACTCTGAGGAGAATGCTGTTAGCCAGATGGACTGCAGCCAAGTAACAATCAAAAAAGAGCCTGAAGAGACTAGCTCATCCAACAGTGGGCACATGTTGGTGATAAAGAAATGTGAACCTGATGAACTTGAAAGTACACCCTCATTAGCAAATGAAAATAAAACTTCAAAGGAATCAAAACCTGCTGAAGTGACTGCGCGGGTGAACTCGTCTTCTCAGGATGAAACATGCACACTGCACGAGCAGGTGGTCACCCTTCAACCCAAACCCATTTCTCCACCTCAACCACCTCAGCGCCAACTAAACTTCAAAAACATTCCTCCCCAGTGTCTGAAACTTCCCACCTACAAAATCCTTGTCAGTGAAACGAAGCATTCTAGCCCCGTTCCTCCCCCAGAGAAGCTTCCTGTACAGCCGACAATTGAACTTTTACCAAAACTAGAAAAGCCAGTCCGCAAGCACTTCTTTGAGTTGCACCATTGCCTCTACAAGCTGGTATCCAAAGCTGTGTCGGCCTCTTCAGAGCAGGAGCTCCGAACCTGGTTGTCTCAGCTGAAGCTGACTGAGCTGGTCTCTCCATCAACCAAAGTCCAGAAAGTGTCCTGTCTGCTGGGGGTAAAAGCCAGAGAGGTGTGGCTCAACGAGGACATGAAGTCAGCACTCCATAAACTCCTGGAGAGGTTGAGAGAGTACACCGCCCAGGAGCGCTGTCCCTTCCCACACGTCATGCGCACGGGGGCCGTGTTCGTCCCAATGCTGGTGGTGAAGGAGCTGCTGTTTCCAACCGTCCAGGGCAGCTTCATCGACCAGGTCCTGCAGGAGCACAGGGTGGAGCTGCGGCCCACCACGCTCTCGGAAGAAAAGATCCTCATCCAGCTTCATAAACGAGCGTGTTCCTCCAGGCTCAGGAGACTGATGTCCCTCAAACACCTGCCTGATATCTACGCCGACGTGGTCAACCTTTTGTATTACACCTGTGTCTGCAAACATCTGGGTAAGTGCTATCCACTTCAGAGTTACTGGGGTAATGTGATATCTATGTTTAGGACAGTGAATGTTTTTTAGTAAAGAAAGGGAAGATGTGTATTGCAGTGATGTGATTTTACAGAAATCTTATTTTAGGCAGGGGTGATATTATGTTATTTAGTCTGTTTTGGTGCTTTCAAGCCAGACAAATTAGAGGTGCTGCAGTAAGCAACAGTCGTGTTAATTACCTCTCATGGAGAAATGCTGGAAACAACTGCTTATTTGACCAAAATTGAAGTAAACAAATGTTTATGAAGGAGACAAGAAATAAACAGACATTTATTTTAGGGGTGTGCATACATAAACTGAATGGATTTTTAAATATCACACTGGGGATTTTTCCAATAACTACAGCACTTTTTCAAAGACTGCAATTCATTTTGTCAGTTAGTAGAGTTTATTGGTCAGGCAGCTATAAACAATAATCAACTTTTCACCTCAGTCATGAGTGCAAAGTATGAACAGCTTGTAAAGAAGTAAGGTTCAGGTGTCATTTGTTCTTACTGTTTGATCACAGGCTTCACTGGAATAATTCATATGATACTGTTTCATATAGAAGTTCAGCAGAATTTTGGTTCTGCACACTGAAAATCTTTGTTTCCTGAGAAATACTTTGAAAGATAATACTTCTGGAATGATCATTTGACCGTGTGATATGTGCAATATAACTGCCAAACCGACAGCACTTCCTGCCTTTCCTTGCAGATTTCTGGAATTCCCTAAACAGGGTAGTCAGTGTGATTTACTATTTTTTCTGGATTTTATTATAAAGCATTATATGGACTGTTAACTGTATCATGGTTTTCCCTCAGTCTCTTAGTAATCCTATTTTCAACATTAATGCCCCTTTTGTAACGAACAAATCACAATAAACAACAAATATTCAAAATAAAATCCATTTATTTTTTACAGAAGCAACTTCACCAGACGTCCAAAAGAGAGTCCAGGTATATTTATTTTTTATGTTGTCCCTCAATTGCACTACTCTTTGCTTTGTTCTGATTGGAAATCAGAAAACTTCTGCTAACTTTCATTAACTGATCACAATAAGTTGCATGATTGCCTCTCACTTGTTATGGGTGGAGGGAAGGGTGCTGGGCTATTTGTGGAAAAAATGAAACTCCTTCCTGATTGTGTTTGATAGTATTAGTGGACCAAAAGGATTCTGAGGCAGGCTGTTGGATCACATTACCAGAGGAAGGAAGTGACACACTGGGTGGGGGGTGGGGGTGGGGGGGTTAACTGTGGCACAGTTTGAGCCCTTTTAGCTGGAGAGAAGTTCATGTTCTTAGAAGATGGTGATCATCATCTTGAATATGCATCTGTGCTGCTGAGTCATAGAGGGAAGTGGGACTCAACGACTGGTGGCGTTAACAGTTTAATGTCCGTGTGTGTCTAAAAGAGTAAGGCTCTGTAGTTTTGTTATCATCAACAAATCTCATAAAAAGAGGCAACAATGAGTTTTTGTCATCTGTCAATACTTTCCAGCTTCCCCAGGCAGACAGCCTATGTGCAACAATGGAGGTCTATGGCAGACAGGGATAAGCTTTATTAGGCTTTGGCTGCACAGGCAATACTTGTTACGTGTTAACTGGACTTGGTTGTAGAATCTTGAAAACATTCCGACTCTCATCCAAGAGGCTTTTAAACCTCTGTGGGGCCGTTATCAATATCACTGATAGCACTTGGCCATTGGAGTCACCTGAGGCCAAGTGTAAACATCAGGGGTGGAGTGGTCACATGAGGCTGAAAGGACAGGATTGTTGATAAGTGGTGTCTCCTCTGTTGAGGGATGGTTTCAAACCATCTGTCCTGTGTATCCAAAATATGTACAATGACCTGGATGAATGAGAATCTTCAGACAACTTGTTTGAAGGATCAATTCATTGCTGTTTTTTGGTCTTTTTATGAGATTTGTCGACAATAGCAAAAATACTGAATATCACCGGATACGTCCTTTAAATCACCTTTTTACTTTGTGTCTTTCAGCAGCTATTATTTTATTTGGTGTTTGTTAACCAAATACGGCTTAATCAAATTTCTGTTGGCCGCTGATGCTATTAACAGTTCACATGGTTTGAGAGCGCTTGACGTTGGTATCTAAACATTTCCCTCGTCTCACTCTTGCCAGCTGCTGTTTTATCCCTGACTGATAGCATCCCTTGTAGCAGCTGACTTTTTTCCCAGCCTTCGTGTTTACTCCCACAGCTTTCCATTCTGTCTCTGCTGAAAGGCTGTTTCATGGCGAATCATGCCGTCCAATCACCACGTCTGCTGATATTAATAGGATAGCTTCTTATTGTTTGCTGAATAAGCACTATGTGAGCACTGATTTGTCATCCTGTATGGAGGTGTTGGACTTTAGGTGCTGGCTTGCTTTGTAGGAATAAAAATGAATTTATCTGTTTTATTTATATTTGATTTAAAAAATCCTGAACTTGTATGTAATGTTTCCCTGATCACTGTATAAATTCTGTTAACTCTTACCTTCCTGTTTCCCCATAAACCTTCCCATCAGAACCTAATTTTTGCACTTCAAAAGTTTGGAATCACCTGTCATATTGATTTTGTAATTCTTTCTTTCACTAATGGTTATATCTTTATATCTTTTTATATCCTTCCTAGATATTCTTTAATTTAAAATTTGTCTTCCAGTCCAGTTGTGTGATCGCAGTGCAACTGGGCTCTAAATATTTTGTCAACCTGTTTGTCTTTGGGCCTTCTGCCATCTGCTCAATGGTTAGATTGAAAGGGTTTGTCTGTTCATAGTGTGTTTAGCTGGTATTTCAATAGTACTTTAACCTTTTAGTTTTAAGAATAGCTTTGTTATGTTTTGTCAACTCCTGCTTGTCCGTTTTTTTTGTCTATTTCTGCCCTTTCAATTTGCCTTTTTTAACCCTTCATATAATTTAACATCTATGTGCAAAGAGGATGTTTTAAAACTTCAAAACATGACAGACCATTCCAAAATTCAGCAAACAATCCTCAGGCATCTGTACTGAATCAAGCTTTTGTGGTTGATGATTCCAAGCTTTTGAATGGTAATTTGTAATATCATAATTTCATATTCAGTTTGACCTCTGCTAATTTCTACATTCCTTGTGTTGCAGGATTAGATATGGATGATCCTGCTGCTGGAGAAAAAGAAGAAGCTTGCGAGGAGACTATCAGCTGCAGGACTCCTGTATTTTATGACGTGACCACCTCGCCAGTCTCGCCCACAGAGTCACACCCACAGAGGCGCCTGAAGGACCAGGAATCAAAATCTAATTTGGACAGGAATAGAAAAAAAAGCAGGATAAAGAGCAGTTCGAGGAGTATGTTTCTAAACAGTAGTATGTCAGATGAGGAAGAGGCAGATGACTCAGGCAAGACTGTAAGTGGAGGCGTGCTGAGTGTATTTAGCAATAGAAGCTGGAGTGGCCATCAGTCTGAAGGGACTGAGAATGGAGGAAATGACCACATGGATGCAAGCCAAGATTCTTCACTTGTTCCACTAAGCACAACTTCTGAGAATTCATGGACGTGCCCTTTAACCTTGGACGAGCTTTCTCCATGTGCCAGTGAGCCCGAAACAGAGGATTCGTCCAGTCCACAGCCAGTCAGTCACTCCTCAGGATCAGCCAAATCTCTGGTTAGATCCAACAACTGTTCAGGTGTGATTCTCAAACTTAAGAGGATGTTTAGCAAAGGTCTGAACAGAAAAAAGGCCCGCTACCAAGCAATCTCAGACCCAGGGGCCTTTGCTGGTCCTTCCCTCTCACAGACTGATGATGGGGAGGGAGAAGGGAGCGGCGAGATGGAGCTTCCCAGGAGGACGGCCAAAGTAACAAAAAGGTGGCAGAGAACAGGAAGCTTCTCTCACGCCTTGAGACCCCTCAGCAGCTCCTCTAAAAGAAAACACAGGTCGCTCTTAAAGATCAAATACTGTCCATACTTGTCGGCCTGCCACAGCGCCGAGCACAAGAGGCGCTGGGTCCTGCGTTCGGCTGTCCAGAGGGCTCAGAGGGCCATGAGGTTTTACTATCCGGACCTGGTGGGGAAGAGGATTCGCCATCTGTACGAAGAAGACGACAAGTCAGAAGTGTGGTACAGTGGAGAAGTTCTGCGCGTCCATGAGGCCCACACCAACCCTCTGAAGACTATATTTGAGGTCAGGTACGACAGCGAGCCGGAGTGGAAGTACTACCTGGAGCTGCTGATAGACTATAAAAAAGGCTGGCTCAAGATTGAAGAGTAGTTTCCCCAAACAAGTGTCTGTGTGCCCCTTTTGTTTTTGTTCACATCGTTGAGCACAACTAAGTCTTTTTTTATAACTTGCCAATAACATACCGACGAGCCCTAAATATCTGGCCTCCTCAGGAAAAAGTTGGTCTGGATTTTTTTTTTTCATGAGGTCAGGGAGCCGCCCTTTCCATATATCACTACAGGCTGCATTTCATTAAGGACTGACAATAGCCAATGTGCAGCATCCTGTAATGTTTTTAAGCTCTTCTGTCTGTCAGTGCCTTTTCTGTTGGATTGTGGTTATGTGAAGGAAATGCCACGACCCGGTTTGATTAAAAAAAAAAAAGAAAAGAAAAAAGACTTTTGCATCTAGTTATGTATTTATTGATTTTTATATCAGTTATCCACTTTTGTGGCTTAAATAAAAGAAAAAGAAAAAATGTCATTCTAAGTGAAGTTAGTGTTTTTTCTTATCATTTCTTTTTTTACTAGTAAGAAATGAGGAGCAGCAAATTACATGAAGACATTTTTAAAAGGCTTTTACTGTCAAACAGTGTCAGCCACATGTATATAGGTTCACAGTAATTGAGTGCCAGTCACTATAGAATGATTGGGTTTTTTTGTTTTTTTTACCTTGATGATTGTGGTTGTTTCATTGTGTGTAACTGAAGCTGGACAGGCATTAATGTAGTTCTGTACTAAGCTGCTCAAGAGGTCCCAATGTCAGTGTTTTTAATCACTGGCAACTTTAGACTTTCACCTCAGATTGTATTTTATTTGAATTTTGTATAATTTCCTTAGACTTCTCCAGACTGAAATGTTAAAACATTATTCTCACGGTTGTCTTAAATAAATGTAATTAGTCCATGTTTTATGTCATGTTTTGTCTTCCAAAAACACAGGATTTTTAACTTTGAGGCTGAACATCAAAACTAAATTTCACATATTGCTTAATCTCAATTAAGTTTTCTCTTATCAAGGGGCTTCTTCAGTTCTAATGGACTGGCGGGGAGTCCCAGGTTTTTTAGCCTCTGTGGAGTCACTGATCCCACCTGATTTGTTGGTGCCCCTGCTTGTTGTAAAGACAAACATCTGAGTCACCTGAGGTCAAGTGTAAACGACTGTTGGAGTTGTCATGTGAGGCCAAATGTGAATGGTTGTAAATCTCCTGGGAAGGGATGAGAGGACAGAATTATAGGTGGTGTCAATGACCCCTAGGAGGTTAAAAACCAGTTAGTTAATCAGTTAGAATGGAGGAAGCTCTTTTTATGAGAGGCAAAATATTTTCAAGTGTTTACAACCAAGTGCTGTTGACCTTGGATTATTATCTACAACTTGTCACTTCACCATGTATAGGACAAAAATCTAATTTAAAAAGTTAATCATGTCTCTTAAAAATGAACAAATGTAAAAATACCCTTTTGAATGTAACAGCACCAAAAATATGAAACATGAAATTAGAATTAGTGTCTTTGTCCCCACCCGGTGGCAGAATCATTAGTTGCAAGTTCACTTTTGAAACCGTATCTCCAGTGATGGGATTAGCTTGTACAAGTGACCACCTCAGGAACAGAGTGGTAGTCTTTTTAAATACACATCAAATATTGTGGGTAAGAGCTTTTTGAATAAAAATGGCTGCTGCTTTAACAAAAGAAAAACATTGTGTCCATTGTCAAACAACCACCCATGCCAGAACGATGTTTGCAACATGTTGCACTTTAATATTTTCTCCAAAACAGACAACTAATTTTTCCCACATTTTTACACTAATAGGAAATAAAACACCTTTGATAGCATAAAGAAAAGGATATGTAGAAAAGTATTAAAAGTTTTTGGATGTCTCAGTTTAATGTAAGTAGCTGCTTCTGTTACTTCAAACGTTATGTCTAAATGTTCATGAACTACTAGCAGACACAATGAAAACAGAGTGAGCCCTGGAGAGCATGTTAGCCTAATGAGCACAGCTACAGCTGGTGTGTTACCTGCAAGACAACTGAGAGAAAATAGCCCATCTTTTGTTATTGTCCACTCAACTTGCGTCATCATTGGTTCGTGACTTGACAAAATTAAATTCAAAAGTGACATCATACAAACAACCACCGGATCTTTATCATACAATCTGCAAGTAAAAGTGGTGCATGAAAGCTAACAGTTTGCCTAAAATAAAAAATATTTAATGAAAGTTACCAAATGAATTCCACGCAATTCTGGAAGACAACTCTGCAAAGATCTGTAGTACACTACATCGCAAAATACATAGCGCAGAAATGCATCATGGATGTTTGGGTAATTAATATGATTGAGACCAAACCTACTCTAATGACTCACACAGTACTCCCAAAAATGAGATTTCTCATGACATTTATTCAAATAAACAATACAGTTTATAATTTGCTAGGATAAAATAATAAGTTTGAACACATAAGAAGCATGTGGGAGAGAGAATTCCCCAAAGATCTGAAACTGGGTTAAAGGATGTGTTTTAATGAAAGCTGACACTTTGGTGTCATCTTCTGACTTGCATCAGTGCCTGTATATTCATGCCCCCTCCAGTCAATCTTGTGAAGACTGCCATATTGCAGAGACATGAACGAGCATTTACAAGCAGAGAGCTTGACAACCAGAGCAACCACCACATTGAACAATGCAAAACCTGGAGGGGCACTGACATTTCCATGTCGAATCCTCAACCCATGTGCGAAAAATACAGTCTTTAATGCAAAAGCATAACAGCGTTATAAAACAGTCCTACAACCTTTAGAAGTTTGCCCTATATTCCTCATCTGCCTAAGGATCACGCAAGTCCATCTGTGTAGCTTGGTTCAAAGCAATCAGTCTCGTCAGTCTCGCTGCAAGGTAAGAGATCTCTTCAAAGAGGCGCGGTCACTATCAGCCCCATGCCATCCAAGTATTCCCTGCAAGAGTGATGCAAATGCCTGACCCTGTTTGACAGTGATCCAGCCCAATTAGCAGCACTACAAAGCTGTGCTGTCAGTACATTCTATTACCCTCATTCAATCCCCAAGGTGCAAGCTGAGCTTTAAGAGGGCTTCCTCAAGCCACGTCGGGAAAGAGAGAGAGAAAAAAAAGAGTGAATGTCACTCAGTTTGGCTCTTGCAAATAATTAGTAATTTTCTTAAATGTTAAACACCTCTAAAAACAACTAAGAGGGAACAGCGAAAGGTTAGAATAGAGGGACACAGGGCCGGAACACTCAACCTTACCTTTGAACTGTAAAACTTTTTCTGCTCTTGGTTTTCTAACTCGGCTGTGCACTTTTACTGAGTCCTTTATCTGATCAATTGGCAACTAAGAGAAATTCTTTCTATCAGTCCCCATTTAGAGTTACTGATAAGGTGTAACTTGTGCACTGCTCTGAAGAGACTGGGGATGATAGGGCGAATGCCTTATTGCCAAAGACCTCCACACTCCCACACACTATGGAGGGAGTAAACAGACTCAACGCACATGGCAAAATTACACCCTTATTCAATATTGGTAAAGAATAAATATTTCAAAATTTCAAAATTATGCAAACACGTGCCACTCTTGCTCTTTAACTTCCATGCATATGGACTATTTACAAATTGAAAAATACAGACTTACTATTTTGTTCATTTGATGTTTTTTTTTCTTCTTCCCCCCCCCTGAAATGTCTTTGCCCCTTTGCAATCAGCCTATCAATATTCAGCCACCCAGACAAGGATCTCACCACATATTGCAGACATGGCCAGGACAATTAAAGCTGTGTTGAAAACATTTTCACACTAATGGGAAAACAAAAGTCAAAATCAAAACAGAAAAGTTTCACAAGCAAAAAAAAACATAGGAAAATAAGATAGTTCAGGGGAGGTGTTACAATACGAGCCAAAAGGATGTATTTGTTTAAGATGGATTTTCTGCTTTCTCGAGACTCCACTCTGTTGCTAACAATACTGTAGTACACTTTCTTTTTATTACTCTACCTTTTATTTAAATATAATTTACTTTGAAGATCTTGTTAAACAAATCCAGGAAAAATGATGCAAAAGTGGTTGGTTTGCCAAAGGAGAGGCGGCAGAAGGCCCGTGCTGCCCTGTTAAATTGCATCAGCGCTCTAGTCTGTCGAGATACTCAAGAGTCCGTTGCATTGGGACGTGTCCTCAATCCTCAATGTACTCCCACAGGTCCTTCTCATAGCCTTCATGCACGTGCTGTAGCAGCACTCTTCGCCTGCTCTCACAGTATCTGTAAAGACAAAACATTTTTTAGAGTTCAAAAAACACACAACTGTAACAGCGGCAGGCAGTGATAATGATTTTTCCTTCACTGACCTGTACTTATCTTGTACTTTCTGCTTGATGTCCTGCAAGGAATCCTGGGAGATATCTCGCTCTAGGTAGCCAGAGAGCACCTCAGTGGCATTTTCCAAGTCTGCCTGGTTGTTCTGATGAACCCAAAAAAATGATATAATTTTATGCCACAGCAGCAACAGATTAAAAGACAGAAAAGTCTGTTACCCATGATAATGTCTCCTAAACTTTGGATCGTCTGTCTAAAGCCCAGCTCAGGCTACAGGAAGTTTGGGCCAATTTCCTCCCATTCGCCCCTCCCAACAATTAGGTGACTAATTTGGTCTTGGGCCTTTGTCTGTGAACTAGTTCTTCTGCCAGGCAGAGGAGCGTGGAATGAAAATGTGGACAGAATTTCGTGGGATAATGTGTCTTCCAAGAAAAACCCTAACTGTACAGACAAAGAGAAGTATTGGGAATACATGGTGCCAGTCAAGGAAGAGTTTGTGAATGAGAGAATATGAATATGAATGAATATTATTCTTGTTATTCATGTCATTTACCATCTGCTCACATTTATGAAATCTGAAAAACACTTTCCTTTTATCATACCTCAAAAATAATGGACTGGTTGTTCTTCTTGAGGTAGAAGGCAAAGACGTAAGTGAACATGAGTGTGGAGCGGCACTGGCACAGCACATCCACGGCCTTCTTCAGAAACTGCACCTCAATCCAGGACATGTTGTGCTGCTGCATCTCCTCCATCTTCTGCTTGACCTGAGCATAGAGCTTGTGCTCAAAGCGCAGGCTCTGCATGTGGTTCATGTAGCGGTTGCAGTAGAACAGGTACCTCTGCAAGGCAGCCCTGGAGCGCTGCACACACAACATGGAACTGGCTTTAGCCCAAGCATGCTTAACTTGACTTGTAACTATAGCTATAAAACTTCAAATGCACTTGGTACTGGATCATCAGCAACATGTCATAAAATGTCTGAATTGTATTATGCAGGCGTTTCAGGAAAGACGCCATTCTTCAGTATGCAACAATTAACCAGTTTGTCAAAGGTGTAGTGGACATTTATTACTAGGTTGACACAACAGCATTGCTGTATTGTTATATATCCAATGTTGAGCATGCAATGGTTTTAAAATGTATCAATAGGAGCATAATTTATTACCTCTTGAGCATCTCTGGCTGCCTTGGCATCATCTTCATTGTAGCGATTGCAGTTGTACCTGAAACATCACAGTCAGGTCAGAGCCATCAACAATATTTTGTTTTCTCACTTAAAATATTAACAGTGCAGATCTTGGACGTGTATTTAGCCATATATGGCATGACAATTTGTTCTTGAAAGCTTTTACTTGAAGTAAAACACAAGTGTCAAAAAAGACCTCTCTGAAGTATATTCAACATGGCAACTGGAAGTGACATCATAATCATCATTTACTTTATAAGCCATTAGTTACTTACCAGGCTGAGCCGTGGGGCTCCCACGGACCCAGGCAGACCCAGCAGAACTCAGCTTTGCAGTTCTGGTTCCGACAAACCATGTGGTTGCAGCCACCATCTTTCTCAATGGTGACATGGCATTTTGGACACTCCTATGAGAAGGAGAGCAAATAAAATTGTATGTCATATTTAGAAACCCACAGATGTTTGAATTCAAAGCTTCTTAAGTCTAGAGCTCGTCAGAAACAGTAATAAAGGACTGATGACTGAAAAACGTCATTCAAACAAAGGAGCTGTTTTGATTGGGCCATTACTCATCACACCTGTACTTCTCACAACTTGTCAGCCTACAAATAATGTCAAGACAAACTGATGCATCTTTCTTTCAGTATGAGCATTTCACACAACTGAAATTTCTTTCTTCACATTAATTCACTCCCAACATTATCCAGACAAGAAGGCCAAACTATTCCATACCTTAGTATTTGCTGCAATCCAGTTTGAAGTTTCACTGTCATCATCGCATTTCTTAATCCATTTTCTCAGCCACTGTAAAAAAAAAAAAAAAAATTAGAGTAAAAGCCAATCCTGTTGACAAAAATTGCTAATTTTAAAATTTCACTTGAGATGCTGGAGGAATAGGTTAATATTTCTGTAAGATGACAAAATATTTCAGATTGTCTTACCTTACACTTGACAGGATCATGCCAATTTTCTCCACAGTTGAAGCTGTACCAACACGAGGAATCACATGTCAAATTTACATAATGTTTAATAACTTATAGGGTAAACTTTCAAGTACTGTCACTGACAGCGCTTTTAAACAAGCTCCCTTACCAGAACTGACGGCCACACTTGCACCTCACCGGCTTGGCATCTGGATACTGGACTTTGACAACATGATGGCAGTCTGGTGCAGGGCACCACTTTAACAGTCGATTGCACTTAAAGGAGTAATGAGGGATAGAACATCAGCTCATAGTTTCATGGATGCTTAAGTACAGAGAAGGTACCTGCTTTTACAAGTAGTGCATACATCATAAATCAAGGCTTTTTATTCCAGATCTACATACATTTAAGGAGAAAAAAAATCGCAAGCTTACCTCTACAAAACTATTCGTAATTAAATGCTGGTACTTCAACTTCACTTTTGAATCTGTTATGAGGCGCCTATAGGAGAAGTCAAATCATTATTGGCCTTCATTACATAAAATGGGTGACTTTGGTAAAAACATCCTTCTTTCATATTCAGTGCATACTTTCCAAACCACAATGCAGAAAACAAAATATTTTCACACAATTCCAGCTTGGTACAAAATGTATTTCATGAAATTAAATATTGGTATGAGGAACATATGTTTCTGTGTGTATTGCATCCTAAACTGATCAGGGTGAGGTCTCGTTAGCTAGTCAGATCAGAATGTAGGTTAAGACAATTACTGTCAGCTTAACAGCCAGTGCAAGAGATTAGTGTTCATGTTTTCAATATGGAGGTATATTTCATGCCACAACAGGCAGAACATCAACATAGTAAAGAAGAAAATTAGTTGTGTAAACTGGATAGTCCTGCACTAAGAACTTTTTGTTCTTTTAGGGAACAAAATGTTAGGTAATAATTCTTCAAAGGTATAGTTTCTATTCCTAATGCACTAAAAAGCCATTGCATGAAAAAAACAATCATTTTAGAGCAATGATATTCATTTTATTTTTTGTGTATTTTGTTGTTGTCTGACTGAAATGTGTGGCCAAATTGCATAGTGCACAGACTGGGTATGTCACATCTATGTATTCTGTTCACTCCTGACCAATGTGCAACAAGACATCAAAATGAATAAAAAGCATTAGTAGATACTCACATGACTGTGTTGTCATCAACCAAAATGTCACAACTATGAGCAGGACAAGAAATGGTCTGAGAAGACAACACAAAGGGCAAGTTGTTAGTTAGACAGCTATTAAAATACTAACAGTGAACAGTGATTGTACCCTAAAACAAATCTTAGTGGGTACCTGTCCCATTCCTTCCTCTATGATTTTGGTGGTCAGGTAATCTCCCCAGCACTGCATGCAGAACTTGTGTCCGCACTCCAGGCCTGTAAAATACTGTAAGAGAGGGAAGAATCTGGTAAATAAGACGCTTATAATCACATGATTATAAGAATATGTGCTCCTGGTAAATGGGTAAGTCAAAGCCTTCAGAGTGAGGCCATTCATAGGAAAAATATAATCCAGATTTCACAAAACAAGTGTGTTCTGATTTGAAATAAACCCCAAAACACACATTTTTTCACTTTCTCTTATAATGTTACATCGCTACTAAACAACTTTTGCAGTCAGTCTACTTTCAAGCAAGGAAGACATAAAAGCATTCAGGTTTCCATCAGAGCCAGATAACATTTTAAGAGTTTTCCCCTTGGGTTCTTTGTATTTATAATCTTTACTTGAATGTTGAACAATTTTACATTCACAGAATTATATCTATGGTTATAGAAGGTATGAGAAAATATTATTCCCAGTACTTTATAATAGATAATTTGATAACATTTTGTGATGTCAAGTTAGCCATCCTCCTTTTCTCTTGTTATTGTGTTGTTGTGCCAATTAACTGGGTCTGACAAAAGAACTTGGAAAAGGGTTCAAATGTCACTGTCTTTAACAATGCCTCAGTTGGGGACCCACCCATGCAAGTTAAAACGTGTTTTAAATCTCCATTGAAGTATTTGACCAAGATGCAGCTTTAGCATCTAACAATTTTCAACTAAAACCTTATTGTAACATCACAACTTAGACATACTCAGTTAGGGCAACACAATGTTGTTTTCATTATAGGACTCACAGAGTTCGGGAAGTTCAGATAGCAGATCTGACATGGCATGTCCTGTGCCGATGATCTAGTGTTGATTGGAGGACGGATCCGAGGCTTCTTACTGGGGTTAATGACATGACACTCAGAGAAAAGCTTGTCAAGGTTACCATCAAAATACCTGCATAAATTGAGACAAAAAAAACAAGTTAGAAAAGCATGAAGACAGGAGTACTCCTAGTTGTGTCAATTAACAAACTTGTTAGCTGGCAAACTGAAAGTGGCAAATAAAGAATGCACAGATTCTTACCTTTCCATAAGCTTTTCTTTATCCCAGTTGAAGTGACTGAGCAGGATGCGTGTTATTGTTGCAGGATTCTAGAGGAACGAGAAATGTTGGTCAAAAATAAACCTGAATTTTACCTTTAACTACTGCCAATTCATAAACAACTTATAATTAAGGGAAACCTGCCATGGAAAGCCCATTTATTGCTGTTTTCACAAATCTGCTCCTATTATCATCCATCCCAATAAGATGGCACTATAGCCATAAACGTTAACTCCTTTTTGACACAATTCTAAAGTAACTGTTGAAAAATAATCCACAAAAGTTTATATTCACTGCAGGAGTATTCTACTGGATTGCGTTAAACTGAGAATGAAATGAGTTTCTTGCTTTATGTTCACAGTAGTTGAGTATGAGTAGGCAACTATGGTCGGCAGTACATTCCAAATGAAATAGTAGTTTCAGGCTTTTTGCTGTGTCTGTAGACAATTCACAGGCAAAATGGCCTCTGTTTATGACGCAGTAAACCAGAACAGTAGATACATGGTTCAAAAAAAAAAAAAAAAAAAAAAAAAAGCACATCCCAGTGCAATAATTGCCTGTGACTGACCAGCTTGCTCATGCTGCAGTGATTAAAACCAAATGTGGTGCTTTACTTTGGTCACAAAAACCTGCCATTTTACTGGTACAACCACATCAAACTCAGTTATGTTGGGAGTTTACTGTCAATATGATTGATTACGGTCTGAATATCCTATATTCTCATTGTAAAAACCCAATAAAACCTATCTACAAAAAACATTCAATGGAAAAGATGATCATATTTCACATCAATCCCATTTCTGGCTTCATTTAATCTGGATTCACATTTGCAACCTACAATGTTCATAATACAGACCAGCTCCATTAAAGTGCACCATGCTGTATATAGTTGATGAAATGGTAAATACAGATATGACTTCCTTGACCAGTGAATAACATTATGGAAAATGGATTTTTTTTTGCCTGCTGTTTTCCAACCTAGTAGCATTTCTTAGTGCCTAGTTGCTGCTGGGTACATTGATCATTTGGAATTCAGTCGAATAAATTATAGCCCACATCTGAAGTTAGTGAAGAGCTTAAGTTACTAACATATTTTTGCCAGCTGGTAACACATATAAAAGTGAACTTGCTTGATTAGTAAGGTGCCACCACAAGCCATCAGCAAACTTCAGTGCACCTTTTTGCTCTAAGAGCAATGCAAAAATGTAGTATGTGTGCAGAGTGAAACAATAATCATTCTTGAGCCACTCTAGGTTTTTTATTTGTACTCCAGCTCCAGTTCCAGTTCAAACATGCCAAATTTGATGCTGCCCTGCAGTTGAGTTACATGATGCGAGGCAAAATTTTCAGGTGGCATGCAAAGTCCATGGAATGACACAAATGAATGCAGATTAGTAATAGGCGTTGCAGAAAATTTACTCTCTTTTTCACTACACACTGTTAATAAGCTTATCCTTGTAATAAAAGCACCGAAAACCATTGACTGGTCTGTTTATGAAAAGACAATTGCTTTTCTAAATAACAATAACAATGAAATGAAATAAATAACAATGGAGTGAAGCCCAATATGTATCCAATGTTGCATAAAGAAGCTAAATGAAAGTTTAGAACTACTGCAAATCTCCAAATACACTATAGTGCTCAGACCCAAAACATGACTGTTATTGAGGTTGTTAGCAGTCTAGCCCAAATATGAGACACTTTTTTAAGGTAACTCTACTTGTGGCTAGCTGGCCATGTAGCCAACTGTACTGAGCGAAACAGCTACTCTGTCTAAGTTGAGGCTGTTTGAAGTTTAGTTTCTGGCACCAATAAAAATAAAATAAAATAAAATTCTGGCATTATCATCATGAGGTGTTTTCATTTTTTGACTGGTGGGCCAGAAAAAACGATAATCTATTGATCAAGTGGGCCACTGGGCAATTTTTTTGAAGACTGTTATCGCACAGTACTGTGATTCCACTTTTAAGTAAAGCACTAAGGATTGTTCTCAGGAATTACAAGAGTAGATAAACAAATTGTCTCGATGTACCTCTTCGTAAACACAATGTTTACTTTACCCACTCCTGACGTAATTAGAGGTGGGAACCACAGGGTAATTCTAAGACAATACTATTACAATATGCTGTTCAATTATGTGTACTGTGATAATGGATACGGGGAATCAGTTGAGTGAAGATATCATATTATTTGTGTAATTGAAGGTAAAAGTTCTCTAAAAATGATCAATCACTCCTAGAAAAGCAGTTATCATTTAGATACTACTTATTATATATGGCTTTCAGTGCTGTAGATGTTTGTAGGAGATTTATACAGTCACATGTACACACGTGCTATCACCAAAATGTCAAACAGACAAACCAGCGAAAGGGCTGAACTGCCACAAAGTATAGCAGATGCTTGTTTGTTAGGATAATTGAGGGCACATTGGGATTTTTCTTGGTAGCTGTAGTCTATCATGAATTTAAAAATGCAAATATACAATTTAAGTCCCAAAGTATGTACAAATGTTCAGTACATCCAGTATATCAGCAGGGTTGTTTTGAGCAGCCATGTAACAGTTACATACTCTTCATGCAAGAGGGATGAAAATACAAACTTAGCTCTAATCTCATATATAGTAAATGTCTAAAAAGGCCTATGATTGATCTTTTCTTCATCTGACACAACTTAGCTTAACTTAGCCATGTTAGTTCAAAATAGGGATAACTTTCCGTGATACATCAAATTCAAAGTTTGTAACAATAAAATATTTTCACACCTTTGAAACATTAATCCCAGTTTTTGGTTTTGGCATTTCTTTCATTAGAGGATCCAAAAGCAGCACAAAAGTCTGGCACGTTGTACTATTTGATCCAGAAAAGATTTGAGGAGATGACTCTTGCATAATGAGTTCTTTTATTAAGTGATGTCTGCCCAGAGACCCCAGCTGTTGCCAATAACTTGAATCTGTTGCATTCTTTTAAAGAACAAAGAAATCTTTTGAATTCTAGTTGTCGCCATGTTTGTTTCTGTAAAGCACTTACAAGAAAAACACTTTAAAGATTCTTTCAGTATGATCAATATAAATTTAGCATAACTAATATTGTATGATGATAAAATATTACTCAGGTTTGCACTGTTCATTTAAAGCCTAATATACAGATGTTTTGTATAGCAAAATGTTTGTCTGCAAACATTTCTGCTAAGGTTTGGATGGTGCCCTATACCATTATTGTCCTTTGCCAGTCACATGCCTGTTTGAGTGATAAACTGTGCTACATGAGATTGTTTTTAGAGACTGTAACAGACGCATTATACTTGTGCTACAATATTGTGACCTGTGCCACAAAACTTTCAACTTCTGTAGCATCAGTGTTATATATATATGAATATATATATGTGTATATATATATATATATATATATAGACCACAAGTGAGAAGAAAAAGGTAACACACAGCCCTGCGTGGTGCTGTTGAACTGCATTGAGTTACTGAAAGGCATTTCTCTGGGGACACCTGGGGAAGAGCAAAATAATGGAAACACCTCTCTGTGTATTCATAGACAATGTTCATGCAAGTTTTCATGTTACAGTATGTCTGTCTGAAGTTTGTAGTGCAATCTTTGACAGCCTTTGAAGTCTCTGAAGATGAGAAAAATCCATCAGGCACTTCTAACTTAACTAAAGTGTCTTCAGAGGCCAGGCAAAACTAGTCACTCTTGATATGTGAAGGTGCAATCACTAGAAACCACCCATCCCATTTCATACAGAGTTGTCCCATATTGAAAAATAAAGTGCTCTGTCCCTTACTGAAACAATATGTTAAGTTATATGTCCTGTATTTTCATGCACACCCTACTCCAAAGCAAGCACTGGGGTGCCAGGTGGTTCACAGCCCATTTTTCTTATTCGCAATGAAAATAAACTGATTCACATAAGGAATTTTTGTTTATACGAATTAGTCAGGGCTGTACAGAAGGACATATATTCCAGTTATATTTGATGGGGTAACTTATGTAACTATGTTAAATGATGTATAAATTCTTTCCATTGCAACCAAAGCATTTACAACTAAAATGCAACTGCAGATATTAAATTATCTGATTTATCTGTCATATAGGTCAGGTGTCATTTTCACATGCTTGGAATGGCATGAGAAATAATAAAACCAATAGAGATTCATGACACATTGTGTAAAAATATTAAATTGAACTTAGCAGGAGAGAGAATAACACCTAGAATGACTGGCCAGTTGGTTGTAACCCAACATAATTGCTGCCCTTGTTATGGAGACTCAGACCAAGCCTTTTCTTTTTAAATATCAGCGAATACCTGCAGCTCAAGTTTGCCAGTAAAAAGAAAGAGGCTGTCCAAATACAGATTTGAATGGAAGACAGATCACAAGTGGACCAAAGGCAAAAAATGTACAGTTCGCCATAGAGCATTTTCTGTTGCACACAGTGGACCATCTGACCTGAAGCAACATTCAGCAGCGGACTATGACATTCAAGTAGCACTAGTGAGTGGAATCACGAGGATCACGATACCCTGGAGTACACTTTCCTGGTGGAGGATATGATAAGTTCCTGTTGACTAATGTGTGTACTGTTGTTATTAGGTCGTATGGTGCTTAGTTCATTATGTAATAGTTTGCTATGGTGTGCCATTCTCCTAGATACACAAGTTGACAGCCCTCAGAGGACATAAGCAGAAGACCTGCACGCCCTCTGTATGCACCACCATGAGTATGTGTATGTGTGAGAGAAAGGCTAGGCTACCACAGCCTTTCTTGAAGGTGTTGGACTGCAGGATAAAATTTGATTTATTTTATAATGCCTACATAAGAGAAGACAACATGCTGTAAAATATACTAACCAATTGGACATCGGTGGACATTAATCTGCCAAAGCATTGGCTACTCTGTGCTTTATGAGAGGTTTTGGCCTGAAGGTTAAAATGAGATTTATAATGCCTACAAACACATTCATGTTGAGACCAGCAGAGGACTTTTTGATGTATTAAAACCACAAACTGATGCATGACAATTCACCAGAATGCAGGAAATAAAGTGGCCCACACTCAAAATCTTATACTTGATTTGTGTCCCTCAGTCATGGGGCTGCTGGGAGGTGTTCCTTATTTTTCTACGACTGAAATAAGGAGTCCTACTACAGACATTTACAAGAAAAGCAAATTCAGGTTAACTATCCTATTGTCACCTTGGAAACTTTAATTCAGCTATGATATGCAATTATTCATGTTGGAGAAGTTGTTTGAAGATGCAGTAAAAATCTTAAAATTCAGTATAGTTAGGTAGACCTAAATACTATTTTTAGAAGAATCAAAATGTCAGTTGTGTCTGCCATGCCGCTGTACTGTAACCAGAGAACACAGTATTTTACCCATTTCAGCTTTAGGACTCGTTTATAGTGAAATGATGACACTCTAAAACACGTTCTTGCATAAAAATGCAACATTCTTTCTTAAAGCCCTAAATGGTAAGAGGTATATGAAGACCACTTTCCATTTTATTCTGTATCCAACTGTAGTTAAGTGAAAGGAAATGGAGGCCCAAGTAGACGATAAGCCGAAGGGCTCCAATGAGTTTTCCCTAATGTTAAATTTAAACAACAGCTTTTCCCAGATTATAATGTTCATTCGTTTGATCCACCCAAAATGTTTTACAAGTCACGATAAGATACCTTGTAAACGTTAACGTACGTAACCTAGCATGTAACTTGCTAACCAACTCGATGACCAAGCCTTTCGTCCAACATTAAAATAACGTCAACGCTGATTTTATTTTACAATTTTTGTAATGTTAAGCTTCACTTGCTTTGTTAACGTTCATCAACTGTCGTTTAGGAGGAGTTGGTAGTTATCTAATAATAGAACTAAAGACCTTATGCTTTTCCGGTATGCTGCTAGGTTAACGATTACAGTTGGCTAGTTAGCAAGCTAGCTAACTTGCAAGCTAACATTAGCTTAGCAAACGTTGCTGCCAACTTCTCAATAGGGATTAGACTACTTCCTGGAACAAAATTCATTTCGAAATTATGGCTTTAATGCACACATTTAACGTTGCCTATGTCTTCATTTCAAATGCTACGCACACAAAAGACATTTTGTTTGGGAAATAAAGTGTAAATCTTAAAGCTGTTGTGAAACTGCCAACTTCCAGCAAGTAAACTACTCCTACGAGGCTAACGGCTAAGCTAACGTCCAAGGCCTGTTTACGCTTCAGCCAAGCCTGGACCCCGGTCTTTCCTGACGCTGACATACCAAAATACCTACCTGGATGACCTCGTTGACCTCCCTGATACACTCCACCATATGCTGGAGGATCTGCTCGGCAGTCAAAACCTCGAAGCGGTAGTCCTCCTCCTCTTCCTCACCGGGACCGTGGCCACCTCCGCCAGTCTCGCTGCACTCATCTCGATCTCCGCCGGCCACCACGGGATCGACCAACTCCACCTCTCCGAGCTCCAGGGTGTCGTCCTCGGGCTCCTCTTCGGCGCTGTCCTCGCTACATTCCTCCTCTTCGTCGTCGTATTCATAGTTATAACCCTCGTCTGAGTCCATTCCTAGGGTGGTTATCAACTTGTGACAAGCACACCTAAAGGTCTACAGTACGTGAAATGCTGATTGCGGAACAATACGAAAACCAAAATTATCCGAGCCTGTTTTTCAGCTGCAGCGAAAATAACAACAAAACGTCGCCGCTGCTAAAGCCAACAAAGAGACACAGCGTCACAGCACTGACGCCGGCCTTACGTCAGATGGGCTGTACAAGAACATGTCAAAAAATATAATTGTATTTATCGCCAACTTACTCAGAATAATTGTTTATCATTGCATGTATTTCTTTTACTTTCAACCCTTATTATTATTATTTTTAAAATATTTGCATATATTTTTTTGACGTTATCAGCTCTCCTGTATTGAGTTGTTGAACTTTGTGCCTGACGTAATTTGTACATGTTTTGTTAATTAAAGAATAAAGCTAAAATAAAATATATCCACTATTATTTGTACTTGTGTGACACACTTTGTTTTTCACATTAATCGGCTATAGAATACACAATAATAATCACACGTCTGACTCCACACTTGCAGGCAGTTAGTATATCACTTCCTCCTCATAAAATGTTGAACAAGAAATTTTAAAAAAAGATGATAGGCTAACTAATTTATTCTGCCTTTTTTGACTTTGTAAAACTGTCATATTTTAGATTTTATTTTCCCAACTTACTTTATGGTAACCTTTTATTAAAATTTCCCACAGATTCAGTTTACATTTGCTTCAATCGTCAAATCACGAAGAACCAATACAAATCTAGCATATACACTCCCAATAATTCACCTAGATATGTACAAACAGAACTTACGAAGCAATTTTTTCACCTTTTGAATAAAAAAAAGAAAAACACCCACACCTTGTTGTCACGTGACCACATGCTCTGCGACACCTGACTGACACAGGTCGGACAGAGCAGTGGAGAGGGTACTATGGACGTCATGTTTACAGTTAGTTCTGGACGATACACTCTTCTAAATGTGTATTTGCTGTTGTCAATCGTCCTCCAAGTTGGACCACACATGGTGGATGGAGTGTGGCCATTACCTCAGACTTTCACCTCCTCATCGGAACGATACCCCCTGAAGTCTCAGGCTTTCTACTTTGTTTACGGAAGACAATCAGCCGCTCAGCAGGGCTGCTCTGTTCTGGATGCTGCTTTCAAGAGATACTTTACTCTCATTTTTCCAGACTACACTTCTGGTAGGTGATAAAGTGGGGTTGAATAAAGACTACAGTATGATTTTAAGCCTTGTTGGACTTAAAAGGCCATATTTACAAAATCAAGGGAAGTGATCACAAATGTGCTTAAAGTGTTCTTCAAGGTCCAGAATTTACTATTTGAATGCTGCCAGTATAACATAAATGTATATTTAGAGTCTGTTTTTAATTCTAGCGTGAGCATTCTGAGTAGATGATGTGGTGATTTGTTAGACTGCATTATGAATGGACATAAATATAGAGCAAAGGGCTCACTGTTTTGTTTGTTCTGTTTGTCATGTTGGCTTTTTAAAGCAGATCAATGGGCTTTGTAGTGACAGCAATTCATCAGTCAAATTGTGAAGGCCTACCTACATCTAAAACCCCACAATGACAATGGACTAGAGTGGCACAGCCTCACGTTTGTGTTTTTAAAAATAACATAGTAGAATAAAGGCAGATTGACTGTAACAATGTCAACATGAAATGACAATGAACTTCTACAAGACTTTAACCCAGCAACTTGTGACTGTGTTATTTCACTTTTATGACCTACAGGAAATGATGTTCTGCGATTCAGTGATAAACCATTCACTGTAGAGATAAGTGTTGACCACGATGATTGTGAGAGTTACCCAAATGAGGACTCTTCTGAGAGATGTAAGTATCACTTGTTGTCTGAGCCAAAGCACCACACATAACAGTGACAGTGGTGACAGATGTCCTAACAGGTAGGGTACAATGCATGATCTAACTTGCTCTTTTTTATATTTATGTTCTAGACAATCTGACTGTCTCTGCAGGAAAAGCATATCTGAATGCTGAAACAGTATGGGGTGCTGTAAGAGGTGATTATAGTCAATACATTTTTGTATAAACAGAATAAGAACATGGGTGAACAAAATACAATACAGTACAACAATTCAAATGTCAAAGAAAAGGCCAGGTTCCATCAAAGCCTGTTAAGCAAGTTGCACAGATTTTCTTATCCTACCCAGCATTTAATGGCTGTCTTAAGTATCTCACTGTTATCTGTGTATTAAAACTGATTATACACTATATGTCCTCTGTTTAAGCACAGGTCTGGAAACCTTCAGTCAGCTGGTGTATCAAGATGATTTTGGCTCAGTAAGTCAGAATTGTTCAAACTCACAAGGCCTGTGACACTTCTTGAATACACAATCTCATGTTGTTATTGAGCTTAAATGATGTTTAGGATGGATCAGTTAAATCAAATACATTTTTTCTGTTTGTTTGCTCGTTTAGTATTTTGTGAACAAGACTGAGATTGAAGACTTACCGCGGTTTCAGTTCAGGGGGATTTTGTTGGACACTTCACGGCACTATTTACCCGTGCGGACCATTTTAAAAACTCTGGTAATAATAAGCTCATATAATATGGACTTACATTCCCTGTTTAATTGATCATGCTTGGCATTATTGTTATTAACATATCTCTTTCTTGTTAGGATGCCATGGCCTACAGTAAGTTCAATGTGTTTCATTGGCACATTGTTGATGACCCCTCCTTCCCTTACCAGAGTGACACCTTTCCAGACCTTTCCAGTAAGGTATGTCATGCAGATGAGCCGGGCTGCCATGTTAAGTAATAATAAAAAAATAATCCACCTTGAGCTCTGTGCACCATGACTCAGCACTTTCACAATAATTTGCCTTAAAAATATTTTTAACTACATTTCAGGGGATGGAACTTGGTTATCGTATATATATATATATATATATATATATATATCTTACATTTTTAAATGGGCCTAGTACTGCATGTAGATTCATGAGGTAGTAAAATGGTGAAAAGTTGCATCCACCCTGAACAAAGGCTTCTGGCTCTGATTCAGGGGGCTTTCCACCCGATGACTCACATCTACACACAGTCAGATGTGAGAAGGGTGATCTCACATGCCCGGCTGTGGGGAATAAGGGTCCTTCCGGAGTTTGATTCTCCCGGCCACACCACATCTTGGGGAAAAGGTAAAATTCAAAAACTAAATGAGTCACATTTACTCAGAAACAACTGCTTTATCCAAACAATCACAGGGCCTTGATTTTCAACATTTAAAGTACTTGGCATTATGCCTGGTTTGGTTCAACAGGAATCCTGTGTGCTAAACCTGCAAGCCACAACTATAAATGGCAATGTACCGAATCTTGAGCTTGACTCACTTCTTATCTGGAGGACTCTTAGGACTAGAGCAATGTCTACACTCAACAGCCAATGCAACAAATGCATTTTAACATGCTGAACTAAATGTGTTTATCATTTATTCTTCAGGACAGCCTGACCTGTTGACTCCCTGCTATAGAGGAAGTACCCCTACAGGCACGTTTGGTCCTGTTAATCCAGTGTTACCTTCCACCTACCAGTTCATGGCGAGACTATTTAAGGAAGTGTCATCAGTGTTTCCTGATTCCTATATCCACTTAGGAGGGGATGAGGTTGACTTTTCCTGCTGGTAAGCTGAAATGTGACAGATCATTTAAATGTCTGGTGACATGTTGATGATTTCATCATTCAATTTGGGCCCTATTCTTCACACCTGGATTATTCTCTTATCAAGATAAGAATGTGGATGATTTGACATCATTCTAAATTTTTTGTTCTTTGAAGCTGGTTTAAAATTAATCTGGACTAATCTGTAAGCATACAAGCAACACATAGCAACAAGCCTTTAAGCTCAAACCTACAAAAGTGGATGTTCATTGACAGTTGTGTCATGACCAAGACGTTTTAGGGTCAACACCATACATAAACTAGTTTTCATGTATGTATGATAAAAAACAAAAAATAAAAGTTTGACGAAAAGTATCTAAACAAATAATTTTACTTTAGTTGGAGGTAACTTTAATCTTCTGAAAAATGTGTTTCCACAATCAGCATAATTGAAGACAGACAACTGACTCCCAGTGCTTGTTTTCACAGGAGATCCAACCCTGATGTCCGAGACTTCATGCAGAAGATGGGATTTGGTGGAGATTTCACCAAACTGGAAGGATTCTACATAGAGAAGTAGGCTGTGAATGGGAACGTACATGGGGGGCACACAATAACCAACAATGTAATGATACAAATGTCATTAATGTCTCTATGTCCAGCATTGTGAATATCACTTCAGCTCT